>CM074728.1:24794023-25374023 GCA_037306005.1 Rhinophrynus dorsalis
TACTATTCCTCTTCGCCTGACGTGGAAAATGACCTTTCTCCTGGTGATCGTGTCCGTTTGCCGTGTTGAGGAGTTACATGCTCTGTCCTGTAAACCACCTTTTTTGGTGTTTCACAAGGACAAGGAAGTGCTTCACACTTCTCAGGAGTTTCTTCCGAAGGTGGTTTCGGAATTCCACATCAATCAGGAGATTGTGGTGCCTTCTTTCTGCCCTGATCCTACCTCTGACAAGGAGAGGGATCTTCACTTGTTAGATGTGGTGTGTTGTCTTAAGTTTTATGTACATCGCACTGAGCCTATCAGACAATCTGATGTGCTGTTTGTCATTCCTGAGGGTCCCAAGGCAGGAAGACCTGCATCCAGAGTGACTTTTGGTTTTCATAAGACTGCGTTAAAGGGATAGTAATGTTTTAAAATAAAAGCAGCTCCAATTAATGTTCATAGTATTTGGGCCATGGAGAGTGTTATTTCAATACTGTCAGAGTTCTAGTTCAAGAGTAATTGAATGATAAAGTATCCCCCTACCGCCCCTTTTACTTAGTGTAGGCCACCTCCCCTCAGATGTGGGATATGGTCATGGGACCAGAGAGCTCACAGCAAGGGACAATCTTCTTACTATGAGCATAAGGAAAATCCTGCCCCCCTTGACAGGTTTTTCAGGTTGTTTTTTTTTTTTTCCTTGTGCTCACTGAAGATTGTCCCTCTCTGCGATCCATCCGGACAGTCTTGCTGCTCTGAGCAGTGCTACATCAGTAAAAGTGGTGGGAGGGGGAAACTTTACCAATCAGTTACTCTTGAACTGCAACTAACTTAGACAATATTGAAATAACACTCTCCATGGCCCAAATACTACGAAGATTAATTGGAGCTGCTTTTATTTTGAAACCTTACTATCCCGTTAAGCCGTCTACCTAATTTCCTTGCCCATTAGCGACATGATGATAATAGCCATACCTGGGGACTCTTTTCTGTGGGGCTCCTGGGGATGTGTAAATGACACAGATTGCGTAATAAAAAGGACAATGGATGGGAGGGGCTTAACCAGGATGTAGGAGCAGCAAGATGGGAAGAAGGCTCTATGCATAAGAAGTGGGCAGAGTTACCTAGGAAAGGCAAGACAACTGGAGAATCGCCCTCTGTCCCCAGAGACGGCACAGATCTAGATAGTTCCCAGGTAAGGTAATAGTGGGCTTAAAATATAGATGGTATTAGCATTGAGGACCACAGTGGTGTGCAGTGCGTTGCTTCACTCTGGTACTCAAGGGGTGGTCTTTAAAGAATTTAGCAGGTATGTCTGGGAGTATGAGAGAGGCTATAAGCTCATTGGTTTGCAGGCAGAGTAGGCACCTGGCCAATTGCGAGGTTAATTTCAGTTATGCTGGCCATACCCACCACACAACGTTTTGGACGTCTCCAATGCAGTCTTGTTCCCCCCTATAGTAAATACCATTCTGGGCTATTTACCAACATGTGTTGCTGTTATTTCCAGTTTATTCACCCATGTGATGGTCTGGTTTTTAAAACTTTATATAGAGCCCTTCTTCCAATGAAAAGTGGAGTCATTCTGTGGCAAACTAACACCATCGAGGGCAGAACAATGTATCAGAATGCCCATTGATTTAAATGGGCCTTTTAAACCCTTGAATGTTTGAGATGTCCAGCACCTTGCTTTGTTGTGTATTAGAGAACTCTGTAATTCAAAGGGTTAAAAGTCCTATTTAAAGCAATAAGAACTTTTGTGTGTTACTTGTGATATAATTGGGTTGCCAACAATACGTTTCATTTGAACCTAGAGCCTTATATGTTTTTAAGGTGTATATAATGCAGGCTTTTGTATTTCTATATGTCAAACGACAATGAATGGAGCTAGGAGCAGGATCATGTTAGAAGGTGGCTTTGTGTCTATGAGTGAACCTATGGGAGGCTGAGATGTAAATCCAGCCCTGGCTGCATTGATGTTTAGGTGCTGTGAACCGTTTGGCCAGGAATCTGTGTTCAGTTAGTGGACCATCTGCGGTTCAGTGGAAAAGCAGGAAGTTATAGAGCAGCACAACCCCATTCAGCCAGTGAGGTCCTCTCCATGACATCTAGTCTGAGGAGACAGGAAATAGGTACATCATGATCCATACCAGGCAAGGACGTTTGCACAGACACAGTGTGCTGGTATCAGAAGAGTTACATTTGTATTCACTGTCATTGTGGGTCTTCGCTGCAGTAAGGCAGGGCAGAGCCCCATCTAATACTAAAAGCTGGGATTACCACAGGTGCTGGAAAGAAAGACAATCTTGTGCCCTGTTTCCAGCCGTTGCTCCCCAATATGTAGCATTAAATAATTAAGTATCATGCAGTTGTACTTTAATTATCCCTTTGTGTACCAGAGAGGAGTGCACTGCATTACTTTCACTGCATTGCAACTTGTTTTGTTGCTTTCAACACTTAATAGCTTACTTTTGAGCTGTTCAACACGTTCAATAGCCATTGAGGCTGTTTGACCGTGCAATGACCCAAGACACATGTAGGGTTGGCAGCGCTCTCCAGCTGTGTGGAGGTTTCAGCTCCTATCGTCTCCAACTAGATGTTGACTGACTGGGGATGATGGAAATTGTAGTCTCCAACAGCCGGAGAGCCAAAGATCGACAACTGCGTGTAAAGAAGGCTGTGTAGTTTTTCATACATGTTTTCCTGTTCACTCTTCACTGAGTTTCACCAGCAGATTGTTTTCCTGATAAATCAGATTTTTTAACCCTTTATTTGGAAGTCTTTTAAAGGGGTTCGGAAGAAAAAGGAGGGGAAGAGAATGCATGTCTAAAAACAGCTCTTAACCCTTTGAGTGCCAGAGGGTGGCACTCAAAGGGTTAATAAAGACATAACGAATAACAGCATAGAAATGAAACCAATAAATGAGATTATTTATGGGTAAATTAAACATGTTGTTCTTGTCAGGTGATTTGTTCTAACATTTGTTATAACTAGTAATTCTAGTCCAGGGTGCAGTGGACAGCCTGTCTGGGTGCCTTCTGTTTTCTATAAAGATTTAGATAACAATGTGAGAGTTGCGTTTCAGACATATTTTATGGAAACTTTTATGCACAGTGTGTTTGTTGTTCTAATTGTGAGACCAAAGACTACATATACTACTTATTTGTACCATTCATAAGACACTTTTAGAGGTGACCAAAATATTTAAATTATTAGGGATGCACTGAACCAAAAAATAAATAAAGAAATAATTGAGAATTACTAGTTTAAAGGGATAGTAATGTTTCAATATAAAAGCAGATCCAATTAATCTTCATAGTATTTGGGCCATGGAGAGTGTTATTTCAGTACTGTCAGAGTTGTAATTCAAGAGTAATTGAATGATAAAGTATCCCCCTCCTGCCCATTTTACCTAGTGTAAACCACCTCCCCTCAGATGTGGAATCTGGTCTTAAGATCAGACAGCTCACAGCATGGGACAATCTTCTTACTGTGAGAACAATGAAAACCCTGCTCCCCCATGACAGGTTTTTCCCTTATGCTAATTGTCCCTCTCTGCAAAACATCTGGACACCACGTTTTTGGTCTGAGGTGAACAGTGTTACATCAGTAAAACGGGCGGGAGGGGGACACTTTATCATTCAATTACTCTTGAACTACAAGTCTGACAGTCTTGAAATAACACTCTCCATGGCCCAAATACTATAAAGATTAATTGGAGCTGCTGTTTTTGTGAAACATTACTATCTCTTTAAATGAATAGTAATATTTTAACGTTGACTTCAGTAATATAAATTATTTTACCAGAGGACTTTCTTTTATTTAATTATGCATGCTTCCCTTGCATCAGTTATTTCCGTGCTACTCTTCCTAACATTTTCCTGTGACATGATTGCCTGCTAGCTGCAGTCTGTAAAACGAGTCTGCAGCTGAGCTCTATATAAAAAGATTTCTGTCCATGTGTCTGCTGTTCAGCTGGACACAGCAGACGGTAAAGACACTCAGGCAGCGTGCTGCTCATATGGTTGAGTCGCAGACTCTTTTTCACACTCTGAAGATAATGTCCTCGTATTTCCAAAAGCTAACTGTAATATCTGATAGCAGGCACATACACAGAGCATTTTGGTAAACCAGATTAATATATACTACAGTCAGGGCCATATATAAAGTGTTTGGAAGCAAACACAAAACCCCCATTTAAATGATGCTACACAATGTGTTGCATCTCTAGCATTTCAAAAGGTTAAAAGCCCAGTTTAAATCACTGGGGATTGTTATTTTGTTCTCTGTTGTGCCATTAGTTTGCCAATTAATTACTCTTTTTTTTTTTTTTTTTTTTTTTTTTTTTTTAATATGGCCCACAGTGTAAACATACCCAAGTCATGTTTAAACCTTTGAGTGCCATTATATTACAGGCACCCCTTTTGGCATTTAAAGGGTTAAAATCATGCATACTGACTGAGTACAAGAGGGGTATATGCATCTCCTTGCTTTGTTGTAAGGTATTGTATACCTGTCTTAGATTCAAATGTTATTACTAACATTATTTTTGAGCTGAGGATGAATACATCCCAGACTGAACGTACTCTCGAGGATGATACCTGCCACTGACAGTATGTGTTTTTTCTCATTTCCAGGGGTGAACACTGAAGGTCTCTACAGAGTCAGTGGGAACAAAACTGACCAAGATAACATACAGAAGCAGTTTGATCAAGGTGAGGTGTCTCTAAACTGTTCATCATTATTGTCTGTGTCTGTGCTGGGTCTAAGAGTTACAATAGACTGCCTTAGTGAGGCAGATGTACTGAGAATAATTGTAGCAATGTTGGTTCAAGTCAACTGAACCCAATTGGGGAAGTAGAAATGTAAACTGATTATATGTGGATTTAAACCACTTGAATGCTAGCAAGGTCTCTAGGAAATTGTGGAGCCACGCTTTGGAGTCCTCTCTAGCATTCGAGGGGTTAAAAGGCCCATTTAAGTGGGTAGTGATACTTTATATTAAATCTATATTGTAGTGTTTATTCCCCCCCCACACACACCCCGAAGTAAAACAAGGGGAATCAATACCACTTCTGAAAGGTGTTTTATTCAAAAGATATTACAGCTTGAACTTGAATTTTTTTCGGTGCTTAATCACAGTGAAATTGTACAGTGGCGCTGTTGCTACACCAGCCTATGGAGATTTATGGTCAACTGACCAGAGCTGTCATAGGATGGTGTAGCAACAGCGCCACTGTACAATTTCAGGTCACTGTGATACTGCACCTAAAAAATGTAAGTTTGAGCTGTAATACCATTTGAATAAAACACCTTTCAGCCATGGCAATACCCTTGTTTTACTTATGGAGATAAACCCTACACCAGAGTAATTTTTTTTTTTTTTATATTTTAAGTATTACTGTCCCTTTAAATTTTAATTTATCCCTATGTTGCAATTGGATTGCCTCAGAATTACTCCAATTTATATCTTTCTAGCACCCTTGGAAGTATCTCGTGATTATTCTGTAGTTTATTTACACATTTTAACACTTTTGCTACTAGTTGAGACAGGAACACATTTCAGATAACAATCCATAATATCCACTGGTTGTGCATTTTGTGGAATGGCGAAGTACATATAAATACTTTTCTTATGCTGAATAAGTCCAGTATTATTGAGAAATACAACTTGGCAGGCATCAGAAGCAGGGATCTTGCTGTAGGTGCCGTCAGTGCCTTCAGGTGCCTTAACCCCTTAACGACCAGCGGTCGCGGGGTGTGTGGTCCTTTAAGGACCCGATAGGGAATTTCGGCGTGCCGCCCCACGTGACTGATCACGTGGGGCGGCACACCGAACAGAGGGACTGAAAGAGCTCGCTCCGGTCTTGGAGCGATCAACTTCAGTCCCCGGTATTACTCACCACGCTCCTACAGGAGAGCGGTGAGTAATAGTACGTGACGTACCAGGACCGTCACTGGTCCTTAAGTGCCGGACCAGAGTGACGGTCTGGGTACGTCACCGCACACGAAGGGGTTAAGGTACGAAGGAACTCCACTCACCAATCCTGGAGGTGAATGGAACAGACTCGCAGATCCCTTTTCTGCGAGATGTCTGCTGAACGAGTTGTATTTCTCACTATTGCCAGACTTAATAAAAGTATGTATATGTTAATCGCTACGTTAATAAGGATTTGGGGGGGGGGGTAATTTAATTTTGATGATAGTTCCACTTTAAGGCAAGGTTCACACAGGCAATGTTGCTGTGCTTCGATTTAGTACATGTCATGCCGTCCCTACTTACTTTGATCTACGTTCCACCGCTGATTCTGTCTCATGAAGGAAGTCTTTGAGGTGGGTGTCAGTCGTATGTTATTGGCCGATGCCCATGTGAGTCTGCCAGTCTTCGGATGATGTTAACAGCGGCTCATAACTGTTTTTTTTTTACATATGGCACCTTGACCTTTACATGCGTATTGTAGGACTAAAGAGATATAGCCATTATAATCATTTGAGTGCCAGATATTTATGCAACTTATAACAAAGCATTTAACTGAAAGGGTTAAATGCCAAATGGATGAGCAATGCATTGTAGAGCACTAAGCTGATCACCTCTTTGGAGTTATGCCACTGGCATGTGTGTCTATAAGCAAACTCCTTACTGTATGTATCATCAGCTGTACTTAGAAGGTGAGATGGTCGTAGCCTGAACTCTTAGCAGACAATGGGGCATATGCATAAAGACAATAGCAGAGAAATTCCAGGGCAAAGCAATGTACCTTACGGAAGAAATTAGCATCTCCCAAAGTTGCATGTATTTAACATGTATTTAAAAGGTTGCCATTTACATGATGCAGAGTGCAGTATACAATTCTTTTTGATTTTCAAATTGGCAAACCCCACTCTAGAACTTAGTTTTCTGCAGTATCAGCTCCATCTTATTTCTTAATTTTTGTTTCAAGGGACAACAGAAATAATTCCACCAAAACTCAGGGTAGTACACTTTATTTATGAAATCCCCCCAACCCCGCAAAAGAAAAACCCACAAAAGCGCTACAGCAAGGGAATACAGAGAGAAACCCCCACTTCCTGTGCTGATTGCTCTTCCAAACCTGGCCTCTTTATGGGTGTCTGCTTCAAGCAATACCATGAAGGCACAACACAGTAGTGCTGTAAATGTTAGTTTATTATTTGGCCACTTTTCCCCCTGAAATATCCTGTTTTTTTAATTTTTCAAAACACATCCCTCCTTAGAGCTAACACTATCAAAATATAATGGGAAGCAAAGCACCCTAAGTTTTTTCCATCTCTTATAATGGAAACACACATGTTCCTTACTGGGCCCAGTAGCTTTCCCAAACCCTGACAAACCTATGCATATGGGGCATTGCGTACTCGGATGATGTAGCTCACCACTAATGTAAAGCACTTAAAAAATCTGCAAATATCATCTGATTGAAATCCAGAGCAACACTAAAATTTAAGTGTGAAAAAATTGTGTTTCTCTGCCTTACTGCAGGTTTTGGGAGGGATTGGTGATAGAGTGGCAGTGAAAAAATTGCAAATTGAATGAAAGCCAGGGTTGTCTACTCTTCTACAACATATACTTTTGGGGGTAAAGTTCATTGTAGCATTGCCAAACAGTCTGAAATGAGACAAGGCACCTGCTGTAAAAATGGCATATCTGTAAAAGGAAACTCACATGTTCCAACTGGGCCCAGTATCTCCCCCAAACCCTGACAAACCTATGCATATGGGGCATTGCCGTACTCAGAAGAAGGAGCCGAACACTAATCAATGCAGTGCATAAAATCTTCACCTATCCTGTGCTTGAAATTCACATCAACATTGAAGTCAAAGTGTGAAAAACGGTGATTTTTTTTTTTTTTTTTTTAAACTTGCGTCAAGTTTTACAAGGGATTGGTGGTAAAATGGCTGTGTAAAAAATGTGAAAACATACATAATATGAAAACCTGCGTTGTCTACTTTCCAAAAATATACACTTTTGGGGGAAATTGTAAGGTGGAGCACTGTTACATAGCCCCGATTTGAGACATTGCACCAGTTAAGCAAGATGTGAAAATTCAATATTTGTTTAAATTTGGGTCCTGTAGCTCCCCCAAACTATGAGAAACCTATGCATATGGGGCATTGCCGCACTCAGAAGAAGGAGCTGAACACTAATCAATACAGTTTATAAAATCTTTACCTATCCTGTGCTTGAAACTCACATCAACATTGAAGTCAAAGTGTGAAAAACGCTGATTTTCAAGTTTTATTATGTATTGGTGGTAAAATGGCTGCATGAAAAATGTGAAAACATACATAAAATGAAAGCCTGGGGTGTCTACTTTCCAAAAATGTACACTTTTGGGGGGAAATTTTAAGGTGGAGTGCTGGTACACAGACCGAAATGAGACATGGCACCAGTGACTCGAGCTGTGAAAATTCAATGTGTGAAACTGGAAACGCACACGTTCAAATTTGGGCCTCATAGCTTCCCCAAACCTTGAGAAACCGATGCATATGCAGTATTACCGTACTCAGAAGAAGGAGCTGAATACTAATCAATGCATTTTTTTTAATTTTCAGCTATCCTGTGCTTGATATCAACAGTAATATTGAAATATAAGTGTGAAAAAAAACTGTAAGATTACTCTATTCTACACCAAGAGGATTATCCTATAGTATTCGCGATGGATGTGAAGTCCATTCCATGGAACTTCCATCTGACATGTGCGTTTTCCCTGATTCCCAGGGTGAGGAAGGTCAAAATGGAGGATGCATAAGTCATTCTGATTGCCCACGTTTGGCCCAGTTTGGCTTGGTTCTTGGAACTTCTCAACATGTCACTTTTTAAGCCATTTGGCCCCCGCTGAGGCTGGATCTCCTGGTTCAGACTAGGAAGCTTTTATCATCTAAGGCGTAATATAGAATCTGTTCTCTGTTTTACCTGTGGTGTGCTGACTGTGACGTGTCCCCACAATCTTTCAACCTTCCTCTGATTCTGGTTATCTTTCAAGATGGTGTTAACAAGTGTCTGAATTATTTTAAGGTTCAGATTTAAGTTGTGTATTTCCTTTCTTCATGATGTAAAGACCTTTCTCTGTCATACAATATGACATACGGGTACCATAAGGAGGCTACAGCTCATCCCTGTAGGCTGGAACATTTCTAGAAAGATGATGTGGGTGGAGCCTCCCCTCCTCCTTATCAGGCTATTCAACTAGCTGTGCCCCAGTTAGACTTGTTCCACAACCTGAATGGAGGCTGAGAACATTTCTGATTAGTTTTTAGAATGTTATTAATTTGGGGTGTCACAATTCCTGCATTAGGTGGATTATCATTCCTGACTTCCCCTGGAGAACTGTCCAACTGGCAGATTCTGTTGTGAACCCTTGCAGCCCTGTGGAGAGAATCATGCAACTCATGTTTCTCTCTCCTGACTGGGTCTCTCTGAGGCTCTTAGTTTCAAATGGAAATCTGAAGAAAGAATTCAAGTTAAAAAGGTGAGTAACCCTTTGAGTGCCATGGTCCACTTGTCCTAGTGTCCCCCTCCATACAGGGGTCTTCTTGGAGTCTGGTACTCCTGCACTCATGTTGGTTACTTATTTTGTTTGATCCTAGGGTTTTTGGAGCTTGGATTGCTACATTTATATATTTAACCCCTTCCCTTCTAGTTTTTTCCAGGTTATGGGGCTTAATTGGGCTTTTATTTTAAGAACTGTTTGTTATGATTTATCCCTACATGGGTAAATTTATTCACTTTTGGTAAAATTGTAATTTTTGAGTTCCGTGCCTTTAAGGAGCGCTTACCAAGCAACCGCCCTTGCTCCATTGACCTTTATGGGACAAACTGTTTGTCATACCGAGATATGAGAGGGCTCATTCTTCTTGTCTCCTGTTGCCCTATGATCTGGCTCACATCCTCAGTGTTTTGAGGGTCTCTGGGGCCCCAGGAGTTCAGGATCAAGAGTTGCTGGGTAACATCAAAGAGAATACTACAGCTCCCAGAATGCCCATTTCATAGGCTTTCTTCAGATTTGCAGGCACCATTTTCTCTGTTTGCTGGAGTATCCTGCACAGAGGCTTGTCTCTCCTTCCTCCCCTCCTCAGGTTAACTATTCGCCTACCAGATAAGTACTTTCTTGGGCTTTATGTGGTGATATTTTAATCTGGGTTATAGTATTTGGGTTTTCTAATACTGTTTAGACATTTCTCCTGTAGGATGTCAGATCCAAAGGGACATGGGGCTAAACATAAGGCAAAGGACTCAGGAGCGTCTTGACCCCCCGTGCTTACTGTTCCTTTTGCCACACGGGGCCCCCTAGAGAATATTCAGGACCTTTATGCCCCTGCTACACCACCCAGGCCCTCAAGCCTTCAGCAAGAGCCACTCTGGGTCAAGGACTTAAACTCCTTTCTGGCACAGTTCCCCTTTCCCTCTGGGGATTCCTCCAAACACCCCACTGCTTTCAGGTTTGTAGCCCCTAAGGCACCTGGCATTTTTGACCTCACAGAAACCTCTGTGGATGATTCCGTTGAGACAGGGGGAGTGCGAGGAAGGGGCTTCTTCATATGCCTATGGTTGACCCTTTGAAGCTGACCTCATGCCCTCTGCTGAGGGCCTCATTAAGGTGGTATTAACAACCCTGCAGGTCTCTACTACCCCTGATGAAGGCCAGTCTTCTGATGTCTTTCAGAGGTGTAAGAAATCATGCACTGTGTTTCCTCCCAATCGTGGAAGACGCTTGACAGGCGCCTGTCTCTTTTTAAGAGATTTTCAAAGCTGTTTAACTTTTCTGATGCAGCTTTGGCTCAGGTTGACCCCCCAATCTCCAGACTTTTCACTCTAGTGCTGTGCCTTTTACTGACGCTACTGAGCTCAAGGATATGACTGATAGGAAGCTGGAGGCTATCCTAAAGTCTAATTTTGCTGCCATTGGTGCTGCCCTGTGGCCTACCTTGGCTTTTGTGTGTGTTACCAGGGCTACTGCCATCTGTAGGAAACAACTCACTGAGGCCTTCAGACATAGTGACCCTAAGGAGGACCTTTTAGCCCTCATCAATTCTGAGGCTCAGACTTATGTCACTGACTCTCTCTTTGATGCTGTCAAGCTCGCAGCTAAGGCTTCTGCCTTCTCTATTTCTACTAGCGTACACTGTGGCTCAAGATTTGGTCTGCGGACCTCTCATCTAAGAAGTCACTAATTTCTCTCCCTTTTCAGGACAAGTCTCTTTTTGGGCCTAAACTGAAGCAGATTATCAGTGAGACCACAGGAGGCAGGATCACTTTGTTGCCCCAGGTGTCCAGACACCCTAAAATGGCGAGAAAATAGCATATTTTTCATCCCCACCAAAACTAGGTGCAAAGACAGAATTCGAGTGTGTCTCAGACCACAATTTAAAGGGATAGTAAAGTTCCCAAAAAAGTTACCTCTAAATGGTAGCTGCAATAAAAAACACTTAATGTGCTTAATCCTTTCTCTCAAACCGTTATGGTTTGAGAGATATAAGAAAATAGTCCTCTGCTCCCTCTCCTTTCTGCCTGACAAGCTATAAAGCTGTCAGAGGCAGAATCTGGTCACGCGACCAGATGCGGTCTGGTCTCTCAAACCATAACGGATTAAGCGCATTAAATGTTTTTATTGCAGCTACCATTTGGAGGATATTTTTTGGGGGACATTACAATCCCTTTAAGAGAGAAGACTAAGTTTTGTTCAGGGGGTGATGCAGGCCTACCTACCGTCAGGGATTGCACTCCTTCATGGCATTTGAACCTGGTATTAGGGGTTCTCCAGAGTCTCCCTTTTGAGCCTTATTTAAAATCTGTTTCTTTGCATCTCCTTGAAACTACCTTAGTTTTGACTATCTTTTCTGTTTACAAACCCCCTTTCCTGGTTTTTCACCAGGACAAGGAGTGTCTTTGTACTCCAAGAGGGTTCTATCCAAGGTAGTCTCTGATTTTTATATCAACCAGAAAATCATTCATCATTCTAAGAAGCAGGAGCTCCATCTGCTAGAAGTGGTACTTTGTCTCAAGCACTAAATTAATTGCAGGCAGCCTTTCAAGAAATCAGACTTTTTGTCATTCTAAGGGACTCTTCATGATGCACTCCACCAGACCTGTGTACTCCACTTGGGCCTACAAGAATCAGGCCTCTTCTGAGCAGCTGTGTAAGGGGACCACCTCGTTGTCTCTGCACAGCTATACAAAACACAAACATATCAGGGTCCTGTTACCAGCTGAGACCAGCTTTGGGCAGAAGGTTGTGCTTGTTTAAAGACCCTTTTCTTCTCTTCCATTGTGCAGAGTTCTGAACCCTGTTGGTTTTGTGTTCAGGTTTTGGTGTCCGTTGACACCTGAGGTTTGTATAGCACCACTTAGTTCGCTGGAATACAGGTCTACAGTGGAGGGTTTTGTTTCCTCTTTTTCCCTCCCAGGAATTGTGGCGGATGCTTTGGTATATCCCCATGATTCCTATATTCCACATGGATGTAATAGAAAAGATGATTTTAGTGAACTTACCAGTAAAGCCTCTTCTCTTACTCCATGTGCAACACTGGACTCCCACCTGGAGAAAAAAGCATGTGGTTCAAATCCCTGAGCAGGGGGTTTCTCTTGGGGATTTCTTTTTTTCCTCTCGCTTTTGTTTCTTTATGTTGAAACTAAGGGGTGGGGGTAAAGCTGGAAGGAAAAAGGGGGAGTCTCTGCCTCAAAGGACCTGCCTTCTGGAGGAGGGAACTTTACCCCATGGTTCCTGTGTTCCACATGGACTAAGAGAAAAGGATTTAACAGTAACTTCACCAAAATCCTCTTATAAGGGTAGTGGCTGAAAGAATGAGTATTATGTGCGATGCTTTTAAATACTGATGAAACTTCCATGCGCATATGACATAGACTCCTGCAGTCTCAAGACTGTTGGGGTTGGGAGCAAGCAGAGCAGAAACCCATACATAAATTATAAAAGATGTGTAGGTAGAGCACTGTAGTAGGCCTAGGACTTTCTCGCCCATGTTGAAAGGAAAAGGTATTGAGCAGAGATTTCTTGGGCTCCACTATGAGCAAAAATTTGGCTATTTATATAATGCAGATATTGTGAAATATTGGGCACATGAACCAGATTTTCGGGAGTTATACAGAGCTTACAAAAAAGATACTGGATCAGGCTTTTCTTTATAATATTTTCAATTAGCACAAATGGATACAAGCGGTTGCAACTAGAACTCCACTTCAATATATGATCATAAAAGATAAATATTCCAAAAATAAACTCACCCGTATCGGTGCAGGGCGGTGGGTCCGGAGCTACCCCAAACAATCCCAGCAAGATTTCAACATACGAGAAGACACAGGTAAGGGGCGCTACACGGACTCACCAAGACTTCATGGACCCACTTCTGTCATATTAAAAATTCAATTTATTTTGTCTAAATAAAATCATTGAAAAATACATAGCGAGGAAAGAAGACAAAAAATCACAATGATGATGATGTGTCTAACATGTTTCGTGGGAAACCCACTTAATCATAGACTCAGAGCACCATCAGACCACACAGACTTATAAAGTAACCAAACACAATAGGTACGAAAAAACGGATACACATTTGAACTGATTGGAGGAAGATAAGCAATTAGCTATTCAAACCGCTAAAACCATTAACCCTTAATCACTTAGTTCATTCAAGAGCGCCCCTTACCTGTGTCTTCTCGTATATTTTCAATTAGAACAAATTCAACAGGAAGACAGGTAAGAACAATAGAGGAATTATTTTTATTTGGTGTAAAACAGAAAGATTGAATAAATGCTTCGGGGAGATGTGGTCCTCAATGCACGCCAACAGGTCAGGATTTGAGGATTTCCCTCCCTTATTATGGGTGGGTAATAAGTGTCTCCATCACTGTGATTGATCTGCCTGTGGTAAAGCAGAGATATTCTTAAAGGGTTCATAATGCCCCAACATAAGTTCCCCCTTCTCTCCTCTTCTCCTGACATCAGAGTCTAGCTGACAGCAGGAGATCCCAGTCTGAGGATCAGCCTGCAGCTCTGCAGCAGAGCTGAAATCCCGTTATTGCAAAATAATTATTTCATTGGAAAGGTTTGTAAAGGGTGCCTGGTTTTGCAATAACAGGATTTCAGCTGTGCTGCAGAGCTTCATCGTGTTGGCAGACACGGAATCCCTTCTGTCAGCTTTACAGCTAACATCAAGGGAAGGGGAACTTTCATTGCCAGTATGTCTGAAACAAAAGCGGTTTGAGAGATGGGGTTTGTGGCAATGTGATTTTTTTATAGACTCTACAAATCTATTACAAATTATGTCGGGACATTACTAACACTTTAAAATCTGGCATGATGTGTGCTCAGAAAACTGGATTTGAAAAATCACCGGACTATATTTTAGGGTGTGAGGATGAGAGTAGCTTGGCAATATCATATTCTCATGCTTAAACAAGCTTAGGAAACATATATAATATAAAAATATGGGATGAGGAAATATTGATCTCATGGAAATAAATGGCATAAGATGTTTTGAATCAGGCTGTGTACTGTACATATTTATATTAAACTCTGTGTGTGTTCCTTGCAGATAACAATTTGAATCTGGCGTCGATGGATGTGACTGTAAATGCTGTGGCTGGTGCACTTAAGGCATTCTTTGCGGACCTCCCTGCTCCCCTTATACCATACAGCCTTCATCCAGATCTGCTAGAAGCTTCAAGTAAGTGGGTGACCACCTGACATGTCATAGCCATATTCTAATACCAAGATAATGAGCCAAAGACACTGCCCTGATTCTCCGAGGGCCTGTCCTTGGGTTATTTATGCTTTGGAAATGACACAAACAAATGTAAGCTTGTGTAGCCCAGTGGCATCTCACTTCTTACTTCATTGTCATAAAAAAGAACAGCCATATTTCTACTTTGTCCCCTGAGTACTAGGGTGAGGGTCCAATGCATTTCTCTAGGACTCAAAGGATTGCGGAAATTATACCCAAGAAATATGTGGCTCCTCATAGAAGGTTTTGTCTATGCAGATATCCTCCTTTTCAGAGTCTGTTATATACATATACTTTTTATTTACATTATATCTTTGTTTACTTTAACAGTCTGATAAAGACAATTGACTCATGAAACATTCTGTTGAAGCCCACTGTTTGCTGTGATGAGGTGTGTCTAGGTAGACTTGAACAAAGCTCTCAGTATATAGGGAACAACAGATATAATGCTAAATAGGTATACTTTACTTTGGCCAAAAGGGCACCTACCTAGATTTGTTAACTGGATAGTAAAAAAAATTTTTGACTTTGATATTATGCACTTACAGTATTTGTAATGGCAAATGGAGTATACTTCATAGTATTCTCTTTGCATTGTTACCAATTTTTTTAATGTCCCTTACATTGAACACCCTGTATCTGTTTCCATTGAGTTTTCTATCAGGTACAGTGGAAGAACATATAGTGATACAATGTAAAAAGGATAGCATACACAGTAAAGATCACTCAGTGCTGAAGAGATAGTGTTATGTTACGTTGTATCACTATCCTGCTTTTATTGTTGACTAAGCATGAAGCAGACTGTCAGGGACATAAAAAGCATAACAAAAAAAGTGGGGGAAAAACGTATAGTCAACTTGCCTTTACATATTAAGGGGAAATTAGATTAAAAGGTTACTGTTATTTTATATAATGTTAAGGGTCACCTATTCCCTCAAGGAAAGATATATAATTTGGCCATACATTTACCGCAGACTGGATGCAATAGGAAATTACTGGCAACTGATGCGTGGTGTAAACCTTTGCATGAGGTAAAAGTTTGGAAACCTGAATCATTTTGTAGGCCAGGATATATTACTTTGAGTTAGATAAGTAAACCTGTCACCTACATACTTTTTAGGCTTGTTAAGAACTCTTGGATGCAAAGCGATGCAATGGAAATGTCTTTAGCATTCGGGGGGGTTACCGTTTCTTGGAACCAGATACGTTTTCTGTAGTGATGTCACTGTGTGCTGACAAAAGCACCACCCTGAGCAGAAGCAAGAACACTACTTGTATTTTTCCTTATGTGCAATATGGAACAACAGTACCATGGGGTTGAGGGCAGGTCACATCACAAAAGACAGGGGTGGAGATTCCCTCATCCAGTACAACCCTGCACCTACAATCTCCCATAATTCATGGTGTCCTGCGGAGCAGCTGGAGGAGCAGTGGCAGTCTTCGTTTTTTCTTAGGTTTTTATTGTTTTTTCCTTACATATCTGCCTATTAGGCAGATTACCATCACTAGGCTTCCCTGGATTTGGATTGCCAAGCTCACAGATGCTTTGCGGACCTTTATGCCCTTTGCAGGGTGGCTTTATGACAAGTCTGTTCCTCAGCGCTGAGTCTCTTGAGATTCTGCCCTTTCCTATGATTGTAATCTGAAGACAGACGATTTGAAAGTAACCCTTTGTTTGCCTTGGCCCACTAATTTTCCCAGTTTGAGCTGTCTTTTACTACAGAGGCTGATGTGGGCATGGTTTTTCCCTCATGGTAGAACCTCTTGGGGCTCTGTCGTCTCTCTAAGATGGTAATCTGAAGACAGAAGCCTGGGATCCACTCATGTCTCAGATGTGTTTCCTCCATACAGAGGCTGTTGTGAGTCTTGGTAGGCTCTGGCACTCATTATGGGTACATTTATGTCTGTGCGTTATGTCTCGGGGGGTTTCGGTGTAAGGATAGATGCTTTATTCTATTAGTTTAACCCTTTTACTACCGTTTTTGACAATATACAGTGAGGACTTTGGGAGGTTTATTTTCACTCTCCTTCTACTTGTGCCTTAGTTTCATGCTCCCCTTAGATGTCCCCTGGGGGGGATGGCTGGGATCTCTGAAGACATTTCAGGTCTCTGATACTGCAGATGGGGGAAATCTCCCTCTTTGGGCATTTTTCAGAGGCTTCGAAAGACTCCTCTTATATTTTCTTCCAGTGACACTTCTGATCAAATCCTTATGGAAAACTCCTGATATAAGACTTTTCCTCAACAATCGGCTCTATAAGTTATACCATTTTGCAGGTCTGCCCCCCCCATCTCTCGCTAGATGAAGAACACTACCCCCTCCCCCTGGCGGATGCTGCTGGGCTCAAGGCCAACTTTTGGCACTGAGGCCTATTTTTTACATCTGCTTGTGTCAACAGGGCCATAGGAGTTTGGGATGAACAGCTATCAGATAAAATGCATGCTGACTTATTTAAAGAGAACTTAATTGGTTTTGGTAGCCAACATAATAGAAGTCAATGCCCATCACTGAGGCTTTGTTTGACACAGCCAGATCCTCTGCAAAGTCCTCCTCTTTTTCTGTTTGTGTGCCACACCTTGTGGCTTAAAATTTGGTCTGCAGACCAATCTTCTAAGCAGTCACTGGTGTCCTTGCCCTTTCATGGTAAGGCTCTATTCGGGCCTGACCTGAAACAGATTATTAGTGAACTACGGGTGGTAAGAGCACTTTGTTGTGAGGAAAGTGCATGTTTTTTTTATTCCCTGCCAAACGGGGGTGCAAACCCTCATACTACTCAGATGATCCCTTCCACAAAACCCAGACAGACCTGGCAGCCCAAGCGTTCACTTGCAAAGTCTAAGTCTGACAACCTAATGTCCGCATGACTCGTGGAATCCTTATCCATGATTTCCTGAAGGGGACCTTCTCCTCCTTTTTCAAGATGCCTGGCCTTAATGGACCAGTGGAATTTGCGGGTGGTATCAGAAGGTTACCACATAGATTTCAAATCCTTTCCTCCATATTGCTTCTTCTCCTCAAGGAACCGAGACTGAGCAAGGTTGTTTTACGAAGCTGTAGCCAGTCTGCTGGGAAAACAGGTACTGATGACAGTCCAGGAGTGCTTTTCACGTTTCTGTTCCAACCTTTTTGTGGTACCCTAGGACAGCGGCTGCTGCCCTGTTCTGAACCTTAAATGTCTCAACCAGTACGTGGCTCCTACACACTTCAAAATGGAATCTTTGTGCTCCATATTTAAATAATTCTATAATCAAAGCACCTTCTGCAGAATTCTTGGTTCACCACATCTAAGAGTATGTCCGCATTCTGGTGCGTCACAGTGGATTTTCAATCTCAAGAAGTAATCTCCAGTTCCATGCCAGGTCCTGGTGTTCCTGGGCATGAATTTGGCACCCTTTGGGGAGAGTGTTTCTCACAGATGAGAAAGTCTTGATTATGTTCCAGGACATGTCTCAGGCACTGAAGTGGCAGTCTGCGATGATCAAGGACAACATTCTTGTCATGGGTCATTTGGTCTGTCATTGCAGCTCTGAAAGTGGTGGTCCCTTGCTCTCAGTTCCACATAAGGCAGTTCCAGAGAGAGATCCTCAGGTCTGTAATCCAGAGCATTTGTCTCATCAGATGACCCTGTCCCCGGAGGCTAGGGAGGACCTTCATTGGTGGCATAATAGGTCACATCTGGATAGAGGGAGACCATTTATGAGTCCTGGTGACAATGGATGCCAGCTTGTGGGACTCTCTGGCACTTGGGTGCCTAGGGCAGGTGGACAGGGGAGGAGAGTATGCTGTCTATTAACATTCATTGGTCCCAGGTTCTCACTGGAATCCCAATTAGAGTGCAGATGGACAACACCATGGTAGTGGGTACATCAGCTGCCAATGCTGCCAATACACTGTGTTGGTTCATGATTTACAGTCCTATCCTTCCTCTGCAAGTTAACTTAGAGACAGAAGCTCATGTTCCGGCCATATCTGCTGTTCTTATTTTTGGAGTGGAAAACATACTGGTATACTTTCTAAGTCGCCAGGACATTGGGCGTCAAGGGAGCTCAAGCTGAGACCTTTGTTTAGTCTCAAATTTCAGAGCACACTGTTCATTTTCAGAGGCAAATTTCTATCATTCCAGATGTGAAGGCTTTTACCCTATTTTAAGGATCCCACTACTCTGTGGGATCTCAGTCTGGTCTTGGGTGTTTTTTAGAGGCTTCCATCTCCTTGCGCCAGCTGTCTTTTCTCTTGGCTGTTGTCTCTGTTAGGAGGGTGGCTGAGTTGCAAGCTCTCACCTTCCTATCTTGCAAACTTCCATTCCTGGATTTTTCACCAGAATAAAGGCTGTACTTCGCACCTCTCAAGAGTTTCTTCCTCAGGTGACTTGTGCTTTCTTTTTGTCCTGACCCTGCACTGCTCAGGAGAGAGCTCTCCATCTGTTAGAATTGGTGCATTGCCTTAAGTTTTATGTGCACTGTACTAGGCCTTTTCCCTGAGGGTCCTAGAGCAGGTTAGACCACTTCCAATGTCTCCTTTCCCTGTTCGGGAATCCTTGGTTTGCTATATCCCCATGTTACCCGTGCAGAAGAGCCCCCTTAGGGTCTTAGTCCTGGGATATTTTATTTTCTTACCATCCTATTTTCTGTTATTGTGGCTCTTTGCCACATGAATTCTGAGAAATTGTAGGTGGGGGGTTGAGCTGCAGGAAAAGGAGTAGGGAGTCCCTGTCTTTTGTGAGGAGGAACTCAGCCCCATTTGTTCCATATTGAATTAAGCAGGCACATGTCATTTGGAAGTAAACAACTAGCAGTAGATAAGGACAGAGATCAAATGCAAATAAAACACAAAATAGAAATTATTTCTATCTGAAGAAAAAAATCTTTAGGCAAGTCCTTCTTATAAACAAATTAAGAGCCACTTATTCTTAGGGTATAATTCCCCCTTAACTGACTGACTGTACAAGCAATCCTTTGATCATGTTTCTGACAGAGTTAGCTAATTGGACTCCAGTGTAATCCAAATGTTGTGGCTGGGATGCATGCCTCTTAGGCATTAAACAAGTCTGCAGCATAAAAATACTCCCATGGCTCCACATGATGCACAGGGCTTGGGGCTTCATTTGATCTAATTTACTCTTCTGCCTCCACTTCGCTTAGACTAACTGGATATTACAGTATGGCTGTCCTCTGATTTGCTGCACAGGTGTTAGTGTAGTGGTGAGTAGGCTGTTCTGTTTGGGATATAGAGGAAGGATAGGACTGTAAATCATGAACCAACACAGTGTATGGAGTTCTAATTCTAGTCTGATAAAACACATTGTTTTCAAGGATGTGGAGCAACATTTGTTTTTCACCCTTTAAAAATGGTATCACTCTGTCATCCAATACTGGTTACTGGTAACTCTGGGTAGGTGATCCGCCCCTTTAAGTAGGCAAGAACAATTCTAGAAGTGAATGCAGGGGGTGGAACCTACCTTCCATCCTTGGCTGCAGCTAGCCAGTCAGCTACAGTAAGATTTATTCCTTGGTGAAGACACAGGCAAGAGAACAGTTCTGCTATAGTTTTAGAAATGTTTTTATTTTTCTGTTAGATATGGAATACCACCATTAGGCAGATTACCATAACTGACAATGCCCTTAGATGTGGCTAGCTCGGTATCCAGGCGCTTTTTGTGGATCTTAAGACCTGGGGGGAAAATCTTGATTCCAAGGAGTTACCCACTGAGGTTACTTCTTACTACTTAGTAATCTGAAGACAGAAGATCTGCAGGAAAGGTGAGCAACCCCTTTGACTGGTACAGGTCCACATGTCCCCCAATGCCCCTCTGCACAGAGATTTTCCTCTGGAGTTCCTGTTGCACACTCCTGTATGTCTGTTGGGTATTGTGGAGCAAGTTTCTGTGGTAATTTAACCCTTTAGCTGCTGGTTTTGCAACTTTTGGGGGGTTTTCTGACACCTTTCCTACTGGTTCAGTGTTTTTTGATTCTGCTAACATGTTCTAGTTATGTTTCATGTAATTTTAATTCACAGTTTCAACTTTGCAAAATTTGTGTTCCGTGCCTTTAAGGCGTACTTTTACCACATGGACGCCATTTCTCCATTCACTTCTATGGGACTGTACCGTTTGGGACATATCTCTGCAACCGCTCAACGTAGTGACTTCAGAGATGTCTCATTTTGTTTGTCTGCCCTTGCTCTGTCATCAGGTTAACGTTTTATGTGTGTTGGAGGGGCTCAGGGGGCTTCTGGCACTGTTGGGGTACTTTTTCTGGGAAAACTACATTTCCCATGAGTGCTTGCTTCGAGCTCTAGTTTCTGATTGGCTCCTGCCGTAGCAGCCATTTTGTGCCTTTTCCTGAACAAGTATCCTATGCAGGGCTTGGACTCTCCTTCTCTGCTCTCCTCTGCAGGTTAACCCTTCGCCTGCCAGATAAGTGCATTTTAGCGATTTCTGTGGTGAAATTTTAATCTTACACAGTGTATTTGGGTGATTCCTTATACTTTAAACATTTTGACACTGTGAGAATGTCTAATCCATTAGAGCTTGGGGCCAGGCCTAAGACTAAGAACGCTGGGGTCTCTGTGTCCCCTGTTGTGTATTGCTCCTTGTGTCACTCAGGGTTACCTGGAGAATTCTCCAGTCATTTTTGCCCAGCATGTTCTGATGTCCCTGAGTTTCTCCCAGGGACCTGCAGCCATGCATTAGAGCCAGTTTGGGTGCAAGAGTTCAAGGCTGCTACTAGGGACCTTAGGTCTACATTGCAACTCTCTCCATCCCAGTTACAGGGGATCTTCTACTCCTGGCAGAACCCTTCTTCTGTCAGATTTTCCCTGCAGAAACCACAGGGAGTACCTGATTGCTCTGAGGAGGAACTGTTGGTGGATTCAGATGTTGAGGAATGTTCTGCTGTGGTCTCCTCTCAGTTTTTTGGGGACCCCTTTGAGGCTGATCCTGACCCCTAGGCTGAGGGCCTGATCAGAGCCGTCTTAACTACCCTAAACATTCCCTTAGTTCAGGAGGTTTCTTCGTATCCCACTGATGTATTTCAGGAGCCTAAAAGGCCCTATACTTGTTTTCCACGTAACCCCACTCCTGACCGCCTTGTGTCTGATGGGTGAAAGTCTCTGGACAGGAAATCTTCTGTTTCCAAGAAATTTGCCAAGCTTTACCCCTTCTCTGAGGCGGCGCTTGCTCAGTGGGTTTATCCCTCCAAAGTAGATGCTCCTGTTTCCAGGCTAAGTCCACTGCCTTGCCAGTTGCTGATGCTTCCTCTCTGATAGACTGGACTGACAAGAAACTTGACTTTTCCCTCTAGTCCATTTTTGTCACTGCTGGTGCTGCCATGGGTCCAGCTTTCGATGTGGCATGGGTGAACCGGGCCATTGTAGTCTGGACTGAACAGCTCACCCTGGCTGTCCATCAGGGTACTCCTACTTCAGATATGTTGTGGCTTCTTGCCAACATTTCTGAAGCCCAGCACTATGTTTCTGCTGCCTTATGTGATGCCATCCGTTTGGTGGCAAGTGTTTCCACCATATCTGTGGTTGCCAGATGAGCTCTTTGTCTCAAGATCTGGTCTGCTGACACTGCTTCCAAGAAAGCTTTGCCCTCATTGCCTTTTCAAGGCACCTCTTTGTTTGCATCAGATCTTAAGGATCTGATTAGTGAAGCCACCGGGGGCAAGAGTACCCTTCTGCCTATGGTCCCCAGGATAAAGACGCCTCTCAAGCATAATCGTTTTTTCATTCCTTCCAGACTGAGACACGTCCGGCGAACCAGGCGGTTCCCTCAGCTCCGCGTTCCTCCTCCAAGCCCAAACAGCAATGGAAGCCCAAGGTCTCCTCCAAGCCTAAAGCTTCCAAGCCTTCTTCGGCATGACTCGCCGAACCCAGGTCCCCACTCTGCTGTGGGTGGCCGTCTGCGTCACTACCACAGTGTCTGGGAGGATTCAGTGGCGGAACCGTGGGTTTTACAGGTGGTGGCAGAAGGGTGCAGGATCCCTTTCGCTTCTCTTCCTCCCTTTCGGTTTTTCCCCTCTCATACGCCCCAGGGCGTAGAAAAACACCCTCTATTCAATGGCGCTATCCAGGCCCTTCTGGAACCTGTTCCAGTTCGGGACAGAGGTATGGATTTTTACTCAAACCTCTTTTTGGTCTCCAAGAAGGACAGCGGCTGTCATCCCATTTTGAATTTGAAGGGTCTCAATTCCTTTGTGATCAAGACTTATTATCACCAGGAGTCCTTAAGGCCGGTGATTGCCTCTCTGGATCTTCAGGACGCGTACCTACATATCGCCATTCATACAGAGAGTCAGTAGTATATCAGATTTGCCTGCGACCAAGGGCACTTTCAGTTTTCAGCTCTTCCCTTTGGTCTGACTACAGCTCCTCAAGTCTTCAACGATGTCCTGGGAACTTTAGTATCTGTCCTCCATCGGGACGGCATCAGAGTTACTCCATAAATGGACGACCTGCTTCTGAAAGCCCCTTCTGCGGAACTTCTTCATCAGCAGGTTCAGGACTGCATTCAGGCTCTCACCCATCATGGGTGGATCATGAACATGGACAAGTCGGATCTTGTCCCATCCCAGCGTCTGGTCTTCCTGGGCCTTCTCTTCGACACTCAGCAGAACATGGTGTTTCTCACAGACGAGGTGGCTCACCAGATCGCCCACCGGGTTTCTGCTGTTCTGGCTCACAATCCAGATTTAAACCTTGACACCATTTAATGTTTATATCTTAGTCATGAGGCTGAGTGGATTAACATCTGACTATGAGAGGTATGTCTGTTCCTTCAAAGAAACGCCAAGGAGCTAAAAGCTACATTTATCCAATGGTAATTTTTGTCTCTTATTATGCAGTTTATTTGCATCTCACTGCATATTATTGAAACTAAAGCGGAACTTTCACTACAATAACATATCGCCGCAAATGATTATTATGTTAGCAATATGCACACACTAAATTTTCCAAGTATAATAACCTTTTATGCAGGCAGGCACCGGCTAGGATCTTGCAGTTGGCGCTCTCTGCACCTTCACTATCAGTCCCTTCTGGTGTCTTTCGTGACAGTGGCATTCAACTCACCAATAGTGGAGTTGAAGGGGACAGACAGCGCAGAGATGCCGGCCTGAATAAAAGGTTATATTTTTCATTAAAGCAGCAATTATACTTGAAAATAAAAATAAGTGTGCATATCGCTAATGTAATAATAATTTGCAGCGCTATGTTAGGGTAGTGAACGTTCTGCTTAAAAGCAGAGCAAACCGACTGCACTAAAGGGGACAAATAAAACTTACCACTGATTTAAATGGGATATTTAACTCCTTGAATTCCACAGAGTTTTCCAGTCATTTCATTGGAGCAATATCTAGCATTTGAGAAGATAAAAGTCCCATTTAAATAAGTGGGATTTTTATTTGTAATGGTTGTTTTTACCAATGTTTAATCTTGTAGATATTAAAAATATTAATACAATGAGGTATGTCCCATCTCTCAAACATGTATAGATTGAGAGAGATACGCATCTTAAAGGGATAGTAATACTTCATTTTATCTTTATAGGCATTAAAAAAACATGAAGAACGATATAAGTCTTATCTCTCAAACCTTTATGGTTTGAGAGATATTCACAAGCAAAGTTTCCCCTCCCGCCCCTTTTACCTAGTGTAAGCCATCTCTTCTCAGATGTGGAATGCAGTCCATAGACCAAACAGATAACAGCAGGGGACAATCTTCTTCCTATGAGAACAATGAAAGCCCTGCCCCCCTTGACAAGTTTTTCAGGTTTTTCACTTATCTTAATTGAAGATTGTCCCTCTCTGCAGTCTACCTGGGCACCTCCCTTCTGATCTGGCTGAGCAGTGTTACATCAGTAAAAGGGGCGGGAGGGGGATACTTTGTCATTGAATTACTCTTGAACTACAACTCTGAGAGAACTGAAATAACACTCTTCAAAGTCCAAATACTATGATGATTAATTAGAGCTGCTTTTATTATGAAACATTACTATCCCTTTAAGTTACCCCCTCCCGCCCCTTTCATAGACGTCAGAGTTCTAAGTGCCAGGAGGTGGTCCTGGTCCCGGAACCAGACAGCGGCTGTTCAAGCAGAGCCGAAATAGCGTTATATAGAAAGAAATATACTTCATTGGAATGGTCACAAGCACACTTTGTAGACCATTCCAATTAAGTATTTCTTGCTATAAAACGCTATTTTAGCTCTGCTGAAGAGCTCCCAGCTGGGGTTCCAGGATCTCCTTCTGTCAGCTAGAGCGCTGACGTTTATGTAAGGGGTGGGAGGGGGGAACTTAAATGCTTATATCTCTCAAACTATACATGTTTGAGGGATTGGACATACCTCACTGCATTAATATTTACAACATTAAACTTTGTTAAAACCAACTATTACTATCCCTTTAACAGTGGCACCAGGGATTACAAAATGATCAGTACAATGTATCAGTATTGTTTCTCAAGATTTTTTTTTTAAAATTCTTACAACCAAGCCCATGAGAAATGTTAGATACTAATTTGGAAGGTCTGCTTTGCTTAACCCTTTGAGTGCTAGAGGGGTATTAAGTGTATTGCCACGCATAGCAATGCGTTGGATACCCCTCTGGCACTCAGAGGGTTACAAAATGGTGAATTTAGGATAGCCACGTGACTCTCTTGATTTGGCACACATCTTAATCCTTACACTTTCCCCCTACCTTACAGAGATCCCAGAGAAGGTGGAACGGCTGCAGGAGCTTAAAGACATCCTAAGGAGCTTTCCTCCTGTCAATTATGATGTCTTCAAATTCATCATTTCTCATCTGAACAGGTGTGTGTAATGAATTCTTGACTTATATATAGGCAGTAAGAGGCACTCCACCTCATCTCCTCCTACTAGATGTAAATATCACACACACAGTTTGATCTAACATTTATAGCTGGGTTAGTGTGGTGCGATCACTAACTGCACTGGATGGTCCTGTGGAGCTTGAAAGGCTTAATATTTAACTAGATCGTACAACGTTCTATGACCGTCACAGGTCCTTAAAGGGATAGTAATACTTGAAAATATTTTTATTTTATATTGTAGCCGTTAAAAAAACATAAAAAATGATATAAGTCTTATCTCCCAAACCTTTATGGTTTGGAAGATATTCACTTGTAAAATATAGTAAAATTCTCTTTTCCTGGCTGTTTCAGCCAAGTCTGCTATCTAGTAGACAAATTTGGAATTCGGTCCACAGAGCAACCGGCAGCTCTTTAGCAGTGCCGAGATCACGATCTTTGAAAAGAACTACTTAACTGGAACTACCTACAAAGTGTGCCTGGCTTGAAAGCACACTTTGTAGACCACTCCAATTAAGAAATTCTTTTTAAAGATGGTGATCTCAGCACTTCTGGAGAGGCACAACCGGTCCCGGACCGGATTCCAAATCTGAAGGGTGGAGCAATTACGTCACTCCAGGGGAAACTTTACTTCTGAATATCCCCCAAACCATAAAGGTTTGAGAGATAAGATTTATATCATTTTTCATGTTTTTTTAAGGGCTACAATATAAAATAAACTTCTTTTCAAGTATTACTATCCCTTTAAGGCGTTAACCCAATGCAGCAAACAGCATGGGAGCACTTTCAATGTTAGCATGGTTTCATGTTTACTGTTAAGCTCTACTCTCACTAGGTTCACCAAGTAAAGGTACATTAACATGTAAAACATTGAGAGTTGCAAACAACCTGTACCTTTTATAAAAATATGAAAACATTCTTTTAACAAAATAATTATCAAACTACACCAAAAAGCCTAGACATATTTTATGTTTTTGAAAAGTGAACCTGAGAACTTTGTATAAGGATAGTTAAAGATAACCACCCAAATTGTATGCAGTCATTCAAGGATGGAATTATGGGAGAAAAAATGACACAGCTATTAAAAACATGGGATATATTTTTACATATACGAATAAAATAAAACTTCTTCTATCCCAAGAACCAATATTTAGTGTATCCAAGGACACTATTAATAAGTCATTTTGTTTAACCCCTTTGAAAGGAATGTGTTGCACACCCTTCTAGCACTGAAAGGGTTAGCACAAACGCAGGAAAAAAAAAATGATAAATATATATGAGTGCATTCAGTGATGACCCAGTGCCAACGGAAAATAAAATATAACCTTCAAATATTGTAAAACTTTCATTTTTGTGGATCAAATTATACATGGACGATACCCAGCAGATAAAAAAGTAGATAAGTTAGAGTAGCTTAATAAACACAATATTAAAATGTGATATTAGGTATCTTACATGTACTAATCACTGTTACATAGTAATTTTTCAGGCAATGAGGTTCACCAGAATTCTCATCCAGATGTGATCAGGCAACATCCATTGCTTCCACAACTGGTGCCTACTGTGTTCCTCATCAAAAAATGCCACTGCAAAACTCCCTCCTTCTGAACGATGTGTTTCACTCAGAAATGACTCAAACTATGGAGCATCCTAGTGGGAATTTTAGATGATACAGGTCTTCTGTTAAGTTCTAGATAAAATATGTGAACACAAGTACCTGTAAAAGTCCCTTTCCATACCGGTATAGCAAATGTGTACACAGAAAACATGGGAGATGCCATAATTTCATAAGAACACTGTACTTCAAGATTTGATCTTTCAGATGAATATGAACTTTTTGCCTATTTGGCATTCATGCACTTTATTAAGATGCACTAAATGACCAGCTTGGTAATCTATTTGTTAGTCACTGTAGGGTTTCCTTTGCAACAATGATCATGTTTTATGCCTATTCAAAGTTAAGATTTATTTTCTAATTTCAGTGCTGGATTATCATATATAAACTATAAAGAATAAGGGATCACCTTTCTTGGACCACTGCACTACCACCTCTCTCTAAAAAGCACCCCATGCCATATAATTTAGAAGATGGGTGATTTAAGTTGTCAGTATTAAGAATGAAATTGAATAAATAAAAAGGTTTCACAATTTTTAGACGATAGTTAAAGATGAGAACTTTTATTATAAGTCTGTGCCATTGATTCATCTAATGGTTGTTGCACCTTTCTTTATGAAATAGTATGCAAAGAGAGGTGGGCAACTTGTGGTCCTCCAATTGTTGAGGACTATACTTCCCATCACCAGCCAGGCATTGGCTGGGGATGATGCAAATGATAGTTCTCAGGTTGCCCATTTCTCATGTAAAAGCTATTTGGAGCTCTCATACCTGTGTTTAAGAGCAACAAAATTGGGTTGGTGAGGCAGGGCATCCTGCCATCATGAGTTCCACCCACCCACACTTCCTTTGGTCACTAATGCATGTTTCCATCTCCACAGGGTCAGCCAGCATAGTAAGACCAATCTGATGACGGCAGACAACCTGTCCATCTGCTTCTGGCCTACATTAATGAGGCCAGACTTTGAAAACAAGGAGTTCTTCTCTACCACTAAAAACCATCAGTCTGTCATCGAGACATTCATCTTGCAGTGCCAGTTTTTCTTTTATGAGGGTGACATTGTGGATTCGCCCAGTGCCACCAGCTCTCCATCAGCCCATCACTCAAGTCCAGGACCACTAGCAGCACCCCTTGTCCCTCTACAGTTACCTCCCCCTCTCCAGCCACAGTTACTCCAGCCTACTTTGCAAGCCGATGCTGTGGGTATTATATAACTGGAGAGAGGCTATGTACTCTTTTAATTTAATAACCACTGGTCCCTACATGCCACTGTGGCACAGGGCCAAGGCTTCCTGTCCCACCTGTAGTAATATCTTAATGACGCTGACAGTTCAGATTATTTTTAGTTCCTCATATTTTTTGTTCAGTTTGTATTTTTTTTTAAACACATTGGGACGTCTAGAGAGCGAGCTGTGGCAGGCCATGTTTGTGAAATTTGCTGCTGCATGGAACTTCTATAGAAATACTATACTCTTCCCATGTGGCGCTGTCTTGCCATGGAGATACTTATCAGTACAGAGGATAAAGTACGAAGAAAAATAAGCAAAAATACAGTCCTTTTCTATAGAAAATCTAATTAAAATTACAGAAATAAATCACATTTATGAAGCATTAGAGTGCTTTCCCAGCCCATCTGAAGGCTGAGATTTATTTTGTCGTCAAAGCATCTGTGGTGTGCGTAAGTGAGCATGTGTGGGTGCGTGTGGGAGCCTGGCAGTGGGGTGGGTTATGGATTCCATGTTGGTGCTTGGAATGAAGTTTAACTTGTAAATGACACAAAGTAATAATTGTATGTACATATATAAATGTTTACATATTTCAGGAATAAACATCCATCCATTGAATCCATGTTTTGTTCTACGTAGGGGAGGGGCCTCAATGGTGTTTCTGTCCATTAAAAGGGCTCTTATGTTAAGTGTTGTGTTTGACTAGCTTGTTTGGGTTACTATTGACGCATCCTATCACAAAGTGATAGAATGCGTTGCTCCCTGTGAGCGGAACTGCACATGCGCAGTAGAGACTGCTGTTCCAGCAGTCTCTACTGTGCATGTGTGGTTTCGCTCACAAGGGGCTTCACTGTGAGCCGTCTGGAGCTCCCCGTTAAGGATCAGCGTGTTCTGCGATTCTCTACTGTGCATGAACGCACTGATCCGGAGTGGGGAGCTCCAGGGCCACTGGGTGCACTTTAGCCCGTGTATACGGGCTTTCATACTAGTTTGCTACCATAAATCAATGCACGTTAACCACCTTTGCAATTTAGCTCAGTGGTTCTCAAACTGTGTTCCGTGGAAGTCAAGGATACCTTGAAGTATACTGAGGGGTTCCACAGAACATATAGAAAGGGAAACTAATTGCCTAAGGGTAAATTATTATGCTGAAATTTAAGTTACCAGAACAAGGCCCTAGGTTACTCCTCAAATGCTTGTGAAGTTTGGAGACCTGTTTCGCTTAAGGGGATAGGTGTTCATTGTTAGGGGTTTTCAAACAAACATTTGTAGAATCCTGAGGGTAGCAGTGTAGCAACTGAATTTTAGGTTTAACCTGTTGCATGCAAGATGGGTGTGTAACTCAAAGGGTTAGACATACTGTACCAACCCCTATTTCTTTACAAAACAAGATGATGTTGGCAATAAAAAATGTAACTGCAGAGCTGTTCAGGAGACCAAAGTTCAACAAGACTGAAATACATCTTAATACCCGTGTGTTAAATTCCTGGAAATTATTAACTGCTTATTACCATTTTCTAACAGGAAACTCCTTTCTTTTCAGCACTGGGCATTCCTTGACTAGCACATTCTTGTGTGTAAATTGAAACCGCTAAACTTCATAATCATAGCTTGTCAGAGATCGCATTAGTGGTATTAACGTTATACACAGCTTTTTTTTGATGGGTGTAAAAGACAGCATATGGAGGCATGTAGGACCTGCAAACATCATTTGGTCCAGGCTAGTGAATAGGATTGTCACCTGGCAACAGCTAGTTAAAAATGGCTGGCTCCTGGAAATATGTGCTTGATATTAAAAGCACACCTGGGGGGCTAAGCATGCAGGGGCAGACAACTGTGATGACTCACCTGCACTTACTAGACATGCTAAGCCCTCTAGTTTTTGGAAACCCGAGAATAAAGTCAGTCCTAACAGGCAGAATGAGGTGTTACATTGTTAAGATGCTCAGAATTCATTCATAATATGATAAAGAAATTATTGCCAGACATAAGCTTAACAAAATTGCAATGGTGACAAAGTATTTTTTCAATTGTGAATGGGTGAATTATAAATTAAGCCCTCAACATGTATAACAGGATCTAGAGAGATTAAAGGGATAGTAATGTTTCAGAAAAACAGCAGCTCCAAATAATCTTCATAGTATTTGGGCCATATAGAGTGTTATTTCAATACTTTCAGATTTGTAGTTCAAGAATAATTGATGATAAAGTATCCCCTTCCTGCCCCTTTTACCTAGTGTAAGCCACCTCGCCCCAGATGTGGAATCTGGTCACTTGACCAGACAAGTCGAATCAAGGGACAGTCTTCTTATTGTGAGCATAAGGAAAACATTGCCCTCTTGACAGGTTTTTCATTTTTTTTCCTTATGCTCACTGAAGATTGTCCCTCTCTGCGATCCATCTTGCTGCTCTGAGGTGAGCAGTGTTATATCAGTAAATGGGGTGGAAGGGGGATACTTTATCATTCAATTACTCTTTAACTACAACTCTGACAGGATTGAAATAACACTCTCCATGACCCAAATACTATGAAGATTAATTGGCGCTCCTTTTATTGTGAAACATTACTATCCCTTTAACACATTAAGGACAGCCAATCGGGCATGCAGCCGTCACTTAAGGAGCATGAACTTTTGTTGTTGCATCTGGTTCAGGGCTCCCCGAATGGCGTGCAGCCGCGAGGGGAGCCCTGAATACCATGACGGTCCAGGCACGTCTTGGGTCCTTAAAGCAAATCTACCAATGACGTGCCAGGACCATCATGGGTCATTAAGTTGTTAAGCAACACTTCACCATGGGGAGAGAGAGAGAGTACAGTATTTAGACACTGCTCTTATTTGAGCAGAAAGATTTCGCTGTGGCCCACTATTTAGGAATCTGGAGATCCATTATGAGCCAGTAGAATAAGGGCTTGACACAGAATCCAAAAAGATAAGCAGTTAGGGAATAATCCAGCTGCACAATAGGAAAAGCGTAAAGATAATGTTGAATGCAGTCCAGCTATACACTATAGGTAATAAACCATGGGGTAAAGTATCCTTCGGCTAAGAGGGCTGGTCACTTGCCTTAAAAGGCTCCATGGAGTCGGAATTCCTTCCAACTCTACTGTACCACCACCAGACATGCTCTGTTTTAAAAGTAACCTCAAAGGAGGTGCATCAGGGCAAACATTCTTGGTTAATATATATAATACTAGTTGAAGAGCCCATTACACGGGCCACAGTGCCACTGCCAGCCGGTCGCGGGGCAGTCATGCACAGTAGAGATTGCCCATGCCATGGCTGATACAATGTCAGCCGGTTGCGGTGCAGTCATGCTCAGTAGAGACTGTCCACGCTGCAGATGATACAGAGCTGGATGCTCCTTCACAGCATCTTGTTCTGTATCAGCCACGTCATGGGCAGTTGTCTCTACTGCGCATGACTGCGTTGTTAAACACGTTTTAGCGAATTATTATATAGGATGATAATGGAGGCTCTACTAATTGTGTAAATCAATCCACACTGTGACATATAATGCAGCACGTAAGTAACATAAAAATAACCTCAATTGTCAAAAATTGAGTGAAATACTGTGTAAATGGTACAGGTTGGCACAACATAGATTACAAAAAAAGAGAATAATACTTGGGGGGTATAGTACCAATGGCCCCCTCATAAAAAAGATATGTATAAACATACAATGCGAAGATAATATATATTAAATCTTAAATAAAATAAAAAATTATATATACATATATATTTTACACTCTCAATCCCATCATTCTATTAGGTGAACGGCCAGAGTAAAGGGGGGGGGGGGGGGGACAAATGTAATCAATGTAAGTATCCAATAATATAGGATCATAGACTGAGAAGGCGCATGTGAATAAAAACACAAAACAAAACATAACCTGATCTGCTATATATATAACATATAAATCAATCACAGTGAGAAATTACAAAATTAAAAAAAAAAAATGAAACCATGTTCAATAGATATAAAGTCCCTCTAGATCTGTGACAATATATTCGTATGTATCAATTCAATATAATAATCCTCTGCACCTTGATAGTAGTGTCTATAGCAGTGGTTCTCAACCCGTGCCCTCAGTGGCCACTAACAGACCAAGATTTGAGGATTTCCTTGTTAGAGCACAGGTGAGTTAATCAATGTGAATGAGCCTCTGATCACATGATTTCCTTGTTAGAGCACAGGTGAGTTAATCAATGTGAATGAGCCTCTGATCACATGATTTCCTTGTTAGAGCACAGGTGAGTTAATCAATGTGAATGAGCCTCTGATCACATGATTTCCTTGTGAAAGCACAGGTGAGTTAATCACTGTGAATGAGCCTCTGATCAACACACTTGTGCTCTAGCAGAGAAATCCCTAAGTCCTGGCCTGTTAGTGGGTCCTGAGGGCACGGGTTGAGAACCCCTGGTCTACAGGACCCAATGTATAGATGTAAAAAACACCAGCACTCACTTGTACCTCTGCTTGGCTGACACAATGTCAGACAAGCTGAGATCACATGTGAGTGATATAGGATTTTACAAACCAACTTTTTTGCTCCTGATGAAATAACCAGAAGGTTATGAAACAAGTTTAGCTGTTACATTGTTTTTAAGTATTGGTTAACCATCCTTTCGATGAATGTAATTTTTATTTTTTTTGGAGACCCTAAAGGTCTGAGTCCTTGGACTCAAGTTCCTCCGCTTCAAATATATTTAAGAGGAGCAGAAGGGAAGTTGCAATTTTCCCTCCTCACCATGCTTAAAACCGGGTTATTCTGGAGGAATGGAATACTCCTTGATAAGAGACTATTCCTTCCCAGTTGTATTGTTCTCTTATTTCCCTTCTCTTGCCTTATCACAGGGGCTACCAACCTCAGCAGTAGATCCTTACATTTCTTTTCTTTCTAAGCTTACAGCATTTCTACTTGTGGATGCTACGACACTTAAAGACCAGGCAGACAAAGCCTGGATTCTCTTTTAAAGGGATAGTAATACTTAATTTTAACTTTATTTTATTTTGTAGGCATTAAAAAAACATGAAGAATGATATAAGTCTTATCTCTGAAACCTTTATGGTTTAAGAGATATTCACAAACAAAGTATCCCCCCCCTGTTCAACCAGATAAGAAGGGAGATGCCCAGGTAGACTGCAGAGAGGGACAATCTTCAATTAAGATAATGGAAAAAGCTGAAAAACTTTTCAAGGGGGGAAGGGCTTTCATTGTTTTCATACAAAGAAAATTGTCCCCTTCTGTTATCTGTACTGTCATACAACCAGACTCACATCTGAGAAGAGATGGCTTACACTAGGAAAAAGGGGCGGGGAGGGGAACTTTGCTTGTGAATATCTCATAAACCATAAAGGTTTGAGAGATAAGACTTATATCATTCTTCATGTTTTTTTAATGCCTACAAAATAAAATAAAGTTAAAACGAAGTGTTACTATCCCTTTAAAGGCGAGTTTTGCCGCTTCTGGTACCACATTACATCCTACCTTTGTGGTTGCTTTGGTGACTAGGCACATTCTTTGGGGAGAACAACTTTTTAGAGACTATCTTTGTGGATGCCCCAAATCAGGGTGGTGATCTGGCCATTTTAATATCCTTGAGGCCATTGCGGACATTTGCTGCTGCTATGCTTACTGGGTAGGCCTCAGCATTTTCTGTTGCTGCACATTGTACTTTGTGTTTACAGATGTGGTCGTATGACCAGCCTACCAAGAAGTCATTGGTGTCGCTCACATACACAGGCAAGCTGTTTGGCCCAGAAATGGAGAAAGTCATTACCCATGTTGCTGGTGATAAGACTGCATTATTGCCTTATGTTACTACAAACATTTTTTTCCTTAGAAGAAGCATGGTTTTTATTATGGCTGCCAGTATGGGTATGTGCCCAGAATGTCTACTCGTACCTTAGCCCAGGTTTGCATCAGGCAATCATATGTCATCTGCATCTTTTTCACAATCCATGATCTCTTGCTGTGGCAGACCAGTGGGTTTTGTGGATGATCATGGAAGGGTACACATCTTCATGCAAGTCTTCTTCTCACCCCAGTGAGAGGCAGTTTGGGTGCCTGTTCCTCCTCAGGCAAGACTTATGGGTCTATTCCAACCTTTCATAGTTCCTTAAAAAAAAAAAAAAAAAAAAAAAAAAAGACTGATGCAGTCCTATTCTGTATGAAGTGTCTTAACAGTTTTTTCTTACACCACAGTTATTGGGAATAGCCATTGCTCATTCTGAATTGGGTGATAGTGATGATGGTTGCCAGCCAGACAGGCTGGAGTGGCACCTTGGGCTGTCAGATGGCTCAGGGTCTTTGGACAGGGTCAGAAAGCTGTCTGCAAATCCATGTGTTGGAGCTCCAGGCAAACCCCCTAGCTCTGCTGCTTTAGTCTCTCCCTCCAGAGTTTTCATTGTGATGATGGTGGCCTACATCAACAGCCAAGATGGGATCATGAGTGTAGATGCTTGGTTAATCCTTTGAGTGCCAGAGGTGTCTCCAGTGCATTTCATTGCAATGCGTTGGATACCTCTCTGGCACTCAAAGGGTTAAGTTTGGCTGACTCCCATTTGGGTGCTGGCTGTTTTTGCCGTTCACATTCTGTGACAGACAACATCGTAGCAGACTTGCTCAGGCTTCAGAGTGTACATCTAAGGAACTGGGAGCTTAAACTCCATAGTCAGTCTGTGGGAATTTCCAATTGTGGATCTAATGGCATATTGGCAAGGTTATCCTGTTTTGCTTTGGATTCTGGGACACACTCATTCTCTTGCTGTGTACACACTGGTCATTCAATGGCAATTTCCTCTGGCTCATATAATTCTGATTTCCCAGTGTTGGTCTCACCCAGACTTGGTTCTCAAGCCTTCTCACTGTGTTCAGAGCAGAGCTGTTTCGTCTTCCTTTACTTCTGGACCTCTTGACTCTGGATCCTATGTATCGCCCAGGGGTGGAGAAGTTGGCTTGGACTGCTTGGTTCTTCAAGACAGCATGTTGATGGAGAAGGGTATCTCTGATTCCGTCATTGTCTCTATAATTAAGGCTTGCAGCTGGGAGCCATCCAAGGTGTACCATGGGTGTGGATATGGTCCTTGATTTACAAGTGGTGTGAAGATCAGGGGTGGTGAGGCTTCTCCTTTTTCTCCTTCCTGTTATCTTTATATTTCTTCAAGATGGTCTTCTGAAAGAGCTTAGTTTTAGGTCTGTTAAGGTCCAGATTTCTTCTATGTCTGTAGGTTTTCAAAGGCATACCAGATGTGCAGATTTTTGTGCAGGGGGTGGCACATCCCTTCCCAGTCTTTAGCGATCACACACTTCCATGGATTAAACTTGTTCCTGGGGTGCTTCAGAAGGCTCCTTTCGAGTCTCTGACTTCTGTTTCCCTTCAATTTTTGACTCTTAAGACAGCTTTCCTGCTGGCTATTGTGTCTGTTGGGCTAGTTGCTGAATTGCAGTCCTTGTCCTATAAACTTCCCTTTCTAATCTTTAATTCTGATAGTGGTTGTGACAACTCTGAAGGGTTTCTCCCTAAGGTTGTTTTAAAGTTCGCATAACCAGGATATTGTCCTTTTGTCTGGCTCCATCTAACAGACTGGAGCAGGAGCGTCTTCTTTTGGAAGTGGTTAGTTACTTTAAGTACTATGTTCATCACATGAAGTCCTTGATTAAGCATTAGCAGTGACTAAACCATTGTATAACCACCAATGTTTATGTAGATATATTCAGGAAACTTGACCAGTTTGTGTGCCCTATACATGAATATAAGAATTACTAGTTTACATTTAACTCACTGCTATCCTGCCTCAGATCTGCCCTCCATATAGTTTTGATGGGAGTCTGCCATCTCAAAACAGGTTTTGCCAGGTGGTACCCTGCAAAATAATCTTTAAAGCAACACCAATATCAAAAAATGAAATGAGGTAGTTTTGTTTTGTGTTACATCCCGAAAATCTAATCCTGAACTATTTTTAATGCATATGAAAACGATTCTGTACCCACATTTAGTTTCCTTGTTAAAGGAATAGTAATGTTTCAAAATAAAAGCAGCTCCAATTAATTTTCATAGTATTTGGGCCATGGTGTTATTTCAGTACTGTCCGAGCTGTAGTTCAAGAGTAATTGAATGATAAAGTACTCCCCTCCTGCCCCTTTTACTGATGTAACACTGCTCAGCTCAGAGCAGCAAGACTGTCCTGATGGATCTCAGAGAGGGACAATATTCAGTGAGAATAAGGAAAAAAACCTGCTGTCATTTGTCAAGGGTGGGGGAGGGTTTTCCTTACGTTCACAGTAAGATGATTGTCTCTTATTGCAAGCTGTCAAGTCAAGAGACCATATTCCACACCTGAGTGAGGAGGCTTACACTAGGTAATAGTGGTGGGAAGGGGATACTTTATCATTCAATTACTCTTGAACCATAACACTCTCCATGATGCAAATACTATGAGGGTTCATCGGAGCTGCTGTTTTTGTGAAACATTACCATCCCTTTAATGAACTGATATTGTCCCCCACTGTTCTGTTAAGAAAGGTTGATATCTTAGGAACACTAACAAACTATCGCTATCAAGACACTTATCACGATTGCTATTTTATTGGGAGACCCCACAGAGCATATCCTATATTATAATTCGCTAAGGATGTTTGTAATAAGTAGTTATGCGCAGTATTGACTGACTGCGCCGCGGCTGATACAGACCGGGGCGCTCCGAATTTAGACCGGAGTCATCTCTGCGCACCTTCCTGGGACCGCTTGGTGCGCAGAGAGGTCTACGGTCTGAATTCGGAGCGCCCCGCTCCGTATCAGCCGCAGAGCGGGCAGTTAGTACTGCACATGACTGCAGCACCGCCCTTTAAAACTAGTGTAACCATATTTTAGATTTCAAAGAAACGAGTATTTTTACAGAGGCTAGTTCAGAGTGCAGAGTATATGTGTGTATATAACCCTAAACCATTTTCTCTTTCATCCAATGTGGAACACAGGAACTATAGGATAAAGTATCATCCACCCAGGAGGCACAGGGCATTTGCCTTAAATGGCTTTTTGGAGGTGGAGACTCCCCCTTTACCCCCACCTTACATGCTCAGTTTTAAAATAGATCTCAAAGGAAGTGGTTCATCAGAGCAAAGATTCTCTTAGTTAGCAATCTTTTTTATTTTCTTAACTTATATGGTGCAGTGTAATCCCCCATTAGGAGGGTGCCTTGTTGATGGATACAGACCAGACTGTAGGCTGCTCAGGATGGCTTGCTCTATCAGGCACTTTCCTCTTCTTTTTTCTTGGCTATGTCTGAGTAAATTTATGTATAAGAGCCTGAAGACTATTCCAGTTTTCAAAGTGCACAGGTCTTATGAGTATGGCCGTCTGTCTAGCAGCCACATTTTGAAGGTCTGCACTCTGATTTTCTTTTCTGTGTAGCCCCATTACCCCTTTACCCTCCTCTTCAGAAGTGACCTTTTTCTTGGCTTGCTAAGAAGTGGTGGCCATATTGGGTGGGGCATCAGCAGTAAAATTAAGATATTTGCCGCACCGGATAAATTGCTGTGGCCAAACATTGACTTTACCCTTTCTTACTATAAGTAAAGGAATGCCCTTGCCGCCCCCCCCCCCCCCCCCGCGCTACTGGGGCAGTGAATGCACACTACGGCTAGAAAGCCGCATTGCGGTTATATATTTGAAGGGAAAACAAAACTACATTTCCCAGGAGTCTCATTTTTTTCCAGGCCCTCCCAGTAGGAGGGGGGCTTCTGTGCTTACCCTCTTCCTTTTTTCTGGCAATATATGATTATATATTTTCTTTTTAACCCCTTCAAGCAGATAAGTATTTATTTAGGGTCCTGAGCTCAAAGAAGATATGGGTAAGTCAAAAACCACCAGGATTTCAGGGGTTTCCCTAGTACCACTTTGCTCCTCATGTCAGATTAGGACTGTAGAGGTCTTGTTCTGTGGCCCTCTACTATAGAGGAGCCTGGATGGATTAAAGCCCTGATATATTCTGTACGTAATATACCTTCTGGTCTTCAAGGAATCCTCGAGTTCTGGATTCATGATCATTCCATCCGCTTTGAAAGACATTTTAGTCAGTATGTGGGAATTATTTTTTCCCTGCAAGAGGATTCTTCTGTTGAGGAAGGGGAACTGATGAGAACAATTTAGATTCCTCCTCTACCCCTGAGAATTAGTTTGAGGAAGACCCTGGGTCACCTGCTTAGGGTCTCATCGGAGCTGTTCTGGAGCACCTAAAGGTCTCCAAGGCCTCTGACTCAAGCACTTCATCCCCAGATATATTTAACTCTCAGTGCCAGAGGCTTGGGGAATTTCCTACTGTACTCATTGGATACTGCTCTTACTAGAAAAATGGCATGCCATTGGTTTGAGTTGACATACTGTAGGGGATGCCAGAAGCACAAAGGTACACCAACTGCCAGCTTGTATTTTTCTTCAAATAAGACATGCATGGGATAGGCATAAATACATTTATATTATATTATATATAAGCTCTTGTGAGGTAGATTTCCAGATTTAAAAGTAATTAGTACTATATGTATATAACAACGTATTTCAGAACTGGTACATAAAAGTACTTCTCTCCGGAAGGAATTATACTGTTGACTGTCTTTTATTCACTTGGGGAGTAGACAACAATTCAAGGATTTTTCAGTCACTCTATGACTCGCAGTTTTCCCAGAGTTTAGATCCCCCTTTAACCCTTTGCGTGCCAGAATGGTACAGAATGAATTGCAAAGCCCTTTGGTCTCCAACACCAGTGGAAGTGCATCCCAACTGCAGTGAATGGTTAAGAACAAAAGAAAGAGTATGGTGCAGTGCCTTCTAAGGAGATAGGCATAAGGCTATTCTGAACATAAGACAAGACAAAGGACCAAATAAGGTTTGAGGTTTTTGCAGTAGGGAAAATGGGCACTAGAAGGACTGAATGGTTCTCAATAGAAGTCAAATGGTATCCCATCAATTTGGCAACGAACCCTGGGGTGCATTAAATATGTTGCCAGGTTGAAAATGGTGACATAAGAATCTCGCCCAAAACAATTTCTCCTGCATGACAAGGGTGACATGCCTAAGAAAGCAGGGAAAAGCCGAATGAGCTTTACATGCAGTTTGCAGAGCAGCAAGCTGTGATGCGGCACTCAAAGGGTTAATGGAGGGAATGGAATTGCTATGTTATCCCTACACTGTTCCCACATTTCCTGCAACTCAGTATCAGTGTAGGGAGAATGTAGTGCTGCCATTCCATCCATTAACCCGTTGAGTGCCACATCACAGCTCCTGCAATCATACCGATGCTGCTCTGCAAACTGCATGTAAAGCTAATTTGGCTTTTCCCCTCTTTCTTACATATGTTGCCCTTGTCATGAGGGCAAGCTTCTTATGTCGCCATTTTCAACGTCCCTGGGTTGGGTCGCAATTTGATGGTGACATTTTGATAGTGAACTAAGTCAAATTTTGTTTCTATGACTTGCCTGTACTAAAATTGTTTTACTAGCTATAGAAATTAAGAAAAGGTAGACAAAGTACACCATTTTGGAAATAAGTTAACCCATAGTATCGAACCGTTACTTGCCTTTCTACCCCTAATCTGGTGTACACAAATGTTTCCAGAAGGAAACACCTGGTCTTCAAGTTAGTACAGTTGAAGGAGTCACAGTCCTGTTATTTTGTATTCTATAGAAGTGGCCCAGAATGCTACAGTATAGATAGACTGAACCACACATCTTGTATTGTATAGAACAGACCCACAATGCTGCAGTATAAATATGGATGGAATCACAGACCTTGTATTGCATGGTATAAAACTATCCTATAGTGCTACAATACAGATACAGCCTGAATCATAGAGCTTGAATTCTGTAGCACTGAGCCACTGTCATACAGTACCATAAAGGACAACCACAGATCATGTATTCTGTAGAACCTGTCCACAGGGTTACAGTGCCAACAGGAGACGTATCACAGAGCTTCGTCTTCTATAGCAATGATTCACAGTTCCACATTACCAATACAGACTGATTCACATTAACTGCATTCTATAAAACTGACCAAGACTGGTACAGTGCAGCTTTAGACAGTCAGACAACTTGCTGTCTACAATCATAGAGCTTGCGCTCTACAGATGTTGCCTACAGTGCACTAATTGAATCACAGAGCTTGCATTTTATAGTACTAACCCACAGTGTTACAGTACAGGTACAGCCTGAATCTCATACCTTGCAGTCTATAGAACAGCCTCACACTGCTGATACAGACTGAATTATAGAGCTGTCCCACAATGTTACCGAACAATTTTAGACTGACACAACTTTCATTATATAGGATTGACCCCTAGTGTTACAGTACAGATAGATACTGACAATCACAGAATGTTGCAATCCGCAGAACTAACCCACTCTGTTCAGTACAGACAGTATTAAGAGCTTGCAGTCTATAGAACTGTCCCACAGTCGTACAGATACAGACTGAATGTCAGAACTTGCCTGCTATAGAACTGTCATACTGTACAGATACAGACTGGATGACAGAGCTTGCATTCTACAGACCTGACCCACAGTGTTGTAGTACAAAGCGTTTGCTTTCTATAGCAAAGTCCCACAATACGGTTATGGACAGAATCACAGAGCTTGCATTATATAGAACTGACTCACTGTATAACAGTACCAGTTACAAACTGAATCAGAGCTTGTATTCTGGAGCACTGTCCCACAGTTGCGATACAGACTGAGTTTCAATACAGATAGACAATCACCAAGTTGCATTCTGGCCCACAGTTACAGTACAGATAAATGAATCACAGAACTTTGTGGGATAGCTCTATAGAATCAGTGTTACAGCAGAGATACAATCACAGAACTTGCATTCTATGCAACTCAGTGTTACAATACAGATACACACAATCACAGAGCTTGCGTTCTACGCAACTGAACCATAGTGTTGCTGTAGAGATTCAGACTGAATCACAGAGCTTGCATTCTATTGGACTGACCCACAATGTTACAGTACCAATTATAAACTGAATCACAGTGCTTGCTTTCGTGAGAATTGACCCACAGTGTTACTATACCAGTTCAGAAATGAATTGCATAGCCTCCATCCTATAGCACTGGCCACGGATACAGACTGAATCACAGGGCTAGCAATCAGCAGGGCAAGTGAACCTTTTGAGCTTGTTATATGTAGACTGACACCACATAATTGTCTCAAGTTGCTGGAGAGGTTCCCAAGAAACTGCAAAGCAATCCACTGAAGATGTAAGTAGCATCAAAGGGGTCAACATGGTAGTGTTACCCTTACAATAATGTTACTATGCTACTTAACCTCTTGGGCGCTAAAGAGGTGTCCAACACATTGGAAAGAAATATGTTGGAGACCAATGTATTAAAAAGAAAATGCCTCCCCCCCCTTAACATATATGATGTGGAGGGGTACACTCCGTCCTCCCTTCCAATCATGGGTGTCCCCTTCTTGATACTTACACTATCTGGAGCACCTTCACACACCTATGTGGAGATTACAAGAATTACACTAGGAGGGGCACAAAGAGTAGTAGTTCAGATATAAACAACACGCTATGTTGCAGTGTTTGTACATCTGTTAAGGGTAATTACACACACACATTGGTGTGTATGTATATTTTTTATTTATATATTGCCAACCTGTATACTTGGCTTTTTACAGTTTACATTTAATATAGAAGTGGTACAATAAGTGCTGTGATTAAGTGCTTATATAGACAATCATAATGGGAACACCAGGTGAGTATACATTAGGACAAGAGGTCCCTGCCTGTAGAGCTTACAATCTAAGTATAGGATGGGTGACATACAAATACGAGCAGGTAGAGGAGGAAGTGCAGTTTTTGACACATGAGATAATGTTTCCCTATTACGGTAGTACTACATTTAAAAGGTGCTCTTTTAGGTTGGATGTGAAGTTGTTGAGGGCTGAGGCTTGGCGAATGCTGGGTGGTAGTGAGCACACTAGAGGTAGGAACAGCGAGGGAGAAAGCCTTCAATCGTGAAACAGCGATAGTGGTTAAAGGAGCAAAGTCTCGTCCACCATGCGTGGTGTGTATTGTACGTGCAGGTATATGGTGGGACATCAGAGATGAAATATAAGGTGGGGACAAGTGATGGAGAGCCTTGAAGGTAATGATGAGGATTTTGACTGTAATTCGCTGCTTTATGGGAAGCCATGACGGTGATTTTAAAAGTGGTGAGGTAAGTATCGCTCTGGAGGAGAAACCAGTGAGGCTGATATCCTAAGAAAAGGGAGACAACTGTGGTTGGTGCAAACCGAGTGCACCCTAGGTAATGAACATTACAAAAATGATAATTGATTTAAATGGTATGTTTAACCCCTAGAATGCTAGAGAGGTTTCGCATTGGAGATTAAGGGATTAAATAAACCATTTAAATCAATGAACATTTTTATTTGTTCCCTAGAGGGCACTTGGTTTGCCCCCGAATTGCACCACCTTCCCTTAGAAGATCAGCCTCACTGTTCATGATAGTGAAGGGTCCCCGCCACTCTCCTACAGACCCCAGAGATTGGCAGGAGGGAGTAAGAATACCTCTCCCTACCACTACGATATATAGGAAGAGGTAATTATAACAATAAATCTGTAGTGAGTGCTTTAAACATCCACACCAGCTGACAATGAAGGCCAATCACCTCGATCAAGCGATGTGCGAGGTGACAGGATAGCTAGGCTTGGTCCTCAAGAGATACTAACAGTGCATGTTTTCAAGACGTCCCTGAATAAGACCAATTAAAGTAACTGTCACCAATTAGTCCACCTCTGCTCCAACTGGGACATCCCAAAAACATAACTTTTGGTAGCTCTTGAGGACCAGGTTTGGCTACCCACTTCTTTAAACTATCTGCTCCAAGTTTAGACCATTTTTTTTCTCTGAAAAAAGAACATTATATTAGCTTTTTGTTATGTTCTTTTCCAGGCCATATTCCATGGCAGCATATTAACAAGCGGGTAAATCTCTTGTCTAATCTGACTGGACAAAAGCAAAAAATATATATTTAGAAGGCCAGAAGGTCTAGTCCAAATACCAGATTATCATAGGGAGAACTGCAAATATTGCATGGAAAAGGGCAAAAGAAGAGAAAGGGGGAACCCACGTCTCAGGAAGCATCAGTCCAACAAACTTATAAAGAAGCTGCAGAAGCATAGCGATAGGAAACCCTCCAAAAAAGGCCTAGCCAACCTCTGACCATGTTAAGCAACCACTGTAGCCTACCAATAACAGGAAGATCCTCAAGGAGCTAACGATAGCCCAGGAGCAAGAGATGGAGCAAAGCAACAGAAGCAAGCTGATTCAGAATGCACCTCCAACCTCCACATGTATAAGAGCTTACTAAAATCATACCAAAAAAAAAGTCAGCGTGTATAAGGCTTGGCATCCTCTGTCTCTGCCTGCTACCGGCATGAAAGATGCCAGCTGGCAACATCACATGCAGCATCTGGTTGCCAAGGAGGTTGGGCAGAAGAGGACAACCATATTGGCAAGAAGCTACTGCTATAGCCCTGGACGTTATGGGGCTCTCCATTCTGTCTCTCCACCAATGGAAGCACAAGAAAGGAGCTACAGGCCAAGTGGGTGAGATATCAGAACCTGGCTAGTAGTCAAGAGAAGCCAGGGTAAGCCATAAAACAAAAGGTAGCTTCACCAATTAATTGTTTCCATCTCACAGATGGAACAGGAAACAAAAGACCCTGAGGCCTTATGCAAATGGAAATCAAATGTAAGTAACAAAAATCAGACAAAAAAATTCAAAATTATGTTTGAAAATACCTTACAGACAGATTTTTTTTCCCTTTAAAGGGATAGTAATGTTTCACAAAAAAAGCAGCTCCAATGAATCTTCATGGTATTAGGGCCATATAGAGTTCTATTTCAGTACTGTCAGAGTTGTAGTTCAAGAGTAATTGAATGATAAAGTATCCCCCTCCTGCCCCTTTTACCTAATGTAAGCCCCGTCCCCTCAGGTGGAATCTGGTCTCTTGACCAGACAGCTCACAGCAAGGGACAATGTTCTTACTGTGAGTATAAGGAAAACCCTGTCCCACTCTTGACAAAAGACAGCAGGTTTTTCCTTATGCTGACTGAAGATTGTCCCTCTCTGAGATCCATCTGGACAGTCTTGCTGCTCTGAGGTGAGCAGTGTTACATCAGTAAAAGGGGCAGGAGGGGGAAACTTTATCATTCAATTAATCTTGAACTACACCTCTGACAGTATTGAAATAACACCTTCCATGGCCCAAATACTATGAAGATTAATTGGAGCTGCTTTTATTGCGAAACATTACTATCTCTTTAACGGTGACAGCAGAATTGAATGCACACAATTGTTAAATACATTTGAGAATTGACGGACCATGGCCTAAATACTTTTCAGGATTAATTACAGGCAATTTCTGTTACCTCAACGTTTTGAATGTAACAGCAACTGACAGATTTTAATTCTCTTTTAAACAAATGAAACTTGTCTTAGGGTCACAGGTCCACTTTAACACATTAGAATAGGGCAGTGGTGCCTCCTAGGCACAGTTTTAAATTTCTTTTAGAAGACTGCAGCATTTCTTGTATGGTATAAAACCCTTTACTTATACATCTGTAAATATCAGTACATATTCTATTACAGAAGAACAATTTGTGTTGTAGCATTAATGGCATTTAACTATTTGAGTGCCAGAGAGGTACACAACACGTTGCTCTGAAATGCGTTGCATACCCCTCTGGCACTCAAAGGGTTAACTTTACGATGCCACAGTCCTGTGTAAAGCATTGTAGTTTCACATTTCTGGCACTCAGGCCTTGATTCAATTGAGGCCAGTAAAACAGCCGGCAGGCCAATATTGTCTAACAGCCCATTAGCAAAAAGGGCTATTGGAGCAATTCAGTTGCCCCACCAGCTGAAACCACAAAGGACGTTAGGCCACAAAAAAGGACTTGTGGACAAAGGTCCATTTTGTATGTGAAGTTCCCAAAACACACTCTAAATAGCGTGAATAACGGGAACATCAAAGGGAAAAGTCTAATGGTCAGTGCCTGACACATTGTCAAGCATTGATCATTAGCTCAAACACACTGTGGCACTTTGGAGATCCGTTAAGGGACTCTGCATCCATAAAAACTGGCTGCAGATTTTCACGTTAAAGTGGGTCCCTTAACAAATCTTAGTGCTTAACTCATGGAATTGAATTGCATATTTCAGCATTTTTTCCTCTTCAATGAGCCAAAACACCCGCAGATTTATCACCCAACGTGGGTTTTTTTATCTGGAATTTTTTTCAAAGCACAGGAAATTTAATAGCTTACCATGCTTGAAAAAAATACTGTCAGTTGTTTTTTTGGGGGGCGTTGGACCGGTGTCCCATTCCTTCAGCCTCTCCAATCACGAGTAGCCCCTAGGCGATCCTCCCTTTCTGCTTCTTCCATTGACTGACTCCTGTATTTAAACGGTTTACCCCAGGCTAAGGGTGCCCGTTCCACGAACTTGCTTTAGGCTTTGTTCTGGGCTTCTGAGCGTTAGCTTGCTTCTGCTGCTGTTGTTCCTGATCTGTGCTCCTGGTTTGACCCTTGGCTCCACTTGATGACTACGCCTGATCTGTACTCCTGGTTTGACCATTGGCTCCGCTTGACTACGCCTGATCTGTACTCCTGGTTTGACCCCTGGCTCCGCTTGACTACGCCTGATCTGCACTCCTGATTTGACCCTTGACTACGCCTGATCTGTACTCCTGGTTTGACCCTTGGCTCTGCCTGACTACGCCTCATCCGTGCTCCTGGTTTGACCTTTGGCTTCTCTTGGCTCCGCCTGACCTCACCTCCTGGCTTGACCCTTGGCTTCTCCGAACCATTCCTATTGCCTATCCCTCTCAGCTCTGTATCCAGTCTGGCTTACCGGCCTGGTTTCTAACAGTTCCCAGGTACTCCCGTCCTGGTTGCACCCCGGCTCAACCGGGGTGGAACAATCTGGTTTCGCGACCAGCATCTCTAACCAGCAAGGGAGTACCTGGCACGCCGTCACCGCTCACCAGCTATGCACTCCAGCTACGTACACAAGCATCTGTACCAGAGCCGGCACACACACGGTTCCCTACCCACCGTGTGCGTGACATTTCCACACTTGAAACACAGAGTTTGGTGGAAAGAAATGTTTATGTAGAAGTGAAACTAAGTTGCACAATGAAAATGTAGGGAAACTCTTACAGTATGTTGCAATGATACAAATTGGTATCACTATATATATATATAAAATACAAAAGACTCACGGCTGAAGTTAGCTTATTCATTCAGATGGCTGTCCTCTACCATTCAAACATGCTGTTGACTTTTGTATCATAATATGTAACAATAGGAACTCACAGTTGGAACTGGCTTGTTTATTCAGCTGGTGGTCGCCTACTGCTCAATCACGCTGCTTGTGTCAGTGTCCTTTATATCTCCTGCCTGCTAATAAGTTTGGGTCATATACTCACAAATGGCATTTCTTGTCCTGTAGTATATAGCCCTGTGCCTTGTGAAATATTAGAATTACTATTTTTTTGTGATGATGGCAATTTCATAGTCACACAAACAAGGCATGATTTTTCCTGTGTTTCACTTGCCACCATATAGATTCCCAGGGTGTGACACATGAGAATAGATCTTTTTAAGTTTGTTAGATTTATATATTACTACTAGTACTGAAGGCCGGTGTACATGGCCAAACTGGCAGCCAGTGGCCCGGCTGCTGCGCCAGAGCCGGGGGTGCTGGGCCGTTCGGAGCCCCCCCCCCGTTCCGGATCAGCAAATTCTCCGACTGCAAGCCAGTGCGCGACTGCATCATTCCCTACTTATTTAGATAAGTTTAATATATTGATATGCTTTTTAATTCACTGTTTTTGGTACCGGGACCGTATATAAATTGTATATGCATAGGATGCAATAAATATTTTAATTTTCAGTGTATAGATGCCTATGTATACACCATAAGTTTTACATATAGTAATACATTTTTTTTTTTTTTTACCAGATATTACCATATATATCATTTTTTATTTTTTCATTTTTGATAATTATCAGTTATATTGGTCTAAGTGCCAAGACAAATGTATTCATTATAGGGAACAAACCCATTCTTATTGATTTAACCCCTTAACAATGTTTGACGAGCTAAGACTGTCACAGAATTCCATCCCTTGAGAGGTTAATAATCACAGCTTGCCTCATGGCGTGCTGTGATCACATCAGGGAGGCTGTTGCTGACTGCTCCATAACAAGAGCAGTCAGTTTCAGCTGTTCCCTGATGTTTCCACACACGCGGTCTCTGCTACAGCGATCATTTGCAAATGGAGCCACATGACAAAAGTAATGTATGTAAACATTGCTTTTGTCACTGTTCTCTGCCTCTCTTCTCCTCAGTATGATCGTGAGGCAGAGAGAAAGAGACAGAGAACCTGCATCCCAAATCTTCAAATGGTCAAAGAGGGGAAAGTTTTAGGTGGTGTTGCTGGGGGCAGGACTGGTGGGTACAGCATTTTTAGCGCAAGATCAAAGTATTTTATTTACACAAACTCATTTCTAAACATATACTGAAGTTTAAACAAACATTATTGTGATTTTTATTGCAGTGGAGCAATATGATACCCTAATATACACACGACAGTCTGATCTCCTAAAAAGAGGTAGAAAAGAAGGAATTGCATCTCATAGGTATAGTACCCTCCCCCCCAAAAAAAGGACACTTGGGAAGTATGATCGAACAAATGATCACAGGGAAAGCTATATTTATTTATTTATTTTATGTTTTCAAATTTTTTATATGTTTTATTGCCTAACTAAATAATTGGTTATATTATAAACATGCCATCAAAAAAGACCTACTTATAAAAAAACCCGAAAAAACAAAAACAAACAAATGGTATATCATTTGTATGAGTGAACTGAATAAATTAGATTTAGGATTTAAAGCGGAGCGATCATCCACATTATATTGAGCCCCAAATACTAATAATAATAGCGATATGCATCTACGTTCTTGTAATTTCAATAATAATTGCGGCATTTGTGAAAAATAGACCTTTTTAGGCAGACAGGCATCGGCAGGGATCTTGACATAGACACTCTCCAGTGCCTTAAGGTAACCAGGCATTGAACTCCCCAGTTGTGGACGAGAAGGGAACGGACAGCGCAGACGCAGAGATGCCTTCTCTGCAAGATGGCTGCACTGTTTCCCGCTGCCTGTCTGCCTAAACAGGTCTATTTTTCACTAATGCTGCAATAATTATTGAAATTACAAGTACGTAGATGCATATCGCTATTATTATTAGGATTTGGGGCTCAATATAAGGTGGATGATGATAGTTCCGCTTTAAGAAAGGCATACTAAAAAGGCCCAAATTACTCTTATACTGTGTATAAAAAAAGCCCTTCTCACCAATGAGTTAAAAGGGATTTTTAACTCCTTGAATGCTAGAGAGGTCTTGCATTGGAGACCTTTCTAGCATTCAAGGGTTAGAATTCTTATTGAACCCTTTGCAATGCGTTGCGTACCCCTCTGGCGCTCAGAGGGTTAAATCAATGAAAATGTGTGGAATAGAAAGAGTCTCCATAAATAGAATACAGTCAGTGTCACCGTGGCCGATGTACCCAAAAAGAACTGCAGTTATTACTGGGTAAATAAACTTTAAGGGGGAGGGTAACCTCATGAATGCTAGAAAGGTCTCTAAAACATTACAAATCACTGTGAGGAAAGCCTCACTAGCATTCAAAGGGTTAAATGCCCCATGATATAAATGGGAACTTGGGGAATGTTTATATGTCCCCTATGTTGCAGTTGATTTACTTTAGAATTACTCAGTCTCTCTTTAAAGGGATAGTAATACTTTGTTTAATCTTTATTTTATTTTGTAGGCATTAAAAACATGAAGAACAATACAAGTCTTATCTCTCAAACCTTTATGGTTTGAGAGATATTCACAAGCAAAGTTTCCCCTCCCGCCCCTTTTACCTAGTGTAAGCCATCTCTTCTCAGATGTGGAATGCAGTCCATAGACCTGACAGATAACAGAAGGGGACAATCTTCTTCCTATGAGAACAATGAAAGCCCTGCCCCCCTTGACAAGTTTTTCAGGTTTTTCCTTTAACTTAATTGAAGATTGTCCCTCTCTGCAGTCTACCTGGGCACCTCCCTTCTGATCTGGCTGAGCAGTGTTACATCAGTAAAAGGGGGAGGGGGGGAGACTTTGTCATTGAATTACTCTTGAACTACAACTCTGACAGAATTGAAATAACACTCTCCAAAGTCCAAATACTATGATGATTAATTAGAGCTGCTTTTATTATGAAACATTACTATCCCTTTAATAAGTTGGCCTTACTGGGCTGTGTGTTGATATCTTCCAGATCTGCGCACAGTCTGTGAGGCTTTGTTCTATTGTTGTCGAGTGTTCCAAGCCTGTCAGTCACAGAGTGAAAACAGCAGCTTTGTTTTCCCTATCTGCTTGCACTGTTTGGACAAGACACCTGCTACATTGCTTATACCAAAAAACAAAACCATAACCCCCCAATATGTGACCGACTGTTTTTCTCTTTTACTGTAATGTAGACACGAAAGTAGAGATAGGAAAGCGTGGCCAGGAGAATTAAAGCTTGGGCATACATAGTGTTTACTGGGGGCCTCGCCCTGGCTTCCTAACAGTTTAATTTTATAAGAAAGAATCCAGTTAAAGGCTTAGTAATACTTAATAATTACTAACCCCTATATTCAAGTCATATTAAAAAGAAATAAATTGCCCCAGTGTCATCTCTCAAAACTTTATGGTTTGAGAGATAATCGCTCCTAAAGTTCCCCTCTCCCTCCCCCTTCCCTGAAGTCTGCAGTCTAGCTGACTGCAGGGAAGCCTGTCGTTCGACCATCAGGCAGCTCTGCAGCAGAGCCAAGATTGCGTTATTAAAAAAGAAACCTTTCACTGAAATGGTCTTCTACGTGTGCTTGGTTTGCAAGCACACGTAGAAGACTGTTTTAGTGAAAGATTTTTATTTTATTAACACAATGTCGGCTCTGCTGCAGAGCTGCCTGATGATTGTAAGCCTGGATTTCCCTTCATTCAGCTACAACGCTGACTTCAGGGAAAGGTGAGGGGGGAACTTTAGGATTGATAATCTCTCAAACCATAAAGGTTTGAGAGATGACACTGGGGCAAGTTATTTCTTTTTAATATGACTTTAATATAGGGGTTATTAATTATTAAGTATTACTATCCCTTTAACCCTTTGAGTGCCAGAGGAGTACACCTTTGGCATTCAAAGGATTAATACCGAGGCTGTCTGAGTGCACAGCACAAAAATTTGGCTGCTTTCCTCACAGACAGTGAAAAAAAGGAAGACTACCACCAAATCTAAAGTGATACTAACACCTAAAAATGAAATTGGGTCATATAATTTTAAATATTGTGAACTTCCAGCTAGCACCTATAAAATGTAATAATCCTGTTTGGATCCATAAAATCTAAAAACCGTATATAGACACATTTTGGTTTAGTGTTTTTGCAGAGATAGCACAGTAAATATATTGAGATTAGCACCCACTGTTCTATTCAGAAAAGCAGGTATCTTATCTCAGTCCATTTAAAGATAATGCAGAACAATCACTTCTTAGACACCCTATTGAGGTTCTATTATAATTGGAGTCCCCACAGAGCATATGTAAGAGTGGATTTTAGGCCTCAGATATATTTTTTTTTGTTACAGAGGCTAGCGTGGAGTTAAAGGGATAGTACCACTTAATATATATACACAGTACTGTGCAAAAGTCTTAGGCAGGTGTGAAAAAATTCTGTAAAATAAGAATGCTAAGTTAATAGTTTATTTTTAGCAATTAACAAAATGCACTGTGAGTAAACAGAAGAAAAATCTCAATCAAATTAATATTTGGTGTGACCACCCTTTGCATTCAAAACAGCATCAATTCTTCTAGATACACTTGCACAAAGTCAGGGATTTTGTAGGCATATAGTCAGGTATATGATTAAACAATTATACTAAACAGGTGCTAATGATCATCAGTTTAATCTGTGGGATCAAACACAATCATTAACTGAAACAAAAACAGTTGTGTAGGAGGAATAAAACTGGGTGAGGAACAGCCAAAGTCAGCTAACAAGGTGAGGTTGCTGAAGATAGGGGCTTCCAAATGTGCACAAAAAGCACAAGAAACAGGCAATGTTGAGGACCGTAGACGCAGTTATCGGCCAATGAAACTTAGTGCAGCAGCTAAAAAACACATCATGCTTACTTCCTTTCACAATCGGAAGATGTCCAGTAAAGCCATCAGCTTAGAATTAGAAGAAAGCAGTGGGAGATCCTGGTACACCCATCTACTGTCCGGAGAAGTCTGGTCAGAAGTGGTCTTCATGGAAGACTTGCGGCCAAAAAGCCATACCTCCAACGTGGAAACAAGGCCAAGCTACTCAACTGTGCACTAAAACATAAGAACTGGGGTGCAGAAAAATACCAGCAGATGTTCTGCACTGATAATATATATATATTGTAGGGTTTAACTCCTGAGTAAAATACTGGAACTCCCAGTGCCAGCCAAATGACAATTCACATCATAATGTTGGTGGAGTTTAACCTATTTGGGCAGGATTAAGGAGGATAGAAGGAGGGGCTTAACCCTGAAATGGATGTGGAGCATACCTAGGAACGTCCTCCTATGGAACCCCTGGAGAGGCTTTATGGGCTGTGGACCAGGCTTCTGTTAAGGACATCATTTTTGTTATACAGTGTGTGGTACTTAACTCTATGAGTGCCAGAGAGGTGCTCAATGTATCTCTTCACAATGCATCAAGCACCTTTCTGGCACACAAAGGGTTTAACTGGTAGTGGGTGGAACAGGGTGGGAAGGAGGTGAAGTGGATAGGGTTTCTCAGGAGACTCACCACAGCTAGAGAATCAGCCTTTGTCCCAGTTGACCTGGTAATTAACACTAAAAACTCGAATCCGGGGCAGATCTGGAGATTTCTAAAGTATGATGTGGAGTAGGTGGAACTGGGCTGAAAGTTGGGCAGGATTACAGGGAAACCAGGCCACAGATATAACCTTTGTTTCAGATCTGGCAATGAAATATGAAACCTAGAGTCTCCAGGGAAGATCCAGTCAGTCCCCAGTCCCCAGAATTTCCTATTTTTTTTAACTTCATCTGATTTTTTATACTTCTGTCCCTGACAGCGAGTTCCCTGGATCTGTTTCCAGAGAGCTTTTTATCAGTAGAATCATCTGGGGCCCCTCTCCCTGACTCGTCTGGGTGCCCCCTCCCAAAACTTTCTGCCCAAGTGCCAGTACCGGCTCCCAACTGCCTCTGTCTGGTACTTACATGAAGCTTCTCTTCATTGAGTCTGTTGAGACTCAGTGAAGGGAAGTTAATAGTTGACTGTGCAGCGTACACAACCTGATCTGCGCATCATGCGCAGTGATGTCATCATAGCCTGCCTGGGCGCGTGATGACTATTCAGAAACCAAGTGGGGAAGCAAAATAGTCAGTGACGTGCCACATCACCACTTGACCACCACAGGGACACTGGCCCCATGCTCAATATAAAATCTATCCTTGTCCTTGGACCTATTCACTGGGCTGTTGGAAGCCTTATCATGGATGGTAGTATCACGGTGCCCGTGATCTTTTCTGTCACTCTCACTTGTGTTCCTCCCTGATTGGTTGAGCTGTGTTGGCCCGCCCCTGGTGACCTTTTTTATTCTGGCCATTGACACCTGTCAGGTGCCCTTTCGTGGTGTTTTAGAGCCAGTATTGCGGTTGCTGTGTTCCAGAATTCCTGATCTCCTGTGTACCGACTTGGCCTGTACCGACTATGCTCCTGTGTTCCTGTTCCTTGATCTGACCCGGCCTGGCTGACTTCCTGCTTGTTGCTGATCTGACTTGTCTGCGAATCTCCTCCATGATCTGACCCGGCCTGGCTGACGTTCCTGCTCATTGCTGATGTGGCTTGTCTGCGAATCTCCTCCGTGTCCTGACCCGGCCTGGCCGACTACCTGCTCCTGGACTTGTTCCGGATTTCTGCTGCTCCAGTCTACAGCTCCTGTTGTCGCTTCTGCAACATTCTGATCGCTGCAGTGTGTGGATCTGAGCCTCTTGAGATTACTGTGTTAACCATTGCTGAGCCGCGTCTCCTGAGCTGAGCCTTCCGTTCTCCTTGTATTGTGAAGTATAGCTGAGTCTCATTGACACTTGCTGTGCCGTATCGCTACTAGTGAGCCTCCGATCACTTGTGTTGCTTCCTTCTACCTCGCTGCCACTTTAACCCTTGCTAAGCCCTTGCCATATACTCTGCTTCTGCCGAGCTGGCCGCGTTGTGGGCCTCGGTAGTCGGCGGCTCATAGTCATCTGCAGAGCAGTAGTTCTCTGCTACGCCCCTGGGCTATTGGCAAGCAGTGCAGCAACCGGTGGTCTCCGTTACGCCCGTGGGGCTATTGGCTCAAGCGATTCCAATACTGTTGGTCTCCGGTATACGCCCATGGGGGCTATTACCTCAAGCTATCACGATACTGTTGGTCTCCGTTACGCCCGTGGGGGCTATTGGCTCAAGCTATCACGATACTGTTGGTCTCCGTTACGCCCGTGGGGGCTATTGACTCAAGCAATTCCAATACTGTTGGTCTTCGTTACGCCCGTGGGGGCTGTTGGTTCAAGCAACTCCAGTACTGTTGGTTCCGTTACGCCCGTGGGGGCTATTGGCTCAAGAGATCCCAATACTGTTGGTCTCCGTTATACGCCCGTGGGGGCTACCAAACAACTACCCTGCAGCTTCAGTCTCAGTCGCAGCTCTTATCAACAGCGTTACACATTTAATGCACTTAAGGTGTTGTATGATCTAGCACCTACTGCAGTCTTGTTCACCAAGGGCGTGCCTAACACCACATTTGAGACTGATTACCCTTGTAATTAACCATTTGTCTCCAGTCGCTGTTTTGCCTGCTCTGTATCTGTACTAAGATATATATTCCCTGTTCTGTATCCTGGTTCTGTGAAGGCATTTATGCTTTTCACAGTGCTGCCTCTAGGGGCAAGCTTGTTATTATTTTTTTGCTCTAATAAAATTGTATTTTATCCTAACGCTCTGTCTGAGTGTCTGAAAAACCGTTACAATAGTAGCAGTGGATAGGCTGATAAAACAATCAAAGTAATATCTTCCGATAACAGGGGATGCCTGACCCCAATAGGCAGAAACAGTTCTATGTAGTAAGGTATGTGTTTGCCCAATAATGCATTCTCCCAGTACGAACTTCCCCTTATGGTAATGCACTTACTTGTAGCCTTCTTGATCTTTGTGCGGTATAGTAATAATCAAAGGAGTGTCTCCGCTGGATGCCTCTGGATGTCCGGAGCTGCCAGTTACTCGGTGTGTAGTCCGATTCCTCTGGCTCTCTCTCGCGGGTTCCAACTCCACGTGTCTCCAACGCATTTCGGGACTGGATAGCGTCCCTTCCTCAGGGAAAATAACGATTAGTTGTCAAAGAGGGCGTTCCACTCCCATTCGCCCTTTTTAACTCCTCTGCAATGTCACTCACAAGTTGTGGGTTGGGCAATGGGACCCGTTTTTGCCCAGTTATCACCTTTACTGCTTATCTCAGCATTTTCACTGCTACTATACAGTAACCAGTCGGAAGATGTTACTTTGATTGTTTTATCAGCCTATCCACTGCTACTATACAGTAACTAATCGGAAGATGTTACTTTGATTGTTTTATTAGACACATTGTTACCATATGGTAACTTTGTGGTTTTGACCACAGAGTGTTTTATATTTCATACTTTTACTTTTAATAAACTATTATTTTATATTAGTGCCCTTTTACTCGTCTTGACTTCTGTCATCTGTCACCTTTTATTCGAGCTTTAATATATTTATTGGTGAAGTTAAATACTACACTTAGACACGGTTTATTTTGTCTTTCTTTTACACACATTCCTTTTGGAGCGCTGCAAACTCTACTTGTACCAGATTGTCGCACACACCTGGGGATCCTGGTGTTTTCACTGCAGCTGCATACCAAGGATAATTAGAGGACTGACAAGAGACGGGTCATCTATAAAGAAACGGTTTAACATCTCATCTCATTTCATCTACTTCATGCATCAATCCAGCTACCATCTCATTTTCATATCATCCATTTCCATCCATTGACTGTATGTACTGTGGGAACTTTTAGACATTTGTTTGGACTTTATTATATATTATATAAGAGACTATACACATTAGGTGAATGATTGTCATTTATAACGTCATAATATATTGTATACCAAGTCATTCTTGTATTTGACATACATTTTTATATCGGATTTACATCCAAACTTACATTTTTTATATGCGATAACCCCGGTAACACTTTTATATTAACACTATAAGCCTCCATTCAGAGGTTTCCGTTATAGTAAACTTCAAATCAAGGATAAATACTATCCACTTAAGGGATATTAGTAAACATTCAATTCCTCACTCCCTTATATAAAACATTATCCTCATATAGGCACTGTATACAGTGAGAGATAACACCTTGTGAGCGCCACCCATACAAATAATTTCTTTCATTTTTGACCTTTAGAACAACACCTTATAGATACAAGAAATATATATATGTGTTCAAACAAGTAATCTGGACTTGTTTATTCATATATTTTCTAAAAATCTAATGGTAAGTTAAGTAATGCATGTATCTCTCAAAAGTATGGCTCCAACATGTTATTGCCAGTTCAGTTCTATATTAAAAATAATATCTCCAGCAGTTTATTTGCATCTATTAGATATGTACATGCAAAGTGACATATCTGAAGCGGATTAAGACAGGGATACAAATGGACCAGTGATGAGATGCATTGTGCTAGAGCTTTAAGACTTGCTAGAAAAACAAATCAGTATTTTAGCAGTCTACCAATGTTTTCCATTGAAATAATGTGTGTGCACACATACCCACTGGCGTGAATGTCATTATTTTTGCCGTAGGACATTGATCATTAAAGGTGCCCCTCTATTTTTTCCTGGAGCCCCATGTGTGCCCCCCTAAATATAATTCCTAGAGTCGCCACTGCTTTGTTATCAGGGATTGTAATACAATGTAAAAACCAAACAGGAAATAGAGTGTCCCGTGCTGCCACAATGGGTTACAAGTTGCTTTATGGATCTACACTAAAAAATGGTTACTGGGGAATTCTGAGTTGTATCGAAATTCATTTTTAGCTTAGTTATTCATTTCTTTACAAAGAAATCTTCAGAAAACACTTATTTTGCAGAACGTAACAGCACGTTTTTTCATAAAATGACAGAAAGAAACATTGTTTTAACATCCCTAACCCCTCTGGCACCCAAAGGGTTAAAACAGAAGACATGAAAAAAGACAGCTGCTCGGCTTCATGGCAATCATTGCAGCATGCATTTTTTCGGGTGTTAAGTCTTTACCCTTTGAGTGCCAGAGAGGTATCCAATGCATTGCATATCCTTCTGACTCAAAGGGCTAAAATATATACAAATACATGTAACTATGATATTTATAAGTATTATTTAACATCAGAAATGTTTAACCCTTTGAGTGACAGAGGGGTACGCAATGCATTGCAAAGCAATGCGTTGCGTACCCATCTGGGGTTAAGTTGCATGCCTCATAGTGAAGGAGTTAATGGAATAAGATTACTTCAGTCACTGGTATGGTGTATATAATAGGAGTTGTAGTCTCCAATAGCTGAAGAGCCATGTGTTGCCCATTCCTGGTGCAGCAGCAGTCCAGACTGCGTAGTTTAGTGAGAGAAGAGTAGGGATCTTCTGCCACCTTCCGGAAGATGCTGCTGCTTCATTAGGGGTGCGATGTCTATTCTAGGGGTGGGCAATCTGTAGCCTTCCAGATGTTGTTGGACTAAAACATCTGCTATCCTCAGCCATCCAATAACAGATGTAAGACTGCAGGTTGGTCACCTCAGCCTAGTTTTTGACCAATATAAGGAGATCTTCAAATCAATGCAGTCATGTCCTGCACACTACAGATACTGACAAGTGATGTGTGGGATTTTGTCTGCCGACTTTATCCAGTCTGGTCGAAATTGACCATATCGGACATATATCTGTGTGTGTTTGGCCAAGAGAAATGTCATCCACATGACCAAATCCATAATTTTGATTAGTCAGACTGGTTTGAGATTTTTGATTGCCTGTCAATCAGATCAGTGTGTGTTTGTGTGTGTGTGTGTGTGTGTGTGTGTGTGTGTGAGAGATCAGGTCATTCAGAGTATGTGTGAGAGTGTACGCAATGCTTTGCCCCTTTTGCTAGTGTATATATGTATGTGTGTGTATGTATGTGAGTGTGTGAGAGAGAGAGTGTGTGTGTGTGTGTGTGAGAGAGAAAGAAAGAAAGAAAGAAAGAAAGAAAGAAAGAAAGAAAGAAAGAATGAATGAATAGGTGTGTATACTGTACTGTGTTTGTACCCTGATCTCCTTGGTAAGGCTGCATAGTTGTGCTGTTCCAGCTCTGAATCACACTCAGTCACACAAAGCTAATTATGGACATTGTGCGTCTCTGCATGATGTCATCATGTTGCAAGAGTATGATGGTAAAGAGGATGGTCTGTTTAAGAGTCACTAAGTTGAAAAAAACAATATAGCATATTCTGTGTAACCCTTTAAGACCCAGAGTGGTGTAAAGCATTGGTTCGCAATGCATTACACATAGCTCTTGTCCTTAAAAGTTTAAAAAATGGACTGGCCCAAGGCTGATAAGCTGCTGCTTCTGCTGCTCCTGACTATTTGCCACCCTAGGCCTAAATATATTACTAACTGTGAGTAACGCTCCCTTAAAGGGATAGGGCCAAGGGGTCTGAGGAAGCAGACAGCAGTTTGGGACTTTGATCAGTATTGCACTGAGATACCGGGACTCCTCCACGCCCCCTGCGAGTTTTCTCCCGCCCTCTGTTCGGCCCGCACTTTGGCCCGCAGCGTTTTGGACGCACCTCCATGTGAGGTTTATGAGATTTAGCTGCTTATACCACCTTTCATCCACCGATCCTCCTCAGTTGCTCTTCCACATTAAACATTGTATCCAACATGAACTGCAACAAAGACACTGATTAACTGTATCGGCTGAGGACACTGGAAATCAGCAAGTTTACCGTACTGGACCTGGATTAAAGAGAAACAGGAGAACGCAGTTCGTCGGCTAAGAAGGGAGAGAGACCCGCTTGATGAGCATAAAGCCCAAGCAGGGCTAGTGTGAGTGCATTTTCATTGTTTTTATTATCATTTTATAATAAAATACTACACTTAGATACTTTTTTATCTCTCGTTTGGTTTGTGTGCTGTTTTGAGTATCTTTAGACCTAGATTTACTATTGGTGGACAAGACCACTGCTTCTCACCTGCTGCACTACAATAGAGATGATACGTTTTTCATCCATCATATCCCATTGGGAATCATCCTTTCATCCTCTCATTTCATTCCATTCCATCTCATCTTAGAACTGTGGGTACTACCGTATTAGATCATATATTTTTTTCATATTATTGTGGACTCTTTTCTCTGTCTCCAGGGGTCACTTTGTATCATTTTCCCATTCATTATATATTATTTTCATATATATGTGTGTTATATCTATTGTTTGACTAGTATTATTACACTATATTGCTTATTGGGTGGTGATCTTAGGAGCGCTCCACCTTTTGGGTATATATTGTTATATATTGTTTAACCTATAAAGGAAAAATATATTTATAAAAATCAATCTATCCTTAAAGTTACTCTGCCTCTGTTGCCCATGGCGGCAGTAAAAAAAAAAAAAAAAGGGCACAAAACATTAAAAAAGAGCAATAAACCCCCCTTCTTATACCTTTAGGGCCATTGCCTGATGCCAACTGAGGGAAATTTAACAGTGAATGCCTTTTATATGGCCAATCCGTGTTGAAATTTGTTCCCACGCTCCCATTGGCTGGGAGCTAAAAGCTGATTGGCTGGGAGGTGTGGTTACTAACCCCACATCCCAGCCAATGGGAGAGTGGAAAAAAGTTTGAACAAGGACTGGCCATATAAAAGGCAGTCCCTATTCAAATTTCCCTCATTGCGGGTCAGGCAACGCTCTGAATGGTACAAGGAGAGGGCTTTCTTGCTCTTTTTTACTGCCGCTGCTGCCAGTGGTAGCTTAACTTTAAGGATGGATTGATTTTATTAACTATATTTTTTCTTTACAGGTGCAACCCTAAGTTAAAAGAAGACTAAAGAAGAGCACAGATGAAGAAACGATGATGATGACAGATGAAGAAGAAAGAAGAACACTGTGCAATATGTTGTATACACCACTGGGACTCAAAGGGTTAATTATTTTTCCTTTACACACATTTTTGGATACTTTGGATGTATTAATATGGGATTTAGGGCCCCATATGAAAAAATCAGTGGGTCACTTGTGTAGGGATCCCTACTAAAGTATTTTTACTTATCTTTTTTTACACACTTCACTTACACATCGGTGGTTAGGCACACGCGTTAGGGGACTCATCTCCAAATTTTCGAGCCTGTAATATTTGGTGATAAAAGTGAGTCCCTTAATGCATGTTACTAGCCACCACATGTAATTGAATCGCAAATTCAGCTATTTTGTCATTACTTCCTATGTACGCAAATTTAACACCAGAAGTTAATTGGTTCAGTTCTGTAGTGTGTCACAGAGCAGGTAATTGCATACCTGAATGTGAGTGACATCTACTGACGGTACTTTTTTTTTTTTACCGACGGGAATTGGATCAAGTCCCTAGTTCCTAGAATACAAGGTCAACACAATTCCTACATGGCTCATAACCACTAGGATAGTTTCATACATTTTCCAAAGCCTATTAAGTCTAGGACAGCTTGATCAAGTTCCTAGAGTGAAAGTCCTTTAACCTCTACCACTATTTAACAGTTCCAAGACGACATATGCCATAACCACTAGCTCCAGAATACATAGTCCATAACCTGTAAGACACTTTGACACAGTTTTCAGAATACAAAGCCTATAACCTCTATAACAGCTGAGTATAGTTCCTATAGTCGATGACCCATAACTTCTAGTGTTGCTCAACACAGTTCCCAAAGTACACCGTCTCTAACCACTAGGACTGCCAATTACAGCTCCTAGTTTACCCATCTCATGGTGCTGAATTTTATTTTCTGCAAAAATGTAATCACCAATGACAAACAGAATAACGTCCATAATCTCAGACTAAACAGCTTTAAGAGGATAGTAATACTTCATTTTATCTTTATTTTATTTTGTAGGCATTAAAAAAACATGAAGAACGATATAAGTATTATCTCTCAAACCTTTATGGTTTGAGAGATATTCACAAGCAAAGATTCCCCTCCCGCCCCTTTTACCTAGTGTAAGCCATCTCTTCTCAGATGTCGAATCTGGTTGTAAGACCAGACAGATAACAGAAGGGGACAGTCTTCTTCCTGTGAGAACAATGGAAGCCCTGCCCCCTTGACAGGTTTTTCAGGTTTTTTCCCTTATTTTAATTGAAGATTGTCCCTCTCTGCAGTCTACCTGGGCACCTCCCTTCTGCTATGGCTGAGCAGTGTTACATCAGTAAAAGGGGCGGGAGGGGGACACTTTGTCACTGAATTACTCTTGAACTACAACTCTGATAAAATTGAAATAACACTCTCCAAAGTCCAAATAGAGCTGCTTTTATTATGAAACATTACTATCCCTTTAAGCCCAGATAGCACTGCCATGAGATATGAAACTGGACAACTCTGCTCTATCCCATGATCTCTTGGATTCTAGAGATGTCTCCATGCATTGTGAAGCAACACTCTGGAGAGGTGTGTCTTGTTTCCAAGGGGTGAGTCCACGTCTGGCTGGACAGGACAGCTCAGTGCAGGGGTTAGAATGCACATTTCACAACCTCTAAAGAGGAGTTTTTAGGAGTGATCACACAATGGCATTCTTCAGAGCCAGTGATCCTTATAAGCTGTGGTCTGGCTTTGTTAGCCAGTTCCTGGCTACTAAGTGCTTTGGTGCTTTCTAACCTAAGGGGACCAACATAATGACCACCCATGAGAATATGGCTAGAACTGACAATGCAATCTGCTTCCGTCCCCTCTTGTGTTAGTCAACTGAGAAAATTTTACACATTTCCATACCTAGGGATGGCATTCCAAAACCAAATATGTGGTGTTAAACATCTTCACAGCTATTACCTAGTCTGACCAGCCAACACCTTTCATACTCCTCTAACCAGTCTCCCACCTGACCAATCATAGAGGAACTATAATCATTTATACATCTCGTATAGTACATTGCTTGGTGAGACTGGCATAGCTCTATTTCTCTTTCCTGGTGTTACAGTTTCAAACTTGAGCAGTGTATATGACTTTCAATGATGAGAAAAACAAGTGTGTTTCCATCGCTGGCAAATGTTTAATTCAAAAGTTACAGTGTATATTAAAAAAGAGGAACTCTTCCTGTAACTATCATTCTCAGTGTTTGCACGCCCATACAACCAGGGGCAACAGTAAGGAGGAGTTATGCAAATATCCTCTATACTGCCTGTCTCATTGGTCCAAATGGCCACTCCTGTCAAAATTTCTGCAAGGAGATGTAGGGACTACAATGAACATACACAAACAATATACATACATGTGAGTGCACACACACACTATATACACATAATACACACATACACAGAGCACAAAAACACAATACACATAGACACAAAACACATATAAAGCAAACAATACACAACACAATGCACAATAGACACACCATACACAACACACAAAATACAACCACAATACACATACTACAATGTATATAAAACACACACAATATACATAATACAAACAAAATATACAGATTCACACATATTATATATAAAACACACACACACTATACAACATAAAGTACACTACGCACACAAATCTGTAAACACACAGTACACACACAACGCACACAGAATACACAACATAAAATATACACAAGACATGCAACACACACAGTGTATACTATACACTACACACAATACACACACACTCTACACACAACACACACAATATACACAAGCACACAATACACACACGCACACAATATTCACACACTATACACAATAGACATAAACGAAATATACACACAGTATATCAATATATAGACGCTCATACACTCTCCCTCACATATTCACTCTCACTGCTGGAGAGTTGCTTTGCAATGCCTTGCACACCTTCTTGGAGCTGAAAGGGCTAAGCACTAAAGGTTCAAAAAGCCTGTCATTAAAAACATTGCCTCCTGTCTAGATTATCCTGGATATAAAGGAAAAATAGTCCTACACATAAATCCACTAGTAGCATTATTAGCAGAAAAAAGGAAGTGGTCTTGCCACTCTATAGGTGCCTGGTTAGACCTCACCTAGAGTATTGTGTACAGTACTGGAGATCCCATCTCCAGCAGGACATATCTATACTCTAGAGAGAATTCAGAGAAGGGCTACTAAAATGATGAATGGTTTACAGGAAAATAAATATCAGGACAAATTATAGGATCTGTACATGTTAAGCTTGGAGGAGAGAAGAGAGAGGAGATATGATAGAAACATTCAAATACAACATAGTGCAGGACGGAAGTACATTTCAAAGGAGTAAATATGTTAGGACAAGAGGCCATAGTCTAAAACTAGAGAGGCAGAAGACTAAATGTAACGTAAGAAAGTTTTACTTCAATGAGAGGGTAGTAGATAAGTGGAATAGCCTATCACCAGAAGTGGTAGAAGTTAATACAGTGAGGGCATGTAAGCATGCATGGGATAGGCATAAGGCTGTCCTGGGCATATGACAAGACCAAGGACCAAATAAGATTTTAGGTTTTTACAGGAGGAAAAATGGGCAGACTAGATGGGCCGGGTTCTTATCTGCCACAAAATTATATGTCTCTGTGTTTCACTTTCCATTCTTTATCCATTTTAGTGTCAGACATGTATCAGATTCATTGGGTTGCAATACAGTGGATAACACACATAATGGCTACTCCTGTTTAGGATGTCATCTGCAGGGTCTGTCTTCATAACACACTACTTTTTTTTTTAAAGCATTCCATGTTTACTTATACATACATACAACTGCAGGAGACTTTTGTCTTTTTTATTTAATTTGTTTTCTAAACCACAAGGGCAAAGCCGGGCCAATATTCAGGGAATGTTTTTTAATCTAGATGGGGCTTTACAGGTGCATTAGATTAAGACTTCCAAGACTTGATTGGGTTGGCAAGCAACATTTGTTTGGCCAAATTATGGAACAAAATCCTCATATTTATTAACACGGTAGTATTATACATGTCCAATACAGGGCACACATTTTCATAATTTGTATGGAGGAGCGCAGGTCTGTTTTTTGTCCTGTGTTTGCACTTTATGTCTCGGCCTAATACTTGGGGGACTGGAGAACCCTCTCATTCCTTGTTGCTATCTACACTTTAGTCACTTTACCTTTTTCTAACGTTTATATTTATTTATATATATATATATATATATATATATATATATATATATATATATATATATATATATATATATACACATATATATATATATACACACATATACACACACATATACACACACACACATACAGTTCAAGAAAGGAAAGGAGTTGAAGAATGTTCAAATGATGTTTATTTAGCCGTTTCGGCCAATAACAATGGACTTTATCAAAAATGTATTCTTGATAAAGGCCATTGTTATTGGCCGAAATGTCGAAATAAACATCGTTTGAACTTTCTTCAACTACTTTCCTGAGAGTGCCGTCTCTTCTTGAAATGTATGTACTTTCCCTATGATTGGCACCCTGGTTTTTTGTATGGCTTTACAGCGAGTGCATCTCATACTACAATATATTATATATCCTACCTATATAATAATTCGCTAAAATGTGTGTAACGACAAAGTCATGCTCAGTAGAGACTGCTGCGTGTGCTGCAATCATGCGCAGTAGAGACTGCCCGTGCCGCAGCTGATACAGAGCTGGAAGCTTTGTATCAGTCGCGGCGCAGGCAGTCTCTACTGCGCATGACTGCCCCGCGACCGGCTGGCAGTGGCACTGTTGCCCATTTAACGGCCTCTTCAACTAGTATTATATATATATATATATATATATATATATATATATATATATATATACATATATATATATATAGCATTTTGCATATTGCTTATAGCATTTTGCCTATTGCATTTTACGTATAGTGTTTAACCTATTGTGAATAGCATTTTGCCTATTATATATAGCATATTATGTTTTGCCTACCTAGTAAAGCTTTTTTTCATATTGCATACTAGTTGAACAGCCCTTTACACGGGCCACAGTGCCACTGCCACCCGGTCGCGGGGCAGTCACGCGCAGTAGAGACTGCCCGTGCCACTAGTGATACAGAGCACGGAGCGCCCAGCTCTGTATCAGCCGCGGTGCGGGCAGCCTCTACTGCACATGACTGCAGTACGCGCAGCAGTGTGTACTGCACATGTTGTGGCGTTACACACGATTTAGTGAATTATTATATAGGATAGTGTTTGAATATAGGGTGTAGCTTTTGGGCATGTAGCATTTTGATTATAACATTTGACTTATAGCTTTTGGCGTATAGCTTTTGCCATATTGTGTATTATTTTTGGCGTACTGAATATAGAGTATGGTGTATTGAGTATATTGCTTGCCGTAAAGCGCATTTGTTTGGCGTTGTGAACAGCGTACAACGTTTTTGTGTATAGCTTTTGGTGTGTAGTGTATAGCATTGCAAGTATCGGTCTTACCATTTTGTTTGTTATGTTTGTTTCGTTTAGCATTTTTATACAGCGTTGTGCATATAGCCTTTTGTGTGTGTTATGCGTGTTTATATTATGTGTGTGTTTGTGGGTATAACGGTGCCCGTGATTGCCTCTAGTGTGTAACTGCTGTAACAGCGACATTGTTACTTCCTGACTGTCACTCTGTGCAAGTCGCTGTTCTTATAGGTCACCACTGTTGTGATATCATCTCTCCGCCCATCTGCCAGGCCTTTTAAACCTCAGCATGTCCAATTACCAGTGCCCTTTCGTGGTGTACCTGAGCCTAGTGCATGTTGGTCCATTGCTGTTCCTGTGTATTACTATGGCTCTGTCTGACTACCTGATCCGATTCTGACTTCTGGATAAGTCTGACTACCCGATCCGACTCTCACTCCTAGCTACGTCCGATTACCCGATCCGGCTCTGACTCCTGGCTACGCCTGACCACTCTCCTTCTGTTGCATTCCTCTTACGATTGCTAGCCTCGGCTACCCAGCCCGGCTACTGTGATCCTTGCTGTTTGGGCCTACCTTACCGCACTCGCTACCCATTAGCAGTGCTTGTCGGTCAGTCCGTATCACTGACCTCCGGTGATCTGTCTAGTTTGGGCGCTTGCTTCGGTCAGTCCGTGTCACTGACCTCCCGTGATCTGTCTAGTTTGGGCGCTTGCTTCGGTCAGTCCGTGTCACTGACCTCCCGTGATCTGTCTAGTTTGGGCGCTTGCTTCGGTCAGTCCGTGTCACTGACCTCCCGTGATCTGTCTAGTTTGGACGCTTGCCTCGGTCAGTCCATGTCACAGATCACCTGTGTTCTGTCCAGTCCCAGTGTTGCCTCACCTAGCTTACTAGGTGCCGTTTTGCCTTGCATAGGTATACCCTAGCGGTAGGGTATAGTTGCTCTACGAGTCACCTGCTGGGTGTGACTAAGGAAGTGGCGTGCACTGTCCCTCTATCCAGCTGCGGATGTTATCTAGGGCCGTTCAGTTACTGCTACACCTGCCTAGTGAAGGGTTGAGGAAGTGTCTTGCACTGTCCTCACACCTGGCCTCGAGAAGGTGGTGGAGTTAGTCGCTACTGTGTTGCTCCAGAGTTCAGGAGATACTCGCTCCTGTTGCCTGGGTACTCTACCAATAGGGTACAGACAAGAGTTACCACACTTGCCTAGTGAAGGGTGAAGAAAGTGTGTACTGTTCCTACCTGGACTCAGGAGAGTGTACTATTCTTTACTGCCACTATTGTGTTTACAATAAAGTTTATTTTAATTTTATCTGTACTTGTCAAGTGTCGTTATTTCCTAGTCACTCCATAACAGTGGGTGACACTCCCCTATCTTAAATGACTTGTGGGCCTTGGGGACAAAGGGTTAATGGGATTCCCGGCTCCTGTAAGGTAATGTAATGCTTACAGTAATGAGGCTCTTATCACCGCATTATCTGAAACTGAGCAATACAGCTCTCATCATGAGATGGACTGATCAGAAACGGATACGTACAGCAGCAGGGCTGGGTAACTTTTGGCTCTCCAGCTGTTGCTGGACTACAAATCACATTAATCACTGATGAGAATTGTTGTTCAGCAACAGCTGCAGGGCTACAGGATGTCCAACACAATAATACTGGATGTTAGATGTTTAATCCTTTGGGCAATGCATTCCGTACCCCTCTGGCACTCAAAGGGTTAATCCTTTGCGCGCCAGAGAGGTATCCAACGTATTCAGACACAATGCATTGGATGCCTCTCTGGCACTCAAAGGGTTAAGGCTTCCCAACCAAAATAGGATAGGGCAGCGGTAGTCAATACTTGGTTAGGGATGATGGGAGCTGTGGCCCCTATCAGCTGGAGAGCCAAAGGTTGGCTACTCCTGGGATAGAGGGATTATCATCCAGACCTGGCAATTTCCAGGACTTGTCAGCCCAAGGATGAAGTGATTAAATGGAGATTCCAACCTCTAGGACTTTAGAGCCCATTGCAATTGTACAGTTAAGTAACCCTTGTCTATGACCCTGTTAAGGGCATATATCAAGGGAATTCCGTGAAGCAGTATTCACTTTTCCTGGATATCCCAGGACAGGAGCAAGTTCTACTACACCAAGATCAGCATTTGCATCACAAGGCTGATTTTTTCCAATCACAGCTGTCCTAACCAAACACAACATAAGGGTGTTATTCCCTTACAGTCATTGCACCTTCCTGCTCAGTACGGTCATATTCTGCACTGATATATACTATATACTGCAGCATTTAAATTATCCATTCTTACCTCTTTCCCTTTCATTTTAGGTCTTCACTCTGGCATTGAGAAGGTTAATTCCCTGTCTCAGGTTACATCCCATCATCCTAGGCATTATCCATCCTCCCACCCACTTTCTCTCCATCACATCCCAAGTTACCACGGCAACTGCAACCCTAATGAGCAGTATCATCTGAGTTGATGTCAGCATCATACAGTGGGTCAGAGGAGCAGCAGCTCTCCGCCCAGAGCCTCAGACGCAGCGTGCGCAGCCCGTGAGGAGGTGAGTTCTTTCCGGACCCTGGCCTGGCCCTTCAGAGGATGATCTGGGGGAACAAGGATGCTGTGTGCATCAGCTGGAGCTCACAGAGGACTGGTACCCACCCTGTAGCCTAGGGAGGAGGGAGGAGGAAGGAATGCTGCAGATGCACAGGCCCATGATATGCAGACTAGGAGACAAAGGCCTCTGGCAAGATACACAGACACAGGCATGTATATAGCAGCATTTACCCATTATATATTTGTATTTACATACATACAGACCTATACATCAGGGAATCACAGTTATTTTTACATAAAGGCTGATTTACAGCAGCACATGTATAAACACAGGCACACACACAAACAGATTTCCCTTTGAGTGACAGAGGCATTATAAGCATTACACTGGACAAACAACCCTCCGGTATGCAAAGGATTAACTCTATAAATACAGATGTAAGTTTACAATTATAGAAATCTACATGTTGATGGCAAATACAAATATTGTGGCCAACCTAGTCTGCTTTTTGTACCTAAACACTTAAGTCTATACATCAAACACAGGTTTTCCAAGAGATTTAACCTTTACCACTTCCACTGGGAGATACTTCCATGGATCTACACCACTTACTGTAAACACACTATGTGTAGTAAGGGTAGGCCCATTCACAATTACATAAATATTTTCAGACATAGTAATCACTACTCATGTATGTGTATGTTTCTATTTCTTTAGAGTGCCCACCATGTATACCAGTAAACTACAATAAGGTATCCAATAGAAACGTGGACAGCATTAATTATAGTATGTAACTCAAACATGAACAGAGTAAATTTAGTACTATTATAAATAAATTATTTTATATAGTGTAGTTGTATAGGATAAAATGCAGGCCATTATGTATTAGAAATAATATAGTACATAATACAGACTATGAAATAACACAGCATTATACAGTCATGTATAGTATATACTACAATCATGTGTAAATATAGCATATAACATACAATATATTTTGTATAATATAGTATATCATTGGCATGTATATTCTATAGTAAGATCATATGTGTGTGTGTGAAAAAATAGTCCATAACGTCCATATACGGGATATAATATACTACTTAAAAAAAAAAAGCATGTATATGACATCATTCATATTGAAGTCATGCATATGACATAATATAGTATGTAATGAAGTCATGCATATGACATAATATAGTACATGATGAAGTCATGCATATGACATAATATAGTACATAATGAAGTCATGCATATGACATAATATCATATATAATGAAGTCATGTATATGACATAATACATAATGAAGTCATTGATAAGCAATACCACAATACATGATGTCATGGGTAGAATATAATCTATTACATAACAGAAGCATGTATAGGAAATAATGTGGTACGGAGTTAAGCAAACTGTTGGGCTGTTCCCCACAAACCCTGGGCCCCAAATGACTTGCTGAAGCTTGCAAACTATTATATTCTACAGATTTTCCTAAGACGTCTGGTGCATTTGTTTATTTGTACAGGGGATCTTAAGTGTTTTGACAATAAAAAGAGGGCTTAAGTCTTAAAAATGTGACCCCCCTCCAATCTATAGCAATAACACAAAAGTGTATGGGATAAATTACAGCACATAATAAAGTCAGGTATAAGATATAGCATGGTACACCATATACAGGACTATATGATCTAGTACATAAAATACAATAAAACACATAAAACTGAGGACCTTGCAATGTACAGTGAGACACACTAGTAATCAGATATATGTACAAATACACAATAATACAACCAGATAGCTAACATTATCCCTACTTATACATGTATCACACAGACTTATTCACACTCTGGATCAGTGGTCTCTTGTGTATAGAAACCGGTCTCCCCAGTAGCGTTGCCTCCCAGCCGGTATTTTGCCGGCAGGCCAGTAAAAAATTGGCTTCTGTCCAATGTTAAGTCTATGGAGGAAATGTCATGGCCGGTATCTTTTGAAGAAAAGGTGGCAACCCTACTGTCCAGTGGGGAACACACACAGGCCAGGATACAGGACACTTCAATATCTCAGCTTGGCCTTGTGTTTAGGAACCAAACTAGAGAGCAGTGGAGGGCTGGCCTGGGGGCAGAGGGGCAATTGCGCCCTGGGCCTGTCACAGGTCTGGGCTGGTGGGCTACTGCATCATTCAATATCAATCTTGCTGCTGTAAATGGAACTACACTAGTGATACCACATAGCTTACAACTGAAATGGAGCTACACTGATAGCATAACACATTTCCCTTGTAAGCTCTATGGTATCACTAGTGTAGCTTTACACTGTAAGTTTTGTGGTATCACTAGTGTAGCTTTAAACTGTAAGTTTTGTGGTATCACTAGTGTAGCTTCCATTCAGTTGTAAGCTCTGTGGTATCACTAGTGTAGCTTTAAACTGTAAGCTTTGTGGTATCACTAGTGTAGCTTTAAACTGTAAGTTTTGTGGTATCACTAGTGTAGCTTCCATTCAGTTGTAAGCTCTGTGGTATCACTAGTGTAGCTTTAAACTGTAAGCTTTGTGGTATCACTAGTGTAGCTTTAAACTGTAAGCTTTGTGGTATCACTAGTGTAGCTTCCATTCAGTTGTAAGCTCTGTGGTATGACTTGCCTTACTTCACATCATTAACAACAATTTTAAAATGAACAAAGGAGATGGTCTGGGACAGTGGGCCGGAACGATAGTGGAAATAGGCCACTTGATTGTATTTGCCCCACCAGGCCACATGATGCCAGACCTCCCCTGCTAGAGAAGTGCAATTCTGGAAGAAACCAAATGAAACACAGATAAACAATGAAAAATCATTGAATTCCCATTGATTCAAATGAGGATTTGAACCCAATGAACGGTAGAGAGCTCTCCAACGTACTGCAAAGCAATGCGTGGAGACCTCGCTGACATTCATTGGGTTATACAACACCCCATTTAAATAACTGGGAATTTTCATTTCCTCCCTCTGGAGAAAATGGTTTGCTCCAGAATAGCCTGATGACTAAGGTTCAAGGCCTGACTATTAAAGTATAGAAATGCACCACTTGTACAACTGCGCTCACTTTCATAGCATCCACTCCAATAACTCACATCTTTAGTGTACAGGACACACCAACAGAACAGGTTTAACTAATATCCCTGTGTGGCCACAGGTGGGTAATCCATGGATCGGTATTGTGACTGATCTGTTTGAGCTTCAGTAGGGATGTCCTTAAAACCTGACTTATTGCTAAGTCCAGAGGACTGGAGTTGGCAATCAATCTACACCTACCAAAAGCACTGCACATGTGTATGTAGCTGCTACCATTGCTGGACAATATACCCACCTTCCTACTGCTGACATTATTATTGGATCCAAGTCCACTTAAATGCCTACTGGTAAAACACAAGCTACGTGGCAACCCTGACTATATATACACTTCAATAAGTTATCACAGGGGAGGATTTATAGGGTTGCCACCACATCCCCTTAGCCCCTTAGATGCTAGACACGTATCCAATGCCATACAAAGTAAAGTTTTGGGGACATCACAAGCACCCAAGGGGTTAATACTGCTTGTTTATGTCTTATGGAAGACAACATACTGCTGGGCTGTATAAGATTCCACCCCAGAGCAGGAGTGGCTTTGAAGCTGTTGTTGGACTACAATTCCTACTATGCTCAGTCAGTTGCTGACCAGCTGAGGATGATGGGAATTGCAGTCCAACAATGCCAGTCAAAGAGTAATCAGCACCCAATGTAGGATTGAGATGGCGCCTATGCAGCCCTAAAGTGAGCATATTTATTAAGCAAGCAGCCTTAACCTTTTGAGTGCTGGAGACACATCATAATGTCCTGGACACCCCACTGGCACTCAAAATGTTAAATGGAGGAAGTGACAATCCTAGACAATAAGGATATGTTTTCCTTTAGTACGTATTGCCACCATTACAAAAATATATATATAAAATTATTGACCACATTATTGCTGCTCAATTATTTATCATCATTGGCTGTACATTCAGTTTTTACCAGATTGCCAGTAATTCACTGCCTATGGCATAACATTATATAGTACAATGAATTAACACTGTGCTGTGAGATATACTGATGCTATACAGACTACAGTAACACTGTGCTGTGAGATACATTGATACTATACAGAATACAGTAACACTGCTGTGAGATATACTGATGCTATACAGAATACAGTAACACTGTGCTGTGAGATATACTGATGCTATACAGACTACAGTAACACTGTGCTGTGAGATACATTGATGCTATACAGACTACAGTAACACTGTGCTGTGAGATATACTGATGCTATAAAGACTACAGTAACACTGTGCTGTGTGATACATTGATGCTATACAGACTACAGTAACGCTGTGCTGTGAGATACATTGATGCTATACAGACTACAGTAACACTGTGCTATGAGATATACTGATGCTATACAGACTACAGTAACACTGTGCTGTGAGATATACTGATGCTATACAGACTACAGTAACACTGTGCTGTGTGATACATTGATGCTATACAGACTACAGTAACACTGTGATGTGAGATATACTGATGCTATACAGACTACAGTAACACTGCTATGTGATACATTGATGCTATACAGACTACAGTAATACTGATGTGAGATATACTGATGCTATACAGACTACAGTAACACTGTGCTGTGAGATATACTGATGCTATACAGACTACAGTAACACTGCTATGAGATATACTGATGCTATACAGACTACAGTAACACTGCTGTGAGATATACTGATGCTATACAGACTACAGTAACACTGCTGTGAGATATACTGATGCTATACAGACTACAGTAACACTGCTGTGAGATATACTGATGCTATACAGACTACAGTAACACTGCTGTGAGATATACTGATGCTATACAGACTACAGTAACACTGTGCTGTGACATATACTGATGCTATACAGACTACAGTAACACTGTGCTGTGAGATATACTGATGCTATACAGACTACAGTAACACTGTGCTGTGAGATATACTGATGCTATACAGACTACAGTAACACTGCTGTGAGATACATAGATGCTATACAGACTACAGTAACACTGTGCTGTGAGATATACTGATGCTATACAGACTACAGTAACACTGCTGTGAGATATACTGATGCTATACAGACTACAGTAACACTGCTGTGAGATATATTGATGCTATACAGACTACAGTAACACTGTGCTGTGAGATATACTGATGCTATACAGACTACAGGAACACTGTGTTGTGAGATATACTGATGCTATACAGACTACAGTAACACTGTGCTGTGAGATATACTGATGCTATACAGACTACAGGAACACTGTGCTGTGAGATATACTGATGCTATACAGACTACAGTAACACTGTGCTGTGAGATATATTGATACTGTACAGACTACAGGAACACTGTGCTGTGAGATATACTGATGCTATACAGACTACAGTAACACTGCTGTGAGATATATTGATGCTATACAGACTACAGTAACACTGCTGTGAGATATACTGATGCTATACAGACTACAGGAACACTGTGTTGTGATATATTGATGCTATACAGACTACAGTAACACTGTGCTGTGAGATATACTGATGCTATACAGACAACAGTAACACTGTTGTGAGATATACTGATGCTATACAGACTACAGTAACACTGCTGTGAGATATACTGATGCTATACAGACTACAGTAACACTGCTGTGAGATATACTGATGCTATACAGACTACAGTAACACTGTGCTGTGAGATATACTGATGCTATACAGACTACAGTAACACTGTGCTGTGAGATATACTGATGCTATACAGACTACAGTAACACTGTGCTGTGAGATATACTGATGCTATACAGACTACAGTAACACTGCTGTGAGATATACTGATGCTATACAGACTACAGTAACACTGCTGTGAGATATACTGATGCTATACAGACTACAGGAACAATGTGTTGTGATATATTGATGCTATACAGACTACAGTAACACTGCTGTGAGATATACTGATGCTATACAGACTACAGTAACACTGCTGTGAGATATACTGATGCTATACAGACTACAGTAACACTGCTGTGAGATATACTGATGCTATACAGACTACAGGAACAATGTGTTGTGATATATTGATGCTATACAGACTACAGTAACATTTTTTGCTGTAAATAGAGCCAGATACAGAAAGAAAAACTATTCTGGACCATACCAACTGCACCATAGGGAGAAAAATGAAAACTCCACAACATCCGACTGATCTTGAACAGAATTTTAACCCCATGAATGCTAGAGAGGTCTTGAAGACATCTCTTGCATTCAAGGGTTTAATAGCACCGTTTCAATCACTGGTCATTATTATTTCCCCACTATGGTACAGGTGGTTTGCTCCAGAATTGCTCATATTTTTTTTTTCTTTCTGCATAAGGTCCACATGTGGAAATTATCTAGTCTTTTTTTAATGTATTTATTTATTTTTTATTAATGTCAACCCAGTGCTTCATGGTGTTTGTAGAGCGGATCCCAGTGTGATTCTTACATGCTTTCTGGGCCCTGCAGTTCTAAGCTCTTGTACACTTTTCTGTATCCCTGATTTCCAGTGCATACCAATCACTGTATTCCTAGCTGGTCTATTATCTTATAATGTATTTGGAGGCTTGCACTACAGACAGATGGAACATGCCTTGCTGTGCATTGTGGCCTCCGTAGTCCTGATGGCAGTAGGGCGTTCCCCTTAGTGCTCTGAATTAAAGGACAGGATCAGTTTGGCTTGCATTGAATATTGATTTTTCCAGCAGCCTCCCCCCACCCTGCTGTGCTGGGGTGTGGAAATGCTTCCTGATACCGAGGGACAGGAAAAGAATAGGATCCCTCCCAGGGGTCCCGGTTCACTCTCTTCCAGATGTGCTAGAGATCCATGAGCTCAATCTGTAATGCTTTTGTTGCTACATGAGCCTGAAAATGCTTTGGCTAAAGGGGTATTGAATGCTTCTCAGTGTTCAGATTTGTGTTAAGTAATCCACAGAGTGGGTGGTATGGGTGCTGCCTATGTTTATCAATTGTTATGACTGTAACACAAGACTTATTAACCCACTGAATGTCTAAGAGGTCTACAGCATTTATGACTAGTTATAAGATCTGAAACAATTCTAGGACATACCAACTATGCCAAAGGGAGTAAATAATAATTCCTAAAATTCAATTTCTTTAACCCTTTGAGTGCCAGAGTGGTATGGAATGCATTGCAAAGCAATGCATTCCATACCACTCTGGCACTCAAAGGTTACATGAGGGAACCCCCTGAATGCTAAAGATGTTTCCAATGAATTGATTTGCAATGTACTAGAGAGCCTTATAGCATTCAAAGGGTTAAAAGTCCCACTTAAACGGATAGTAATACTTCATTTTATCTTTATTTTATTTTGTAGGCATTAAAAAAACATGAAGAACGATATAAGTCTTATCTCTCAAACCTTTATGGTTTAAGAGATATTCACAAGTAAAATTTCCCCCTCCCGCCCCTTTTTCCTAGTGTAAGCCATCTCTTCTCATATGTGAATCTGGTTGTAAGACCAGACAGATAACAGCAGGGGACAATCTTCTTTGTATGAAAACAAGGAAAGCCCTTCCCCCCTTGACAAGTTTTTCAGCTTTTTCCCTTATCTTAATTGAAGATTGTCCCTCTCTGCAGTCTACCTGGGCACCTCCCTTCTGATCTGGCTGAACGGGGGGAAGGGGGGGAGATACTTTGCTTGTGAATATCTCTTAAACCATAAAGGTTTGAGAGATAAGACTTATATCGTTCTCCATGTTTTTTTAATGCCTACAAAATAAAATAAAGATAAAACGAAGTATTACTATCCCTTTAAGCCTCTGGGTACCAAAGGGTATCCGCCACATTACAAAACAACGCTTTGTATAGCCCTCTGGCACACAAAGGTTTAAAAAAGGGGAACTGCTATTTGTACCCTATGGTGCACTAAGTTTGCCCCAGAATTGCTCCTGGTCATTTTGGTACATCAGCCTCACTGTAAATTTGAGGCCTCTGCAGCACTCAATGAATTAACGCTTTGAGTGTCAGAAGGATGCCCAACACATCAAGGAGCAATGCACTGGCCACTACTCTTGCACTGAAAGGGTAGGGATTTATTTAGGCTAACTACAGTGGGTGTAATTGCACAAACTGGGGTCACCCTACTCACAAGTGAAGCATGAACGGTGTGTTTCTGTGATGCAGGGGTTAAATTAGACCACCCAGCTCCACAGCCCAAGTGACACCCCCTCCCTAAAAGAGCAGCAGGATATAGCTGGTGACCTTCGGCACAATAATTGTTGCCAGACCAAGTGCACTGCCCCAGGCCAGAATCCAATAGGTTGTTTATGTACAAATATCCATGGATTTTTAAACACAACGATAGATGGACGTGAGGGTCCACAGAATGACCTGAGTCAGATTTATGGCTAGGTTAAATATCTGGTGGGGTTAACCCTTTGAGTACCAGCGGGGGTACGCAACGCATTGCAAAGTTATTTGCAATGTGTTGCATTGTGGAGTTAACCAACTGCACCATAAGGGACAAAATAAAAATTCCTGTTAAATTACATTGTGCTTATAACCCCTTAAATTATAGGAAAGTCTCCAATGCATTGGAGACATCTGGCATTCAAGGGGTTAATAACCTCTATTCAAGCACATGAAGATTTAGTAATTTCTGTTTGGTAAGTTCAGCATATAAATATGGGCCAGTGAGCCTTATACATAAATTGGAGAATTGTGGGCCAAACCATCTGCTTCACAGGGGACAACAAAACATCCCCATTGGTCTAAACAGGGGCCTTTAATCCCCTGATTGCTAAAGAGATCTCCAGCCTCTTTTGCATTCATATACATCACAACATTTCAAATGGCCAAAGAGGGACACTTGTGTTTTAGGGGGTGTGGCTGGTGGGTGGGACATTACTGAAAATTTTTAGGTTATTTCATGACCTATTGACACCTCTTTGTGCAACCGAATAAATGATTTAGAACAAAACCAAAGTATTTTATTTATACAGACTAATTTATAAACATATGTACTGAAGTTTCTACAAACAATAATGTGAGTTTTATTTCTGTGGAGCAATGTGATACAGTTATATACACACCACACAGTCTGATCTCCTAAACAGAGGGACATCAGGGTGGGAAAGAGGGACAGAGGGATTTGGGTATCAAAGAGGGACTGTCCCTCCTAAAGGAGGACACTTGGGAGGTATGCATTCAAGGAGTTAAAAGCCCCATTTAGACCAACAGGAATTCTGGAAATGTTTATTTCTCCCCTATGTAGTAGTTGGTTTGCTCCAGATTCCTACTATGTCCCATTGGCCCATATTTATAAAATAATTGCTTTTGTAAATATGGGCCAATTTACTTAGTTTGAAAGAAAATTGGAGTAATTCTGGGGCAAACCAACTGTAACATATGGGGCAAATAAAACTTTCCATTAACCCCTTGAATGCTAGGGAGGTCTCCAACACATTACTAAGCCTTTCAGTGAAGAGCCCCCTAGCATTCCAGGGGTTTAAAATCCCAATTTACATCATATGGAATGGTGAGAAATTCTGTTTGTTCATGGTGATGCAGCTGGATTGTCCCTACATTGCTTTTATACACAAGGCCCAAATGGTACTTATTTAGTAAGCTAAAGCATACCTCCCAAGTGTCCCTCTGAGAGCCAAATCCCCCTGTCCCTCTTTTCTACCCTGGTGTACCTCTTTTTAGGACATCAGAGTGAGTGTTGTGTATATTAGTCTATCACGTTGCTCCACAGCAATGAAACTCACGTAAATGCTTAGTTAATCTTCAGTATGTGTTTGTAAATGAATCTCTGTAAGTAAAATACTTTGGTCTTGCTCTAAATCCTTTCTTCAGTTTCAAAAAGAGGTGTCAATAGGTCACACAGTAACCTAAAAATTCTCAGTAATGCCCCGTGCATAAGCCACACCCCCAGAAACCCCACTTAAAACACAAGTGTCCATCTTTGGCCATTTGAAATGTTGGGAGGCATGCTAAAGACTTTCAGTTCTGGAGAAAACCAAGTGCACCATAAGGGAGAAATAAAAATTCCCACTAATTTAAATTGGACTTTCAACCACTTTCAAAGGGAAAGGCTGGATGCAGTCTGGAAGTTTGTGGCTCAGTGACAACTACAAACATCAACAAGTAGCACACACAGTCCCATAGACTGCTAGAGTTGAGATAGAAATCCTGTCCCTAGCAGTCTATAGGGACTTATGTGTTACGCCCAGAGGTGATACCTAGAGGGTTATTCACTAAGGCGTGATTAAGAGCTGATAACACAGAGATAACCATACCTGGGAACTTTGCAATGAGAACTACCAGGAGGGCAGTCCTCTGGTGCCGCTGGGAGAGATATATGACGTGAGTCGCTCCAGAAAGGGGGCGGGACTCAATCAAGGGGCAGGGCTTCAAAATATACAACCCCCCCCCCCCCCGAGAGATAGCCTGGGAACCAGCAGAACTTGGCGCTGAGCGCAAGGAGCATATTTGGAAGTCACGGAAGTGAGCAGAGTTTTATTTAAAGGGGAACTACCACCCCACACAATCTTTACCTTCACTAAGTCCCCATCTGGCAACTAGCTGCTTAGTAGCGCTAGTCGCCAGAATAATTACCTTATTTAATAGATTTCTCATCTCTTCCACGGGTGACAGACAGGACAGAGCATTTTGCCCTTGTGACGTCCGCGCGCCTGCTCTGTCAGTCCCAGCTGGAGCCAAATGGCTCATAGCAACGCCTACTAGACCTGGCTGGGACTGACAGCGCAGACACGCGGACGTCACAATGGCAAGATGTCCGCGCTCCATCCTGCCTGTCACCCATGGAAGAGAGCAGAAATCTATTAAATAAGGTAATTATTCTGGTGACTAGTGCTACTAAGCAGCTAGTCGCCAGATGGGGACTTAGTGAAGCTAAAGATTGTGTCGGGTGGTAGTTCCCCTTTAAGACTCCCCACATCCAGAGAAACAGCCTCTGCCCCGGAGAGCTGGTAATTAGAAGACAAAAATGGAGTCTCCAGGGCAAATCTGGAGAGTTCCCAGCTATGGAGATAACTTCTCCAGTGATATCACTTCTCCACTTCCTATGTTATTGTATGGAGCCAACACATTAAAATTTCTCCAACTTTGCAGAACTTAGTGCATAGTTAGGCTCTATAGAATAACATGGAAATAGGAACAGATGAAGTGATATCACTAGAGAAGTATCTCTTTATCACACCTTAGTGATCAATCCCCCAGAAGTGTATAAGTACAAAGCCTCTCTCAGGATTATCAGGAGAACACAGTGGTCAAATTCGGACTTTTGATCCAATCTCCTGTCGATCTGCTAGGATTCACAATACAGCCCTGGTTAACTCTGTGGATCTGCTACCAGGGGAAAAACACAAAAGGGAAAAGGGTGCAGAACCCCTTTAAGAGTAAAACCTTGATAGGTCCATTGAACATAAAGGCCCTCATCTAAATCCATATGCTCACTAGATATATAGGGATGTCAAGCCCTTATACAATACTTTTCTTACAGTCTCTTCTGCGTCAATAAAGGAAATATGTAGAATGCAGTAGAACTCTAAAGTAGAGTCTTCTTCTCCAAGAAGAAGGAAGAACGTATTTAGATCCGGTAGGTGAGCATTTATTATAGTAAAATAGCAGACTGAAAAAGTGCAATTCTAAAAAGTCCCAACTCAGGGGAGCAGACCTGCCAAGAGGGCAACATACAAGTGCTAGTTGTCCCATTCATAGGGAGAGATATATACAAAGCAAATCTAAGCTCGTAAGAGCAGGGCAATCTACATTTTTTCAGTGAAATATAATTGTATACCACTAGTAATAAGAAGAGTTATAGGGAGGAGCTATAGGGAGAAGTAGGGGGAGTGACTTTCTGCCCAGAAAGGGGTTTATTACTAATACCTACACTGGGCAATGCAAATGATTTCCTTTGCAACGTGTTGGATGCCTCTCTGGTACTCAAAGGGTTAAAGGGATAGTAATGTTTAAATATTCAAGTAAAATCGAGTCTTCTCTATTCTTTTTTATAACGATGTGTAGCAAGAAAACGTTATTAAAAGCTGCCGTTTTTCAGCAGCCTCAGCAAGCCAGCCTGGACAGAATGCAATGAGTGACAATCTTCTTCCAGCATAAGGAAAAACCTGCCCTCCTTCATCAATGTGGAAGGCTTTCCCTGATACTGAAAGAGGAAAGATTGTCCCTCGATGCAGCACGCCCAGTCCGTGGTCCGGATTCCAAATCTGAGGGGAGGCTGCAGAAGTAAGTGGAAGTGGCGGGAGGGGGAAACTTTATTAGACTATAAATGAAAAATGGCAACATTTAATAACGTTTTCTTGCTACACATCGTTATAAAAAAGAATAGAGAAGACTCAATTTTACTGGAATATTTGAACATTACTATCCCTTTAAGGATTCCCTCTAGCTTCGACCCTGTCATGGTATCCTTCTGTCCCAGCCTTTAGACTGATGTGTTATTCACATGATCTGTGTAGACTACCATTCTCTTTTAAAGAACAGTAATACTATTATTTATTTTTAATTATACCTGAAGGAATGCAAATAACCGATCAGTCAATCATCCTATTCACCTAAGACGGTGGTTCTCAACTCCTGTCCTCAGGACCCACTAACAGGCCAGGACTTAGGGATTTCTCTGCTAGAGCACAGGTGTGGAGATCAGAGGCTCACTCGCATTGATTAACTCACCTGTGCTCTAACAAGGAAATCATGCGATCAGAGGCTCATTCACATTGATTAACTCACCTGTGCTCTAACAAGGAAATCATGCGATCAGAGGCTCATTCACATTGATTAACTCACCTGTGCTCTAACAAGGAAATCATGTGATCAGAGGCTCATTCACATTGATTAACTCACCTGTGCTCTAACAATGAAATCATGTGAACAGAGGCTCATTCACATTGATTAACTAACCTGTGCTCTAACAAGGAAATCATGTGATCAGAGGCTCATTCACATTGATTAACTCACCTGTGCTCTAACAAGGAAATCATGTGATCAGAGGCTCATTCACATTGATTAACTCACCTGTGCTCTAACAAGGAAATCATCAAATCCTGGCCTGTTAGTGGGTCCTGAGGACAGGAGTTGAGAACCACTAACCTAAGAGGAGGGAACCTCTGGCAAACCAGGGGTGAAGTGGTGCTGGGGTGTCTGGTGGAGGACTTCATGTTGGTAACATCCTCCTCTTCTTTTATGGGCAGAGCTGACTTCAGAGATGTGATGTCACTTCCTGCCGCTAATCAATGGTGTCATTAAACTGGAGGTCGCTGCTGGACTTGATACTGATAATAAAACTATCTTGTTATAAGCATCATTAGGTTTCAGCCTGATTTCTGTCTGTAATGACTTTTTTTGTATCAAGTCCTCCGGCCTCAACCTCCAATTTACAAAACGCATAAAAGAAGCAGAAAATGTGTAGAGCCATGAATATCCCAAGTCAGCGTCCTCAGAACAACTTCACTCCAGGTTGCTGGAAAATTTGTGTCCTGAGGTAAGGACTATGGAATAATATAATAATGCTCATACTTTAATACCGCTTAGTTATTCTTCTCAAGAAGTTCACTACAGTTGTTGTTTGATAGTATCTGTGTTGCTGCACAGTGCAGCTGTAAACATGTCACTTGAAGTTTTTCTAACCCTATACTACATTCTACAATGTACACACTATGATGTACTACAAGGCTGTCCAAGTTCAGTCCACCGACAGGCCAGGATTTAAGGATTTCCCTGATTAAACGGTCAGTAATGCCCTTATTTCACTTTATTCAATATTGTAGATGTAAAAAAATATAAAGTATAGAAAGAAAGTCCCATTTCTCAAACCCTTATGGTATGAGAGATATTCGGCGCTAAAGTCCCCCCCCCCTTCTCCTGAAGTCAGCACTCTGCTGACAGCAGGAGATGCCAGTCCTGGGACCAGCCAGCGACTCTGCAGCAGAGCCGAAATAGCGATATTGGAAAAGACCAGGCATACTTTGTACACCGCTCCAATGAAGTGATTCTTTTCCAATATTGTTATTTCGGCTCTGCTGAAGAGCCGCCTCGAGTGGCACAACATGAATCTCCTTCTGTCAGCTTTACAGCTGACATCAGGAGAGGGGGAGCTTTAGTGGCAAATATCTCTCAAACCATAAAGGTTTGAGAGATGGGACTTTCTCCATATATTTTTTTTTTTTGCATCTACAATATTGAATAAAGTGAAATATGGGCATTACTGACCCTTTAATCACAGGTGAGTAAATCAGTGGCTCATTCATTTTGACTGACTCACCTGTGTTTAAAAAGAGAAATCCCTAAATCCGGTACTGTTGGTGGCCCTTGGGGACTGAACTTGGACAGCCCTGATGTACATGCAGCAGAAAAGGATGGGCCACCAGGATCATGAACCCACCAAAGTTATTGCCCACTTAGAGAGAGTATTCCTTCCAAACAAGCAGGGGTCCTGACTCCCCTTCATCCTCTCCCAGTCAACAGCTGTCTGAGGATCATGAGCGTTGTAGTCCAAAACTGAAGCTCTGCAGGTTGGCCACTCCTTCTCTAAGCTGTTATGTGATTGTTAATAATATAATTACATGTGTATTATGTCAAGAATGTATGTAAGAAACATCAAAGATAAAAGAAAATTTAAAGGGATAGTAATGTTTCATAATAAAAACAGCTCTAATTAATCATCATAGTATCTGGACTTTGGAGAGTGTTATTTCAATTCTGTCAGAGTTGTAGTTCAAGAGTAATTCAATGACAAAGTATCCCCCTCCTGTCCCTTTTACTGATGTAACACTGCTCAGCCAGATCAGAAGGGAGGTGCCCAGGTAGATTGCAGAGAAGGACAATCTTCAATTAAGATAAGGGAAAAACCTGAAAAGCTTGTCAAGGGGGGCAGGGATTTCATTGTTCTCATAGGAAAGAAGACTGTCCCCTGCTGTTATCTGTCTGGTCTATGGACTGCATTCCACATCTGAGAAGAGATGGCTTACACTAGGTAAAAGGGGCGGGGAGGGGAAACTTTGCTTGTGAATATCTCATAAACCATAAAGGTTTGAGATATAAGACTTATATCATTCTTCATGTTTTTTTATGTCTACAAAATAAAATAAAGTTAAAACGAAGTATTACTATCCCTTTAAAGTAAGAAATTGGTGGTGGAAGCAGGATAGTGAAGGGTTGTTTTGCTTATCTGCCTGCTCCTTTCCCGCCACCCCAAACAAACAGAAATTAAGCGGTCCTTGGTTTCTTCTGAGAAGTATCTGCCCAGCGGTAGTGCCCTGGAAATTATTCTGAAATATTTTCAACTTTGCTAAAGTTAATGTTGCCACCCAGACGGTATTTTACTGGCAGGCCAGTAAAAAATTGGCTTCTGTCCAATGTTAAGTCTATGGAGGGAATGCCATGGCCGGTATTTTTTTTTTTAAGAAAAGGTGGCAACCCTAGCTCTAAAGTATATATGGCTTATGGTGCTTATCAAAAAAACCTAGTTCTTGCTAAGTAAAAATGAAAGTTTGATGAACCACAGTTAGCTGCAGCTGATATTAGGAATAATTTAGTGATGTGTGTCTTAGCCATAAAACCTCACCTTTGACACTTCTTTCTACCCTATCTTCTCATGGTCCTCATATCGGAAACATATAAACAGGGGCACTGTGTCTTACTTTACATGGTTTCATTAGTTCTTCTTAAAGGGATACTAAAGTTTCAAAATAAATGCAGCTCCAATTATTCTTTATAGTTTTAGGGCCATGTGTGTTATTATCATCCTCTACGACGTGTAGTTCCAGAGTAATTGAATTATAAAATGTCCCCCACCCACCCCTAACCTAGTGTAAGCCACCTCCTCTCAGGTGTGGAATCCGGTCGCTTGACTGGACAGCTCGCAGCAAGGGACAATCTTCTGGCTGTGAGCATAAGGAAAACCCTGCCCTCTTGAAGGAGAGGAGGGCAGGTTTTTCCTTATGCTCACAAAAGATGGTCTCTTGCTGGTTTCCTCATCAGCTCTTTAACCCTTTGAGCACTGAAGGAGTATGCAATACACCTTTAGCACTCAGACGGTTAAGGACAATCCAAAACATCCTATGTCTTAGTATAAAAAAAACCCAAAAAACTCTATGCCAAAGTCATAAGGTCACAACGCAGCTTACATTCACTGTTTGTATTGGTAGTCGAACACAGTTTGTAGTTTTCATGCACTGTCTTCCTTGGCTCACTGAATTATTTTTATCTAAATGATTCAGCAGTTGGGACATTTCAAAGCTAACTTCAAACATCTTTATCCAAGAAACTAAATAGTGTTGACGTCCAATACATTTTTTGTAAAGTATATATATGTATGAGCTAATGAACTGTGGTGAACTGTTAGGGCTGCCACTCCTTTTCTTTAATACTGAGCCATATGAAAGATGATCACTAGAGTTTTGCACAGGGGTGAGCAGCTTTTATCTCTCCAACTGTTCTTGGACTACAGGTCCCATCTTCCTCAGATAGCCAATAGCAATTATGGAATTGGAGTCCGGCAATAGCTTGAGACATATTGATGAGGATGACAGTTGTAGTACAGCATTGTCTTCCCACCCCAGTTTTTGTGTTACAGTGATTCCTGGAAAATGCTGTTCTCAGGATGATTCATAACAATCATCTGCACAGGGATCTTTTACTCTGGAATATGCCTGCTTAGAATTAATGCTTGTTTCCTATGTCATTTCTCTTTCTTTCATTTCTTTATGATACATGCAGGCTTCTCGATCACCTTGAAAATCCATGCATGTTAACCATTACACCATTTCCATCTTTATGTGATTCCTCTGGAGTCATGCTCTCTAGTTTATGTTCTCTATGGATGTTTCCATGTTTTGCTGAAGCTGCAGTCTAGTTGATGCTTTTTGCTTGATCATTAAGCAGTGCAGGAGACTATCCTATATATTGCCCTTGTATCTGACCTCACACGGTGCAATATTTACCTTGGGAGTAATTCAAATTCTGCAAATTTCTCTTCCAGTTTTTCTACAACACAGCAGAGATTGTTGGATCTTACACATGCTCACTCTTTTTCCTTGGTTCCCTGGAACTTTGTTGTTACCAGAAAATACAGACAAGTTAGCTGTACCTGAACACCTGGACTCATTGCTGTGTTAAATGAATAGTAATACTTCGTTTTATGTTTATTTTATTTTGTAGGCATTAAAAAAACATGAAGAATGATATAAGTCGTATCTCTCAAACCTTTATAGTTTGAGAGATATTCACAAGCAAAGTTTCCCCTCCCGTCCCTTTTACCTAGTGCAGTGGTTCTCAACTCCAGTCCTCAGGAACCAACAGGCCAGGACTTAGGGATTTCTCTGCTAGAGCACAGGTGTGGTGATCAGAGGCTCATTCACATTGATTAACTCACCTGTGCTCTAACAAGGAAATCATGTGATCAGAGGCTCAGTCACACTGATTAACTCACCTGCTCTAACAAGGAAATCATCAAATCCTGTCCTGTTAGTGGGTCCTGAGGACAGATGTTGAGAACCACTGACCTAGTGTAAGCCATCTCTTCTCAGATGTGGAATCCAATCCATAGACCAGACAGATAACAGCAGGGGACAATCTTCTTCCTATGAGAACAATGAAGGCCCTGCCCCCCTTGACAAGTTTTTCAGGTTTTTCCCTTATCTTAACTGAAGATTGTCCCTCTCTGCAATCTACCTGGGCACCTCCCTTCTGCTCTGGCTGAGCAGTGTTACATCAGTAAAAGGAGCGGGAGGGGAATACTTTGTCATTGAATTACTCTTGAACTACAACTCTGACAATTGAAATAACACTCTTCAAGGCCCAAATACTATGATGATTAATTAGAGCTGCTTTTATTATGAAACATTACTATCCCTTTAACTTTAAAGGCCCTATGTACAAAAGAAAAGTGGAGGAGTTCTGGGGCAGACCAAATGCACTATAGGTAAGACCTATAAACTCCACTAATTCTCACTGATGTAAATGAGGATTTTAACCTTTTGAATGTTAGACATGTCTCCAACATATGATGAAACCAAGAGTTCAAAATCCCCATTTAAATCAGAGGGAATTTTTAATTCTCCCCTAAAGTGCAAATGGTTTGCACCAGAACGCCTCCACTTTCTTTTGAACATACTAAAGTAACAGTTACAGGCTGCATTTCTGTTCCTTCACTAGTACTTTCCCTTCGTTTCTTTTTGCTTTATAACATCTCTAGAGCTTGGTCTGTGATCATTCTCTCAACAACTGTATCAGATCTCTTTTGTCCCAAGAACTGGATGACCAGATTTCAACTATTGCTGTTTCTGAAAAAAAAAATCCTTCTTTTACAATGGTGGTTCCTATTCAGGATTTTAATCCCTTTAGCCATTCCATTCATTCGTAGTTAAATAGAACAGACCTCATTAGGGGCATGTTAATCTGATTATAACTCTCCTGTTTCCGCTTCATCTCACAATATAGCTTATATAGTGTATATCTAAAACACCACCCTAATCACCGGTTGCTACTACACTAAATTTAGAATCCAGACTCATTAAACATCATTGTACTCACCCCTTGTCTGTAGGTGCTGGTGGGTCCGGCGCTGCCTCCGTAAATCGTAGCAAGCGATTTCCGCAAACAAGAGAACCACTGGACGGGAGCGCTCACTGAACCACCTCAGCATAAAGTAACCACTCTGATATTATTAAAACTTTAAATTTATTGCTGTCGTTTTAAAATCATCCATCAAATCATACGGACACAAATTGGAGTGACATCCACATACGACTAACGCGTTTCGTGTAGAATGGCCTATGATTAAGTGTGTATATTCTATTATTCTACATGAAACGCGTTAGGCGTATGTGGATTTCATGCCAATGTGTGTCCACATGATTTGATAGATGATTTTAAAACGACAGCAATAAATTTAAAGTTTTAATAATATCGGAGTGATTACTTTATGCTGAGGTGGTTCTGTCAGCGCTCCCGTCCAGTGGTCCTCCTATATAGGATATAGTTTAGATAGTAGTGTACCTGCATGGAATTTGGAGAATTCCTGAAATACTAGATTGATAATGTTAAAAAATGATCCCTAAGTGTAATGAATATAAAGAGATTCCCATCTAATGTAACAAGCAAAGTGAGAGTCTTTGGGTATATCTGATGAAAGAGTCAATGGATCACTCTTTCTAATATTCAAACTACTAATGGTATTAGACATTCTGAGCTCTAAAAATGCATCTTGTACTTCTGCCCATCAAATTTGAATGTTCACCAAAGATAGTGAGATTCAAAATATATGTTTAAAGTAATGTTTCACAAAAAAAGCAGCTTTGATCAATAGAATAATGTCAAAGTTGTAGTTCAAGAGTAATTGAATGATAAAGTATCCCCCTCCTGCCCCTTTTACCTAGTGTTAGCCACTTCCCCTCAGATGTGGAATCTGGTATCTTGACAGGACAGGTCACAGCAAGGAACAATCTTACTGTGAGCATAATAAAAGCCCTGCCCCCCCCCCCCCCGACATGTTTTTTGTTATGCTCACTGAAGATTGATCCAACTGGACAGTCTTTCTTCTCTGAGGTGAGCAGTGTTACATCAGTAAAAGGGGCGGGAGGGGGTTATTTTATCATTCAGTTACTCTTGAACTACAACTCTGACAGTATTGAAATACAACTCTCCATGGCCCAAATACTATGAAGATTAATTGGAGCTGCATTTTTTGGGAAACATTACTATCCCCTTAAGCCATTTACACTTGTCTTTAGCATATCAGAACCAGTACAAGCCACATATTATGAAAATGTAGAAGCCGCGTGTGTTGAAATACACACCGGGTGAACGCATAATAAAAAGATATTAATGGGGATTTGCTACAAGCCACTTCATATTGGGGAGTTTGGGGAAGCTCAAATTTTACTGCAAATGGAAAAAGCTTCTAGGTCTGGAAATAAATCATAATGGGGGATTTCAACTATCCTGAAACTGACTTGAGCTTTACGACTTCCAGCACAACAAAGGGTAAATTATTTTTAAAGGGGAACTTTCACCCCGCAATAACTTAAGGCTAACTTATTGCACACCTGGCGACTAGCTGCTTAGTAGCGCTAGTCGCCAGCAATATTACCCGGCTCTTCAGATATCTGTGAAGAGACGTCCGTGCTTCCTGCTCCTGTAAAACGCCGATATCTGAAGAACCGGGTAATATTGCTGGCGACTAGCGCTACTAAGCAGCTAGTCGCCAGGTGTGCAATAAGTTAGCCTTAAGTTATTGCGGGGTGAAAGTTCCCCTTTAAGTATGATTATTAATGACAATTTGATGTCACAACTAGTAGAGAATCCAACTAGAAAAGAGGTCTTGCTTGATCTAGTGCTCTCAAACAATTCTGGCATGATAATCAGTATACAGGTAAAGGAACATTTAGGCAGTAGTGACCACAATATGGTATCCTTTTAAAATTGTTATGAGAAACCCAATAGCAAGGGTTTAACCAAAACATTCAATTTTAAAAAGGCAAATTTTACAAAGCTAAAAAGCAGTATTAAAGGATATTTAGTGGGATGTAATCTTCAAAGATAAAAATGCACAATTATGGAATTTGTTTAAAATGCTCTTAGACAAATATACAAGTTAATATATGCCATTGGGGAATAAGAGGAAGAGGAATAAAGAGAGAACAATATGGCTTAATAATGAGGTTTGCAAGGAAATGAGAAATAAGCAGGCTTTTAAAGTGTTTAAGTCATACGGGCCAGATGCGTCATTTAACACACTGAGTGCCAGAGGGGTATGCAATGCATAGCACAGCAATACTTTGTGTACCCCTCTAGCACTCAAAGGGTTAAAAAAATATAAAGAATGTAATAAAATCTGCTAACAAGTAATTAGGCTAGTTACATTGAAAATGAGAGCAAGAAAAATCCTAAACAATTCTACAAGTATATTAATAACAAAAAGCACTTTGCAGTGCGTTCTCCTCTGGCACTCAGACGGTTAAGGATGAGACAGGTGAATTGATTAGTGAGGATAAGGCTATGGCTGACATCCTAAACCTAAATACACTCTTTGCTTCTGTATATACAAAGGAAACAACAATGACAGGCTATGGACAAATAGACAAAACCACAGAATTTCCCCCATCATGTACATGGCTTACTGAGGACAAAGTGCAAGAGAGACTGGAAAATGTTATAGTGAATAAAGCACCTGGACCAGACGGCATACACCCAACGGTACTTAAGGAACTTAGTTCAGTAATAGCAAAGCCAATATATTTAATATTTATTGATGGACTTTCATCAGGCATAGTGCTCTGTGATTGGAGGAAAGCTGATGTTGTTCCATTGTTCAAAAAAGGGGCAAGATGTGAGATTGACTTCCATAGTGGGTAAGATATGAGAAGGCTTCATTACCTACAGTATTCAGAACTATATGAAGACAAACAATATTATTAGTAGGAGTCAGCATGGTTTTATGAAGAATAGATCATGTCAGACTAATTTACGTGCATTTTAAGAAAGGATAAGTAGTAATTTGGACAAGGGAATTGCTGTTGCTGTATTATACTTGGATTTTGCAAAAGGCTTTGACACAGTGCCTCACAACAGGTTACTGCATAAATTAAAAGGCTTCGGTTTGCGGGGTGTTATCTGTGCTTGGATTGAGAACTGGTTAAATGATAGATAGCAGAGAGTTGTTGTAAATGGAACCTTTTCGAGTTGGTCTAAAGTTTTTAGTGGGGTGTCATAGGGTTCAGTCCTGGGCCCAATGATTTTTTAATTTGTTTATTAATGATCTAGATGTGGGAATTGAAATTAGCATCTCATTATTTGCTGATGGCACTAAACCGTGTAAGGAAATACCTACAGAGTAGAGCTAAATCCTTCTGCAGGTGTTTTTTCACTGCAAAAGGATTTAGATAAACTGAATGACTGGGCAGAAAAGTGGCAGATGACATTTAATGTAGATAAATGTAAGGTTATGCATTTGGGCTGTAGAAACAAACTTGCTACATATACTCTAAACGGGAAACAACTTGGGGAATCCTCATTAGAGAAAGATTTAGGAGTGCTGATAGACAATAGACTTCACAGCAGTGTGCAGTCACTCAGCTTTTGGAAGAGCAAATAGTGTACTATCCTGCATAAACAGAGGAGTAGATGCATGTGATTCTAATATAATTCTATCTCTATATAATTCCTTGGTTAATTCTCATCTAGAATATCGAGTACAGTTTTGGGCACCAGTTCTTAAAAAAGACATTACTGAACTAGAAAAAGTGTAGACACATGCAACAAAACTGATAAAGGGATTGCAGGATCTAAGTTATAAAGAGACTAGCATACATGGGAACTTTTCCCTAGGGGGAGTCCTATGCTGCCGTTGGGGAAGATAAATGACACAATGCATGTCAAAAGGGGCAGGGCTTAATTGTGTGTGGGGGGCGGAACTTAGAAAAACATAAAAATCTTGGAGGAATAGGATGGGGAAGGAAGTGAAGAGGGAGAGGGAGGAACACAAAAGGAAGATGAAGAAGCAGGCAGAATTTTAGTAAAAACTCCCCACAGCTGGAGAATCGGCCACTACCCAGGAGTCTCTGGAGCAAAACCGGAGAGTTCCCAGCTATTGAGACGAGCCAATCTGTGTTTATTTACATTAGAGAAGAGACGTCTAAGGTGTGATGTGTTTACCATTTACAAATATATTTAAGGTCAATACAAAGAACTATCCAATGAATTATTTGCACATAGAGCTGAGCTAAGAACGAGAGGCCATCCATTTCTTAGTTAATGGTTGTTTAAACATACCTATGTTAGTTAGAGCTACAGTAATCATAAGTACTATATTATACTATCCTAAACAACACTTATGCATAGATGGAAACCATGGATTTATCTTCTAATCGCTGTAAGATATTTATTTACAACATGGTTGATGAAGATTAACAAGCTATTGATTTTAAGTGCAATATTTGTACTTCACTTAATGGGATAGTAATGTTTCACAAAAAAGCAGCCCAGATTAATCTTCATAGTAATTGGGCCATGGAGAGTGTTATATCAGTACTTTCAGAGTTGTATTTCAAGAGTAATTGAATTATAAAGTTTCCCCCTCCCACCCCTTTTACCTAGTGTAAGCCACCTCCCCTTAGATATGCAATCTGACTGGACCGCTCGCAGCAAGGGACAATCTTCTTACTGTGATCATAAGGAAAACCCTGCCCCCCTTGACAGGTTTTTCCAGGTTTTTCCTTATGGTCACTGAAGATTGTCCCTCTCTGCGATCCATCTGGACACTCCTGCTGTTCTGAGTTGAGCAGTGTTACATCAGTAAAAGTGGCAGAATACTTTATCATTCAATTACTCTTGAACTACACCTCTGACAGTATTGAAATAACACTCTCAATGGCCCAAATACTATGATGATTATTTGGAGCTGCTTTTATTTTGAAACATTACTATTCCTTTACACTTCCTGACAGCAAATATAATAGCACTCTGGACATTAGTGCAGTCACTCATGATGATAATCACTCATGGGAAAGGTATCATACTCCAGCACGTTACCTTGCAACATGGGCGACAAATTCAATGTAAATTTGCCTAAACCAGACTGTAAATTGGACTAAACCTTGTGACTGTCTACTCATGTCTCCTTCCACTCTCTCTTCCAAGCTAGTGACTCTTGGGCATAGCAGCGAATAGGCTGCTGAACACTTATGCAAGTATAGTGTCAGCTGATTGAAGTGAGCAGAAATCAGATTGAAGTTGTTCCAGAAGAGACTTGGGGCATATGTATCAACCTGTTGCTAAAAGTTAACAAATTATTGAAATACAAAATTATTTAATAGCAACTGTGAGACATCCATATTATTTTTTTTTTATAAAGAAATGTTAATAATGACTCTCAATTTGCAAATAAAATCCAATTTAAGAAAGGGAAATGTACAAGGACATATGTATCAACACATCACTATAAAGTTACTATTCAGTAGTTCACTGTGAATAAAACTGCTTGGGTTGTCTTTCAATTTTAGCTGGTAAATAATTGTGTTTGATCTCCATTTTGTCTTAATTTCTAGTGATATGTTTGATAAATATGTCACTAAGGGTCGGTACTGCATTCTGGGAGTTTAGTTTTAATGTCCCTCACACTTTTACATTTCTTTTACTATTATGTGTAATAACTACGGTAGGTGCAAAATAATTCACAGTTGCATTAGTAATCATTTTGTAAATAGTGACATGTTAATGCATATGCTCTTTAACCCTTTCAAGAAAGAAAGACTACATTCTGGAAAACTTGAATTGAATGACAACAAACAAGGAAGAATAAAAAAAACACAAAGTACTACGTGTAGTAGATTTAATAAATACTAATGAACAAACATAAGAGACAAATGCACACTCCTAGTACCCATTTGGGTATAAAGCATCTTGGGGTCCCAAAGCCACCCAACAGTCTTGATACTGTGTCTTCCTTCACAAGTATCCCCACAATTCAGGGCCGGAATTACGTCTCAGGAGTCTGTAGGCACAGAAATCAGAAGCACCCCCCCAACTGGCCATCTCCACAATGCTCCAAATCTCCACATTACCCCCCATATCCATATTACCCTCACATTGTCCCCATCTGCTCCAACTTGCCCCCATCTGCTCCAAGCTCCAACTTGCCCCCATCAGCTCCAACTTGCCCCCATCAGCTCTAAGCTCCACATTGCCCCCATCAGCTCCAACTTGCCCTCACATTGCCATCAGCTCCACATTGCACCCCCATATCCGTTTCCTACCACCCTGGTGGTCCAGCGCAGGAGATGTCTGTGCCACCTTCTGCACAGACCTTCAGCTGCTGTTACACCCCGCACGTTCTTCTCTTTAGGAATGCATTAGAGCCGACGAGGGGGGAGCAACAGCAGCTACAGGTCTGTGCCGAAGAAGGCACAGACCTTAGCAAGTGAGGGGCGGGCCGGGCGGCGGGTTACTGCATGCAGCGCTGTAAATATATATATATATATTAAAAAAATGCTGTGAATTAAAAAAATAATAATAATAATTTCAATGACAGGTGCCCCTCTGTGGGGTGCGCCTGTAGGCAGGTGCCTACTCTGACTTATGGCAAATCCAGCCCTGCCACAATTAGATTGTTGCAGTCTTCTTAACTAGGCATCACTCCTTGCAGTCTACAAGTAACAGGACATCATAGTCTTTCAGCATCCACAAACTACTCAGTGAATCTCAGTCATTGATCATGGCAACAACTAGAACAACAGGCTAGAGGACCAAACCGGATCTAGGGGTATCTTGGGGGGGACCTCACACGGTACGTGGGGCAGGACCAGCACACTCAATGGACCAAATGCTTTTTAGTTGGCATTTTGTGCCCAGTGAGGTTTCTCCCCAAGATAACCCTAGATCCTGTTTGGTCCATTACCCTCATGTTTGGGTTGTTACCATGATCAGTGACTGAGAATCAAAGTAGTATGTGGATGCTCAAAGACTATACTATCCAAAGACTATACTATCCAAAGACATTGTATTGTATGAATGCACATTTGTCTCTCATGTTTGTTAATAAATATTTATTAAATGTAATACAACCATTCTTGCTCCCATGCATGGCATATGGAACAGTAGTTCATCACTAGAGTTGCCCTCTCATCTCCTTTAATACAGTCTGCTTATGAAAGATGCACAGAAACTGCTGACTGACTACAATTTCCATAATGGTTACTGGCTACTGTCCTACTGCAGATCATGTCCTTTGTAGTCCAAAAACAGGTGGAGAGCCAGAGGTTACACACACCTGCATTTTGTAGAGTGGTATAAGAATCAGCCCTAGAGCAGTGTTGGCAAATCTTTTACTATTTCATTGTTGCTGGACTATAACTCCCATCAACCTCAACCGACCTCAAGCGCCCCGCTCTGTTTCAGCCTCGTCACTGTCAGTCTCTACTGTGCATGACTGCGTCGTTACACACGTTTTAGCAAATTATTATATAAGGATGAGGTGGCAACTCAAGATGTGTTGTGATTACAATAAAAAAACTGTAGTTCAGTGATCCCCCTTCAGGGCTGGGATTCCAGTCTCCTTCTATGCACTAGGTGACACCTGCTTTTTACTGTCCTGCTTTTTAGTGTGAGACACTAAGTGCCCTTATTCATCAACTAATACAATGTGTTGGAGACAATTTTGAATCAAAGATAAACTGCATTTTTCCACTATGGTGCAGTTGGTTTGCTCCTGAATTCCACTATTCTATGATGAATAAGCAAGGCATTTGAGTAAAAAAGCCCCACACAACTAGATCCCTGCTTCAGGGATTTCTGTTTGTTCCCCATGATGCTAAAGGATTACCTCAGCATTGCTCCACTGCTATCTTTGTGCACGCAGCCTGAAATTGTTGAGCCTGCTGGCTTTATTTTTTATACTTTGTACTTATTAAGCTTTGTTGTTTAATTTATTCTTTTCATTCCATATTCATTGAGATAAGCTCCCTCTACCTGCTGGCAGTAGTAACAGTCTGTGACTCAACTGTACCAGGAAAGGATCATGAGATACAGAGACACAGATAGAGAGTGTGTGTGTTTGTGTGTGTGCATGCGTTGCTGTTTGTCTCTTAGGAAATGCCAACTACTGAAGTGATCAGAAAATTAGAAATAAAGGTCAAAAAGACAAATGGAGCACTTGTGACCTTTTATAGATGCAGCTGAGTTACAGACTACACTTATTGGGACATATTATATATATATATATATAATAATTTGCTAATGTATGTTTGTCAGAAGCTATGATGCGCAGTACAGACGGCTGCGCGCGCTGCAGTTATATGCAGTACAGACTGCCCGCGTCGTGGTTGATCTGAATTCTGAGCGCCCAGCTCCATTATCAGCCGCGGCGCGGACAGTCCCTACTGTGCATGACTGCAACGCAGCCATTGCTGCCTGGCACTGTGGCCCGTGTACACGGACTGTTCAGCTAGTCAAATATAAATGCAATAGGATGCATTCCGTCATAAAATTATTCTAGTCACAAGAGGCTTTAACCCTTTGAGTGCCAGAAAGGTACGCAACGCATTGCTTTGCAATGCGTTGCGTACCTCTCTGGCACTCAAAGGGTTAAAAGGACATATGGAGCAATAAGAAGACATATGAGGCCATACAGAAAAAGAAAATTGAGTTAATTTGGAGAGATCGATACTGGAATAAATAATCATTACCCCAAATCCTGTTTATTTAAAGGAAACGTTTAATCTTGCTAGAGATGCTTTGCAATACATTGAGACCCCTCTAGCATTCAAGGGGTTAAAAGCACAATTTAATAAAATGGAATATTTATTTTTTGCCACAAAATTGCACCACTTTACTTTTATATATATTGCCCATGGAGGGGTTATACTATATTAACCATTTGATTGCCAGAGGAGTGTTCAACACATTGCTTCGCAATGTCATTCAAAGGGTTATCAGAAGGCACATAGAATTCAAATATGGGGCCTTATGACCCATATTGGTCTTTTAACCCGCTGAATGCTAGAGGGCTCCAACCCATTGTGAAGCAATACAGAAGACATCTCTCTAGCATTCAAGGAGTTAAAAACTCAATTTAAATAGATGGAAATGTTTATTTCCCCACTATGGCGCAGTTGGTTTGCTCCAGAGCTGCTAATTTGTATTTGTATTTCTGTGGAGTAAATGGAGAAGCCACCAGGATAATCTGATTTTGGGCACCCCTGTCCAGTTTTGATCAGGACAGTTTTCTCAACACTGTGAGTGTTTCAAAGGTTCTGAAACTCAAACAGATTCAGTTTCAAGCTCTTGTTCTCCCATTGGTTAGAGCACACATCTATCACCAGAACGTTATTTCTAATTGGCTGGTGATGTAGTGGCCTTATGATTTAAATGAGGGTTTTAACATTTATGTCTCTGTGTGCCAGAGATGTTTCCAATGCATTGTTAGAATGAGTTAGATGCCTTTCTGGTACTCAAAGGGTTAATGCTAGAGAGGTCCCAAATGCATTAGTTGTGTAAAACAGGCAGGCAGGGCAGAAATTAAGTTTCCATTGGAGAGAATTATAGAATTCGAAATTAACTACAAAAATGTGTTGTATTGACCTACATTTAGCACAAAGCATCTTACCTCAGTTTTGGCAAGAGTAAAAGGTAGCAACCCCAGATGCAAAAATAAATGTACCTTTTAGCATTGAAAAGTAATCCAAACCATTAAATATGTCTGATTTCAGGTATGATCCACTCCTTTATATGGATGTAACACTGACACCAACCAGGCCCCAAGACATGGATATTATGGAGTCCCCTGCTGCCCACGTGTGTGATATAGAGCCCCCCGTTGGGCAGGATTGTGCCCAAAGGTATGAGAGGCCTCCTCCTCTCCACACGGGAGCAGACTGGAAGATTATATTGCATCTGCCAGAGATTGACACCTGGATCCGCAGCACTTCAGAGCGGGTGAGGGGACTGACGCAGTCAGTGCAGGAGGACCCCCAAAGCAAGCATGTGGATGTGCATCTAATGCAGTTGAAGGTAAGAGTGAGACCATATTCAAGGCTGCATATAGGCAAACTAAGGCCCTGCAGATGCTGTTGGACCACAATCTCCATCATCCTCAGCTGGCTACTGGGGGCTGTAGTCCAACAGCAGCGGAGGAGAAGCAAGTTATCCATCCCTATGTTAGCCAACAATCTCTTCTCTACAGTAGCACATCTTTTAATTCTTTTAATAGCTAATATTGATTGTGTAGTTTACATTGTGAATTATTGTACAGATTGATGGTGTTCCACAAACAATGATTCAAACACAGCACAGCATCTCCCACAATGAGTAAGCTAAAAGGGCCAATTTATCCAAGTACAAACTCAAGAGTATACCGAGGTCTAGCAGCCAGATAAAGCACGCTAAAATAAAATGCTGAATATGCAGATAGTATGGTGAAATAAAATGTAAATGGATTGTTTCTCTAAACAAGAAGCAAGAAAATAAAGGACAATAATTGTCCTCACCTTGCATGTTTCATGTCATATACTTCCTCATAATATTCAGACTACAGAACTCCGAGATAACTGATTAGAGCACTATCATTCTACTTGTAGTATTATTCGACTTACTATAAAATGGAAAGTTGTAAGTTAGACAATGGTATTGCTGTGGATGTAGTATACTTACAAAAGCCTTTGACTCTATGCCTCACAGGAGTTTGCCACAAAATGAAAGGGTACCAGCTGAGTTTGAATACAAAACTGGTTAAAGGGATAGTAATACTTCATTTTATCTTTATTTTATTTTGTAGGCATTAAAAAAACATGAAAAATGATATATGTCTTATCTCTCAAACCTTTATGGTTTATGAGATATTCACAAGCAAAGTTTCCCCTCCTGCCCCTTTTACCTAGTGTAAGCCATCTCTTCTCAGATGTGGAATGCAGTCCATAGACCAGACAGATAACAGCAGGGGACAATCTTCTTCCTGTGAGAACAATGAAAGCCCTGCCCCCTTGACAAGTTTTTCAGGTTTTTCCCTTATCTTAATTGAAGATTGTCCCTCTCTGCAATCTACCTGGGCACCTCCCTTCTGATCTGGCTGAGCAGTGTTACATCAGTAAAATGGGCGGGAGGGGGATACTTTGTCATTGAATTACTCTTGAACTACAGCTGTGACAGAATTGAAATAACAATCTCCATGGCCCAAATACTATGATGATTAATTGGAACTGCTTTTATTATGAAATGTTACTATCCCTTTAAATAATGGAATGAAAAGAGTTGTAAATGGAACCTTTTCAAGTTGGTGTAAAATTTTAAATAGAACCCCACAGGGTTCATTCGGTCCTGGGCCCAATGCTTTTTAAGTTGTTTATTAATCATCTCGTGTGAGTATTGGAACTCGTGTCACAGTGTTTGCTAAGGACATAAAATTGCAGGCAGGATTAGATTGCAGGCAATAACTTTATCAATGGTTTTATCTAGAAACCTCCCATAAACTTCAGGAACCAGTGAGCTAAAACCAGTGATAACATTTATCAACTGTAATGTAATCTAGATCTATGTAAGGAAATACATACACAGCAGGATGAAAAGAGAGAGCTAGACTAGAAAGTGAGTCATAGATCAGGCCGGAGATAAGTATATATTTTTCTAGGAGAGGGACACAGCAAGAAGAACTGTTGAAGGTCCACTATCCTTCAATAGTGCTACATCAGCTGGGGAAGTCAGGGTTGTATTGTGAGTTCTGGGTGGAGATGCACTAAGAGTCGATAAGGGGCCAAGGTGGCATAGTGGGGTTGTGGTTGGTGATGTTGGGATCGTCCTGTTGCTTTCTATGGAGCCAGATGACAGCTTATATCCCTACTGGAGGGCAGAGATAGCAGCTACTGTGTGATAGGGATGTTCATTGCACACCCCTATGTTACTAAAGGCAATACAACATTAACAGAGATTCCCAGCGTTCACTTATCATTTAGAGAATGGCAGAGAAGCTGTGATATGTTATAGCTTCTCTGCCATTCTCTCAATGATAAATTAATGATGGTAGTACCTGTTAATGTTGTAACCCTTTCAGTAACACAGGGGTGTACAATGAACATCCTTATGACACTGAATGGGTTAAGGGAGCAATGCTGTTTGTGTTGTTTAAAGGGATAGTAATACGTAAAATGTAAAAAAAAAATATATATATATGATGTATATATACAAGGGTGCTCGCACTATAAAAAGCTTTAACCTCTTGGATCCTAGCGAGATCTCCATCTCATTGAATTGCAGTGTGCTGAAGATAGATGTAACATCCAATCGGTTAAATAATAGTCTGCAAATGGATATATGCTGGTGCAGGGACACAGAGATCTAACAATAACAATCTAGGACTGGAGGATTTCCCTGCTTGATCACAGGGGAGGTAATCATATCCACAGTCTAGCTGATTCACTCAAGCAGGGAAAATAGAAAATCGTCCCGTACTGTTACTGGGCCCTGAAGACACAGGATGAGAGCCCATACCTCTTTGGGGGGGGGCAGTCATTCTTTGAGACCAAAATCCCTCTGTCCCTCTTGTCCACCTTTTTGTCCCTCTTTTTAGGAGATCAGACTGTGTGGTATGTATATAAGTGTATCCCATTGATCCACAGCAATAAAGCTCACATGTTTAGGTAAACCGCAGTATATGTGTTTATAAATTAGACTGTATAAATAAAATACTTTGGTCTTGCTCTAAATCATATATTCATTTACACAAAGAGGTGTCAATAAGTTATGAAATGACAGAAAATGATCTGTAATGTCTCACCCACCAGCTACACAGCAAACAACGCCCCTTTTTGGCCATTTGAACTGTTGGGAGGGAAGAAAACCAATGATATAGACTAGTGATTCAGAACTCCAGTCCTAGTAACAGCTTAGGTTTTAAAGATATCCCTAATTAAGCAAAGGTAGCTACAATCAAAATGAGAACAAGCAGGGATGTACTTAAAGGAGCAGTAAACTTTTTTTTATGAAAAAATATATTGTAGGGATTTTCCTATTGAGTAAAATAATGGTACTCCCACTGCTGAGAGATTTATATTTCCAGAGTTATTACAGTTTAAATCCATGTTTTTTTACATTAGCAGTGCCCTCTAGTGGTCAAATTCTAATTAGATTTTGTGGTAGATTCTAATGGAGAGGAAAGTCAGAAGAGTCAGAGTTCTCCATAGACTGTGATAGAAACTGCCTGTCACTTCCTGTCAGTTATAACTATCAGGAAGTAAATACAGTAAATTCACTTCATGATTATTTAAACTGCTATACTTTTTAAATAAACATCTGACAGTGATGGGAGTGACCTTGTTTTATTCAGCAGGAAATGCTCTGTAAAATATGTGTTTTCATACAAAAAGGTTTACTGCTCCTTTAAAATGGGAATCACTGGTTTAGTCTAGAGCTGCAGGCAAACTTTGATACTGAAGTGCCATCTTAAGGATATACTGTAGTACTACACAATGCAGAAATAACTGGTCTAATGCCAGTATGAGGTTGATTTACTAAAGGCAAATTGGTATTTTCTCACAATCAGGGAGGCTTTGTAAGAAAACATGTTTCCATATTCCCCCATGTGTGGGATTTACTTAAAAAAATGTATATGCTGTTTTAGAGAAATGTGTGCGCTTCTGCTCTTCTCAGCTAAAATGTGAATAGTATGTTAGTGTATGTAAAATGTTTGTGCATGTACCAGTTGTCATGTGCTTTTTTTTCTTCAAGAGAAAACTGAATTTTGACTTCTAAAACACTGAAACTATTTTGCTATTTAAAAATGTTCTCCTTCCTCCACCTTTCTTCTTCTTCCTTTGTCTCTTAACTCTGTCTACTCCCTCATCTTCCCACAACCCCTTTCTTCTCACTTCCTCTCTCTCTTGCTCTCTTTTAGTGTGTGTTTGTGTGTGTGTTTAAATTTAGTAAAGTTGATACCTTTATTGGCTAACTAAACAGATATAAAATGTAAGCTTTCAAGACTTCTTAGGTCTCTTCCTCAGGCATGTTATACCTATAGGGCTGCCACCTTTTATAAAAAAAAAATATCGGCCATGGCATTCCCTCCATAGACTTAACATTGGACAGAAGCCAATTTTATACCGGCCTGCCGGTAAAATACCAGCTGGGTGGCAACACTATATACCTATATGCCTGAGGAAGAGACCTAAGAAGTCTTGAAAGCTTGCATTTTAAATCTGTTTAGTTAGCCAATAAAGGTATCAACTTTACTAAATTTTTGCCTCCTGTATTTCTACAGCTAACACTGTACCAACTCTCATCTCTTATCAACATGTGTGTTTAAGTAATTATATATGCACAATATAGTAATATTGGCAAGCAGTAAACAATATTAAGAATCTAACTTGATGTTTAATGACAGTGGGAGGATAACAGTAGATCAACTGTTGTTGTGGGACAGTGAAAAGGTGGAGGGGGTGCTGACAGTTTCACTTTTCCTGGGGCCCCTGATTTCGGATGGCGACCCTGTTTGGCTCAGTTAATTGGCCCTATGCACAAAGTAAAAAGATAGTAATTCTAAGGCAAACTATCTGCAGCATAGGAAATACAAATTTAAATTTGGCATTTTCTTCTAGATTGTAAGCCAGCGGTTCTCAACCTTTCTAGTGCCACGACCCTTTGATAACATTTCCTAAGTTGTGGCGACCCCTAACAGTAAAATTATTTTCATTGCTCCTTCATCGCTTCAATAACACGGACTATGAAATGTCCCCGTCTCCCGGAAGGGACTGATGGCGTAGGAGAGCTGACTGCACTAACCTGGCCATCAGTCTCGGAACAGTAAGGATTTCTTTATAATGGAAAAAAATTGTACAATTACAAGTTTTACAGATTAGAATAGACAAAAAAACAATTTTCTGATGGGTTTAGGCGACCCCTGGCAAATCTTCATTCGACCCCCGACGAGGTCACGACCCACAGGTTGAGAACCACTGTTGTAAGCTCTTACAAAGCGGGCCCTGTCAACCATTATCCATTGTTCAAGTGCATCACATGTTTGTAATCAGTAATCCCTAATATTACAGTGCTGCACAATATGTTGGCATGTTATAAATTAAAACAAAACAAGACAGAGCAACAAAGCTATCTACAATAGGGAGATTAAGAAAAAGAAATAACTGCTTATTTAGCAAAATGATTCCTCTTTATAGTTCTAATGATATTTTAAAAAAATAAAAATCATCAATAATGCAGACAAATCAATACCAAAATAAACCCACAACAAAAATGAACATAAACAGATTGTTCAATAAAAGCAAAAAGCCTCTTAAAATGTGGTAATAGATGTGCATGAGTAAGGAAGTTTTCTTAGCTTTCATCAGAAGTAACGTTCACAAAATCCTTGGTAAAGGTGTACTCTTTGTTAAAAAGTCACTTAAAGGGATAGTAATACTTCGTTTTATCTTTATTTTATTTTGTAGGCACTAAAAAAACATGAAGAACGATAAGAACAAAGTCCTATCTCTCAAACCTTTATGGTTTGAGAGATATTCACAAGCAAAGTTTCCCCTTCCGCCCCTTTTACCTCGTGTAAGCCATCTCTTCTCAGATGTGGAATCCAGTCCATAGACCAGACAGATAACAGCAGGGGATAATCTTCTTCCTATGAGAACAATGAAAACCCTGCCCCCCTTGACAAGTTTTTCAGGTTTTTCCCTTATCTTAATTGAAGATTTTCCCTTTCTGCAGTCTACCTGAGCACCTCCCTTCTGCTCTGGCTGAACAGTGTTACATCAGTAAAAGGGGTGGGAGGGGGATATTTTGTCATTTAATTACTCTTGAACTACAACTCTGACAGAATTGAAATAACACTCTCCAAAGTCCAAATACTATGATGATTAATTAGAGCTGCTTTTATCATGAAACATTACTATCCCTTTAAGTGTACCCACCTGAGAGCCTGTTTGTCCCAGTGGCCTGCCTTCTGTGAACACCTATTTGTAGTACTATTGGCTCTATGTGGCTCATTTTAGTGTGGCATATGCTGCTGGTGGCCTCTCTGATCTTCCATTTACAGGTTGGTCTCAGGAAAATCCTCTACTTGTTTCAGGGCCAGTCCAACCCTACATCTGGAGTAGTAGGCAATATTTATCCTTTACTGGGGAAATCAGATGGCCAGCGTTTCCTGCTGTAATCTTCAAACTGAATAGTCATTAGACCCGTGAAAGTATTAACTATCTCTGCTTTCAGCCTATTATTCAGCAACTGAAAGCTATTATCTTCAAATTCTCTATTTGTATAAATATAATTTAGATTCAGAGTAAAGTATAGATTCAGCAATGCCAACTACTTTTTCATTGATGTGTTACAAATTAATCCTAATTTTTAACTCACGATCGCTTGAGATCTCTTCTGCATTGAACAATTCTCTAGAATTCAAGCGGTAAAACAGCCCCCATGGGGATCTTATTTGTACACTACAGTGATTCAGACTTGTGCCTGGCTTGTTCTGCTGTTCTTTCTGCTTATGCTCCAGTGGGCTTTGTTTATGAAGTCCTGAGGTTAGTTGAGCAGGTCTTTTTAGTTGGTCCTAGCTTACCAGGACTCTGATGAAGGTCCACCACGAGAGAAACATTGATGATGTAATTTATAGAATTGATTATATCCATTAGTGCTGTCTTGTGCTTACTGAGGTTTGCCACCCTGGTTTATGTGTATTTGTATCTTTCTGTGGTATGGTTTGGGCACTAAATAGCTTTTCCTTGCACATACACTGGGTGTTATAGTACAGCCCGCCAATTACCTATTAGTCCCTCAGGGTTGATATATATATATATATATATATATATGCAACAAACGAGGCAGCACCAGTGGGACTTTTGAAGTAAGTAATAGGCAATTTTTTTGGTCAATGTTTCGGTCCAACACCTGGACCTTTCTTAAGACATGTGTTGGACCAAAACATTGACCATGCATTAAGTTTTTCACAATTGTGCACTTGGGCATTCCATTTTGAAGAGTGAGTGCTTCATCTCCCTATTGTGTATGTGTATATATATATATATATATATATATATATATATATATATATATATATATATATATATATATGAAAGCAAGATAGTGTATGATCACGGCACCCTGTGCCCGCCAAGGTAGACCTTCAATAGACTATTGACGATAATAAAGACCGCTTCTATCCTGACTCCGTCAGTGGTAGGAGTCCAAAAAATATTAAATAACCCCAACAATAAAGAGAGCGAAAACAATTATTGTCTATTAATAACCAAATACATTTATTTAAAATAATAAATGATGTAAGTACACTTATAAACTGCAGTATATAAGAACAATAATAATAAAATGTTCCGAAGCTTAAGAATATCTAGTGATAAACTAAATATCCATGTGTCCGTAATATATTAATGTAGATGACTGCAGATATAAATAGTGAAACGCCGTCTTGATAGTAACACAGTCACTTCTTTTATGATCGTTATATCAAATAGAATAGTTCTTCTATCTGATGACTCACAGCTGTTCTTAAAGGCAATTGGATAAAGGATATTATTAACCAGGGCCGGATTTACATCTTAGGCGCCCCTAGGCACAACAAAGTCTGGCGCCCCTAGCCCCGCCTTTGCTCCACCCCCTAACCACCCCTCTCCGTTAGCCACACCCCTCCATAAAGCACACTCATTTTTAGCTTTGTTTTATTCCTCACAGTACTGTGACAATTTTCCCAGAGTTAGAGGAAAAAATTATATATAGTGAGGTGCGGGCCCGGTATATATACATACAGCATAAATCACCTTTATGATATATGTAACCTGCCCTTTATTTCACAGCGTTTAAGACCCAAGTAATTGTAAGGTACCAGTACCAAAGATCAACTCAATACTGATAAATCAAGCAGTGCTTTCTAAACTATACAACACACATTCTTAACACTTCAGCCGCTATGTGCACATCTTTTGATGTTCGCTTTCTGAACTTTAACACATGCCTTACTATGTCACTGCTATTCCACACACACACATTGTTAACAGTTCAAACACCCATAACACTTACAGCGCAGACTGAAATGCTGATGTCGGTCTCGCACCTAACCCTGTTTACACATTGCCCTTTCCACAATGCCACCTTCATCTCCACACTGCCCCTTCCACAATGCCCCCTTCATCTCCACATTGCCCCTTCCACAATGCCCCCTTCTTCATCTCCACATTGCCCCTTCCACAATGCCCCCTTCATCTCCATATTGCCCCTTCATCTCCACATTGCCCCTTCCACAATGCCCCCTTCATCTCCACAATGCCCCTTCCACAATGCTCCCTTCATCTCCACATTACCCCTTCCACAATGCTCCCTTCATCTCCACATTGCCCCTTCCACAATGCCCCCTTCATTTCCATATTGCCCCTTACACAAATTCCCACAACAGCTAGTAACCCGCCTCTGAGCCAGCCCAAACCAAAACGCTCTCTCACTCAGCTTAGCCGGCAAATATGTGGTGTAGGCCGCTTCCTGGAGTATTTATGTAGATCCTTCAGCGTAGCTTGCACTGCTCCCAATACGTCCGTGTGGGTGCGTCGTGATGACACAAGACGTCCCGAGGTGACCAATGAGAACAGAGAGCCTCTACCTTTGTTCTCATTGGTCACCTCGGGACGTCTTGTGACATCAGATGCAGATGTAGCAGTGGCGCCCCAGCGGCCGGCCCAGAATAGACTACTACTTCACTGTCCAAGGTAACAGAGCCTGCTCCCTCGAGTCAAGCCAGGGCATAGCCAAGGTGCACTCGCACAGCAAATATTTAAATGGCAGTGTGAGGCACAGCAATTACAGCACCCGGAATTGTAGGCGTGACAATGGCATTGCAAGGCGCCCCTGAAAATTGGGCGCCCTAGGCAAGTGCCTTGTCTGCCTATTCACAAATCCGGGCCTGTTATTAACCCTTGAGTGTACTTGTATCATTTATTATTTTAAATAAATTTATTTGGTTATTAATAGACGATAATTGCTTTTGCTCTCCTTATTGTTGGGGTTATTTAATATATATATATATATATATATATATATATATATATATATATATATATATATATATATACACATACATATACACACACATACAGACACACACACACTCATTTATTTATTTGTTTGTGTTTTGGAGTTGTTGCTGTGAACAGATCGGAATAGTAATTTTCAACCAGAAAAAAAGAATGCGCTTTTCTCTGGCTATCCCTTTTATTAAGCGGATTCCTAATGAAAAGCTTATATAAATAAAACTAAGAATACAATGGATATCTAGTGCAGGAAATGACAGTCTGATCATTCATGAAAAAATAAAAATGAAATAAAAACAGAAAAAAAGAAACTATCCAGTTTACAAGCGTAGTGTTATCAAAGTAGTTTTTGTCTGATTTACAGCTATACAGATTATTTCTTGCTATCTGGAAGAAGGTTTTTTTTAAGAAATAATCTGATTTTTATATGCTCATCTTAATAAAAAAACAACCAACCATCAGTCTGGTCATGTATTGCGTCAATGCTTTCCCTACAGAGTCAGACAGGTCCTCACTGTCAACTGATCAACTGATCTCTATGGAGATATTCAATGGTTATGCCATAAACAGCATGAAGAGGGCTTTCATCAAAGTGACAGTCAAAAGGTGTATCTCCTTACTCAAGTCCTCCGAGATATGGCAGCTGTCACCAAAAGTGTTGACCTTACAGCAGACCTTTGTTTAGTAGGAAAGGAAATTATGCTGCCCAAATTAAAACATATAGTAGAAAATTTCATTTTAAAAAGGTTCAACCAACTGTTTTGGTGCTTATAACTGCCATTGACAAAGTAAAAAGGCCTAACAATAAACATATCATTCTAATCATATATTATAAATGCTATATAGCTAGGTACAGTAGAACATTTTCAGAACTCTGTAGCTCATATCAATCACAGTGATATAGTTATCATTCACCCTATCAATCAGATCTAAGAGAATGTCTTGATTTTAGAACATAATGAGGAAAAATAGGTCGTAAAAATAGTTTAATACTGAAACAGATTATGGAAATTAGCATAGAGTATGCCTATAAATTAATTTTAAACATCTGTCTCTTATCTAGATAGATAGATAGATAGATAGATAGATAGATAGATAGATAGATAGATAAATAGATAGATAAAATTTGCCTCTAATTTAGAAATCCAGTTAACTCCTCTATGTAAAACCTTTTGAACACAAACTCCACCACTAGGATAAGATTAACTAAAACCCTTTCTTAAAGAGGAAAGTCAACTCAATAAATAAAACTTTACCTATTTTCATTACCCTCCTAAAACTGGCTATATGCACTGTTGGTCTTCTCATTGGTTGCTATGTTTTAGAATTAGTTCATACTAAATAGTTTTACCACTAACCTTCACATGTTTCTCTCACTGACCTTTGACCTAGTTCCAGCAGTCCCTCTGCTAGCATTGTCTGTCATATTCATTTCACATTCAGGCAATGGGGAAGCTGTAATTAAACAATACGGCAGATCCCTCCAAGCACAAATCTGTGGAGACAAGAAAGTAAATAATATATTTATTATATAACTTAAAAAGTACAACTTAGTAAAACGAGGTAGTTTGGAAATGCACTACATAAAGTCTAAGGAATTCACATTAGGCTAACCATGCACAATTAATTTTGTTGAAAAAGGCTAGCAATCTAATTATTTAATGATCAGACTGTCTGCTTTTTTTCATACACACACTAAGACTGAAATACAGGTAGTTTGATCTTTCTGTAACCACACTGTATTCTTACCTTTGTTTTAGTGCTGTGGGAAGACCTGATTGGGCTGGCCATATCAGACAACCCCAATGCACAGATCACTGTGGTTTGGTCCTTAGCAAAATTGAATGCATTCTAGTGAACAAATCTCTATGTTTGGGCACCGTAACCTTTAGTCTTTCTGGGATGATGTATGATGATGTCTAAAGTGATCTAACGCACACACACTATAATTTTTTAAAATTTATACTATCTCGTGATAGTTGCCCTCTTAGCAGGACTAATCACCTGGTAGCAGACCTCCCTAGGAAGCCGGGGCTGCATTGTGTATCCTGTAAGATTAGCTAGAAAGCTGAAGAGGGGTCAGATGATGATCCCCAGTGCTCTCCAGTTTATGCCTCAATAGAGACTGAATTGCAAGAGTTCAAGTCTATCAGTAAAGTCTATTGGGGATGAGTCCCACCAGACTGAAAGTGTACAGTACAGCCTGTGGTATGAAAATCATCTTTTCTCTTTCATCCAGTGGGGACACAGGGATCGTAGGCACAGGGACATTTCAATGATTTCCCAAAAAAATCCAGGCAGGGAGAGAAAGATTTCAAGGTCACTGCAAAGGCAAACACAGAAGAACTGCAAGCTTCCTGTGGAATCAGGCTTTGAAAAAAAACCCAGGAAAAAGTCAGAGCTGACATCAGGGAGAAGAGCTACTCAGTTGACTATCACAACTTGTAGCACTTTCCTCACAAGACTTGGCTCTGCATAGGCAACAACATGTAGGAATAAGTAAAAGCATGTTGAAATGTCCAAATAGCAGCCTTTCAGAACTGCCTCACTGAAGCTTTGTTCTTGTATGCCCTTGAGAACCAACTCTAGAGTATAGGTTTGACTCATGGGAGGATGCCAACCAAGGTAGGCAGAAGCCGATTGGACACATCTCAGACCCTCCATGATAACAAAAAAACAACATCTCCCTATGTGTGATGTGCATTGTCTAAAGCAGTGATTCTCAACTCCAGTACTCGGACTACACCAACAGGTCTGGTTTTCAGGATATTCCTAACCACAATCTGATTAATGATCATCATTGAGCTACTGAATACCCACTAGTGATCAAGTAGGGAGATTTTGAAAACATGTTCTTTTGGTGTGTTTGGATGATTACTATTGAGAATCACTAGTCTAAAGGTATTAAAAGGGTAGTAATACTTGTTTTCTGTAAGCTGTAACATTGTAGTTATGAAATAAATAAAGCAAAGCATCAAAGTCTTTTCGCTATAACTTTCATACTTTTATTGTAATATCAGTCTAAAGTTTCCCTCTACCACCCCTTTTAGCTACGTCAGCACTCTAGCTGCCAAACTTGGATTTGTGTCCACAGACCAGACGGCTCGTCTGGAGAGCCGAAATAGCACTGCATACACAGCAAATCTTCATGACAACGGTCTACTACCTCAAACCAGGCACACATTGTAGACCGTTGTCATGATGATTTGCTGTGCATGCAGTGCTATTTTGGCTCTCCAGACGAGCCGACTGGTCTGTGGACCAGAATACAAGTTTGTCAGCTGAAGCACTGACGTAGCTAAAAGAGGCAGGGGGGAACTTTAGATTGATATTACACTAAAAGTAGGTAAGTTATAGCAAAAAGAATGATGCTTTGCTTTATTTACTTCATCACTACAATATTAAAGCTTACAGAAAAGTATTACTATCCCTTTAACTGCCTTTCAACACATTTTATAATGTATACTATAAAAAGTTGGGATAGATGAAATAGTTAATACTTTAAACCTTATGGATGCTATGAACATATACACTGTATTGCTTTACAATGAGTCGCACATGTCTAGCTAGGTAATTACATGTATTTTTTTAAAGTGGAACTACCACCGCTAAGCAACTTTGTTTCTAATAATTTCCTATCTGGCGACTAGCTGCTTAGTAGCGCTAATCGCCAGAATTATTACCTGGTTATGGAGAAATATGTAGTCATCCTCGGCTGACAGGCAGGACAGAGCGTGGACATCTTGCCCTAGTGACGTCCGCGTGCCTGCGTTGTCAGTCCCAGCCGGCTGTAGGAGGAGTTGCTAGGAGACATTCATCTCCGGAAGGGACTGACAGCACAGGCACGCGGACGTCACTAGGGCAAGATGTCCGCACTCCGTCCTGCCTGTCAGCCGAGGATGAATGCATAACCAGGTAATAATTCTGGCGATTAGCGCTACTAAGCAGCTAGTCACCAGATAGGGAATTATTAGAAACAAAGTTGCGTAGCGGTGGTAGTTCCACTTTAAAACTGTATTACTTTCAGAGCAAATAACACAGCCACATTCACAAAGCTGAAAGGTGCAATTCTACAGCATACTAACTACAGCACAGGGGACAAATGAAAACTCAAATAAATGGATTGGGGAGGGGAGAATTTAAGCTTGTTTTATTTTTTTTAGCAGAAATCATGTATTAGAACATAATATGGAACAGTGCTTATTAAGTGACACATTTAGAACCAAACCTCTAATAATTGCTATCAAACGCTAATTAATAGAAATTTGAAGCTACAGAGTAATTCCTTTTCTGCCAAAAGACCCTCCTTTGCAGACGAGTCAGGAGATAAGGTCCAAAGTGAGCCCAGTCTATATAGAATTATACCAACATGGATATGTATTATTACAGTTATACTTTCAGGCCAACAAGATTAATTGTTACAAATGTAGTTACACACATAAATCAAGTTTCATATTGTACTGTTTAGCTGGCAGTACAGTAGTGTAGATATTGCACTGTCCAAGTCTTTACCAAACTAAAATTTTGACCTGCATGTATAAGGTACTTATGAATAATTAATTCCGAATACTTAATTGAAAGACAGAACAATTTGGTGCAGTGCTGCTACAGTACATAGCATAGAAGGAAATAAATAAATAAATTATATATATATACATACACACACACACATATACTCCTCTGTCTCCAGGTTTCTCTCCATGAGGGGGTTGGGTGGTGAGATAACTGGGTATGGGCCATATTCAGTAAGTTACAGAGAAGAAATTATGGAAATAGCCAACTGCAAAATTCCCATTCTTTACATTGGAATTTTAGCCCATTGAATGCTAGCTTTCTGGCACTCAAAGTGTTAAAGGCTTGCTTTGACCCTTTGAGTATCAGGGGGCATCTAACGCATTGCTCTGGCACTCACAGGGTTAAATCCATGGGGATTTTGGGACTATGCATTTGTCCCTTATGATACAGCAGGTTTGCTTCAGAATTTCACTTCCTCAGCTGACTGAATAAGTGTAGAAGGTTTAACACCTTTTGAGTGGCAGAAGGATGCCCCTCTGGCACCGGAAGGGTTAAGAGGCAAGTCAGGCTAGGAGTGTTCCCTTCCTCACTCAGTCCCGCCCCTCTACACTCTCTCTCTCCTCTGCAAGATTGGCTGGTAGCAGATGGAAGGAGCCTGTCAGGCACCTTGGGTAGAGGCCTGCACAAGGAAATATTTTACTGATATTTGCAGAGTAGCCTCTCGTCCAATGCTGCAACTCTAAGGTGCGAATCACCTTCAAGTGGCACTTCTATACGGCACACTGTGTGTCTTGGGGCTGCTGTTTGTACTCTGATTCTTCTGACTGACAGTGGATGAAGGGAGTTGTAACTCCATTCTGCACCTAGGTTGGTGTGCACAAATGTTGACATAAACTTCCCCACTTCAAAGATACTAAAACATTTGAAAAACAAAGAATTTCATACTATAGTCCATACTTTCAACCAGCCCAAAAAGAGTAGTACCCCAGTGGTATATGGGTTGACATAAGATATGGAGAACTAACCTACATCTGATACTTTTCTCTTTTGAAATGTCTGCCTGCACTAAAATGTTACTAAACATTAGAGATACGAAGAAAATTAGTAAGATAAACTATTTTGGAAATCAAACGTTCACCTGCATCAAATGAGGGGTCATTTGCCTTTTCACTCCTGTTAGTGTACATAATTATTTCCATTATGGTGCTATAGGAAAAAAAAAAACATTGTTTTTGTCATTTCAAATATACTAAAATATTTCACCATGGAACTTCCTAGTGTATTCAGTACCTAATGTCTTCCCAAGAAAAATTTTACCCCATTGTTATGGGTTATTATATTGTAGTGGGTGCCAGAAGTATGGCTATCGGTCAAACGCGGTTGTGGGAGCAAGTGTGATATGATTAATTCCATGACTACCAGTTGAACAAGGCTGATGGGGGTGTTTGCAGGGATCTCAGACTAATAGTGGGCAGTGGAACTAAACGGGGGGACAAGAGTCAGAGAGTGTATGTGGCGATCTGTGTCTTCCAGCAGGACCAGGTTTGGGGGAATATGTGACTGCTAGCCATCAGTGGGACAATGTTGAGGGGTCATATAATGTACGTGGGCATCTTTGACTACCAATGGCCAGTAGAAGCAGGCTGGGTGATTGGACACCACTCTGGCACAAAATCTTATATATTTACTTGTATTTATTTTTAATATATAGACTTCATTGGGGGAGGGCATCAGAACCCCTCCTGATGTTCCTCCAACTATTGATCTTCTAGACGCTAGCACTGGGATATAAATAGAGACGACTGCAGGAGCACAGCATGGCTCCCTTGCTTCCCTCCCTACCCAAACTTCCAGGAAGCAGTGGGAGGGATTAAGGAAAGTCTCCACTTCATAGAGACATGAATTATGTCACCAATAATGTGTAAGCTTTTTTTCCTGACCCCACCCACTCCTATCCAGCCAGACTGTGCTGGGAAATCAATAGCTGGTGGGGGCATCAGGAGGGGTCTTGGATGACCCCCACCCCCCAAAGAGGTCTGGGTCTACTTGTTTTTCCTAGCACAGGTAACTGAATAGCTTACCGTGCTTGAGAAAATACCGTTGGCTGTTTTTTTGGCCAACGGGACCAACTGAATCAAGCCCATTAAAGGGACACTAATGTCCCATAAAAAATTTCTTGTTTTGTACAGTTAAAAAAAAAAAAAACACATGGCACAAATCCTATCTCTCAAACCTTTACGGTTCGAGAGATATTTGTATGTAAAGTTCCCCCCTCCCTCCCCTTCTCCTGACGTTAGCTCTCTAGCTGACAGCAGGAGATTCTGGTCCTGGGACCAGCCGGTGGCTCTTCAGCAGAGCCGATATTGCGTTATTTAAAAAAGAATTACTTAATTGGAACGGTCTACAAAGTGTGCCTAGTTTGCAAGCACACTTTGTAGACCGTTCCAATGAAGTAATTCTTTTTAAATAACGTGATCTCGGCTCTGCTGAAGAGCCTCCTCAAGTCGTACAACTCAAATCTCCTGCTGTCAGCTTTACGGCTGACATCAGGAGAGGAGCAACTTTAGATGCGGATATCTCTCAAACCATAAAGGTTTGAGAGATAGGATTTGTGCCACATATATATATTTTTTTTAACTCTGCAAAACAAGAAAATTGTTATGGGACATTACTGTTACTTTAAAAGGTGATATGATGATCAGTTACATATATGTTTGAAGTCAATAAAAAAACTCTCTAAGGAACTATTTACTCAAAGACCTGAGTAAGAAAAAAAAAAATATATCATCTATTAAGACTAGAGGAAAAGCTCTTTCCATTAAAACAAAGGCAAGGATTTTTTTTTCTTTTTACAGCTAGGGCAGTAACGTAATGGAATTACTTGCCTTATGATACTGTGTTAGCAGATACTGCAGTTAGTTTGAAAAAGTATTGGATACCTTTCTAGCTCAGAACAATATTGAGAATTATGAGGTTTTTTTCCAAAGCATATATGTAGTTGATTTAGGAAAATATCAGACTGTTTTTTGGAGCCAGGAAGGATTTTTTAACCACTTGGGGTTTAATCGTAAATGGCTTCAGTATGGTTGGGTTTTTTTTTTGCCTTCCTCTGGATAAACAGGGGTGATATGGCATGGGCTGAACTTGATAGACATGCCTTTTTTCAGCTTTATCAACTATTTGGCGGTATTCCAACCCCACCAGCCACGTTTAACTCTTTTTGTGCACCACTTGTCCAAACTACTGCTAATCTCACAATCACTCTTCAAACCCACTCTACACTTATTAAGATTTTCATTCAGCCCCCACATTCTCCTGAGTAGAATTTTACCTAGGTAGGTTTTTTGTGAGGTTACTCAGTATGGGCATCTATTTTCCAAAAAAAATAAATTATCCTATATGGTACTTTTCTCCAGAAATAATGAAATATGTTATAGAGTATTGGTACCTTTTATGACCAGAAACAGCCATTTTGGAGTACAGGGCAGACCAGTAGGGTTGCCACCCAGCCGGTATTTTACCGGCAGGCCAGTAAAAAATTGGCTTCTTTCCAACGTTAAGTCTATGGAGGGAATGCCTTGGCCGGTAACCCTACAGACCAGAATTTTCTTATTTTAAGTAGCACATTGGTGAAGCCAGGGGTAGTCAAATATAAGACCACTAACTGTTTGGGGTGGCAGGTTTAGTCCCAAATAGCTGAAGCTCCTACAATTGATTTCTCCTGTTCTCTTGACGTCCACAAAATTACTCCTGACAGCAGTGCAGGGGTTAAGCTTTCCTCTCTCCAACACTGTGGGGGTCAGAATTTCTATTTATATCAGTGCAGGGGTTAATATTTCCCCACTCCAGCTGCATGGGGCTCTGCTGAAGAGCCTCCTCGAGTCGTACGACTCAAATTTCCTGCTGTCAGCTTTATGGCTGACATCAGGAGAGGAGCAACTTTAGATGCGGATATCTCTCAAACCATAAAGGTTTGAGAGATAGGATTTGTGCCACATATATATATATATATATTTTTTTTTTTAACTCTGCAAAACAAGAAAATTGTTATGGGACATTACTGTTACTTTAAAAGGTGATATGATGATCAGTTACATATATGTTTGAAGTCAATAAAAAAACTCTCTAAGGAACTATTTACTCAAAGAGCTGAGTAAGAAAAAAAAAAAAGATATCATCTATTAAGACTAGACGAAAGGCTCTTTCCACTAAAACAAAGGCAAGGATTTTTTTTCTTTTTACAGCTAGGGCAGTAACGTAATGGAATTACTTGCCTTATGATACTGTGTTAGCAGATACTGCAGTTAGTTTGATAAAGTATTGGATACCTTTCTAGCTCAGAACAATATTGAGAATTATGAGGTTTTTTTCCAAAGCATATATGTTGTTGATTTAGGAAAATATCAGACTGTTTTTTGGAGCCAGGAAGGATTTTTTAACCACTTGGGGTTTAATCGTAAATGGCTTCAGTATGGTTGGGTTTTTTTTTTGCCTTCCTCTGGATAAACAGGGGTGATATGGCATGGGCTGAACTTGATAGACATGCCTTTTTTCAGCTTTATCAACTATCTGGCGGTATTCCAACCCCACCAGCCACGTTTAACTCTTTTTGTGCACCACTTGTCCAAACTACTGCTAATCTCACAATCACTCTTCAAACCCACTCTACACTTATTAAGATTTTCATTCAGCCCCCACATTCTCCTGAGTAGAATTTTACCTAGGTAGGTTTTTTGTGAGGTTACTCAGTATGGGCATCTATTTTCCAAAAAAAATAAATTATCCTATATGGTACTTTTCTCCAGAAATAATGAAATATGTTATAGAGTATTGGTACCTTTTATGACCAGAAACAGCCATTTTGGAGTACAGGGCAGACCAGTAGGGTTGCCACCCAGCCGGTATTTTACCGGCAGGCCAGTAAAAAATTGGCTTCTTTCCAACGTTAAGTCTATGGAGGGAATGCCTTGGCCGGTAACCCTACAGACCAGAATTTTCTTATTTTAAGTAGCACATTGGTGAAGCCAGGGGTAGTCAAATATAAGACCACTAACTGTTTGGGGTGGCAGGTTTAGTCCCAAATAGCTGAAGCTCCTACAATTGATTTCTCCTGTTCTCTTGACGTCCACAAAAATACTCCTGACAGCAGTGCAGGGGTTAAGCTTTCCTCTCTCCAACACTGTGGGGGTCAGAATTTCTATTTATATCAGTGCAGGGGTTAATATTTCCCCACTCCAGCTGCATGGGGCTCACAGTTTAACTATCCAGCAATGAGGGAGTTAAATGTCTGTCCCTGTCTCAGTCACATTCCCCTTGGTGAGAGATCGGATCCTAAAATAGCCCTTTGGGAGTGGCAATGAGTGGCTGGTCACATGCAGGACATGGCTGATACAGAGGGTCCTCCAGACCCAGCGAGAGGCCTTAATTCTTAGGCCCGGGGTTTGATTGACAGACCAGGTGTGCAGCTGTCTACCTGCGGAAGGACATTAGGTAAGATGTGTGCGTGTGTGTGTCTGTGACTGTTTTGGAGGTTGTACCCAGAGAGTAAGGATAATCACCACATTGTGGGGGAGTGGATTACCATATTCTGTGCTATCTTCCTCTCATTGTAAGGAGAGCACATATACATACACTGTAATCCTGCACCAGAGAAAGTGTGTGTGTGTGTCTTAATATACAATCCTATTTACATACACTTAAGGTGCAATTCAATACACTACAAAGATGCAATTCCGCAGCAAACCAACTCACCACAAGGGACAAATAAAATCCCCCCAATTTAAGATTGATTTAAATAGGGCTTTTAACCCTTTGAATGCTAGAGATGTCTACAAAGCCCTGCTCCAAAATGCTTTTGAGACCTCTAGTATTTAAGGGGTTAAAAGGCCCATTTGCATTATTCAGACATTTCTTTTCTTCCCTCTCCCTTGCTCCAGAATTGCACCTCTTTAGCTAACTGCATTGCATCTTTATTGACCGGCTACCACTGCAAGAAAACAGAATTTCTTTAAATTATTTTGTATTTGTTAACCCTTTAAGAACCAGTCACACACCCCTCTGGTCCTTAAAGGGTAAAACATAGATAGTTATTCTCTGTATAATCTGTATTTTTCAGACGTGCATACAGCTTTTGTGCCTAGAAAGTCCAAGTCAGTCCGGGCAGCTGATGTTGCTAGTGTGTTTGGGAACTTTAGCAACAAAATGTCCCGACAGCTGAGAGAGAAATGGCAGCTGTCCCCTTGTATCACACACACACACACCCCCGGGCCTGCACAGACAGGCTGCCCACTGCCACACTCTTACATGTGGAGACAGAGGTCTATGTATTCTCTGGAAGAATAACTAATACTACATTAGACTGCAAGCTCTTCTAGGGCAGAAATGCTACACTTACATTGTTACCTTTGTTTAGTTATGCTCCAAGCTTTATGGAAAGAAATAGGACTAAGATTTACTAAGGCTGATGTACTAAAAAACAGTGGAGCTATTCTGAAGCAAAGCAACTTCACCGCAGGGAACTAACATACATTACTATCCCTTTAAGGACAGCCTTATGCCTATCCCATGCTTAAATTCTGTCACTGTATTAACTTCTACATGTTCTGCTGTTACGCTATTCCACTTATCTACTACCCTCTCAGTGAAGTAAAACTTTCTAATATTATGTCTAAACCTGTGTCCCTCTAGTTTTAGACCAGTGGTTCTCAACCCGTGCCCTCAGTGGCCACTAACAGACCAGGATTTGAGGATTTCCTTGTGAAAGTACAGGTGAGTTAATCAGTGTGAATGAGCCTCTGATCAACACACTTGTGTTCTAGCAGAGGAATTCCTAAGTCCTGGCCTGTTAGTAGCCACAGAGGGCACGGGTTGAGAACCCCTGTTTTAGACTATGGCCTCTTGTCCTAACATTTTTATTCCTTTGAAATATACTTCCCTCCTGCACTTTGTTGAATCTCTTCATGTATTTGAATGTGTCAATCATATCCCCTCTATCTCTTCTCTCCTCCAAGCTATACATGTTCAGATCCTTTATTCTATCCTGATATTTCTTTTCCTGTAAACCCTTTGCATGCCAGAGAGGTATTGCGTTTGATACCTTTTTGGCACTCAGCCGGTTAAGCCCTTGAATGCTACAGGGGTCTTGTCTGCATTGAGAAGCAATGTGTTAGAAACCTCTCTAATCTTTATGGCTTAAAAGTCAAATTTAAATGAGGGAGGATTTTTTATTTGTCCATCAATTATCAAAGGAACTGAGAGAATTTCCTGACCATGGCTGAGTCCCTACAAGAAAATGAAGATCGCACTTTTATTTACAAGAAATTGATATGTGTATTTGTACACTGTATTGATGGTGTTTTGCCCCAGAACTGTTCCTCACCATGTAAGTGTGTCTTTCTATAACAGGGTGCATACCTATGTGCGTAAATGCCTCTTTGTGTCTGTATCATTAACCTAGGCTTTTTTCCCAGCTGCCTGGTAAGGATGATGGGAGTTGCAGAACAACAGATAGGCCATCCTTCCATTTTCCTCTGGAGTGCCACAGTGGTGGCAATCAACTTTATTGCATTTCTTTTCTGTCTTCCCCATTTGTTTGTCCCTTTCACACCTGTTCCATTACTTTTATTCTCTCTCTCAACTCCCTTTCTACTACTTCTTCTGAAAACTGCGTCTTCTCCATCTTTATTTTTTATTCTGTCTCTTCCTTTGACAGGAGATTTGTGAGGATATCTCAGATCATGTGGAACAGATCCATGCCCTGCTGGACACAGAGTTCTCCCTGAAGCTCCTCTCCTACTCTGTCAATGTGATCGTGGACATCCACACCGTGCAGCTTCTGTGGCACCAGCTTCGGGTGTCAGTGCTGGTCCTGAGGGAAAGGATCCTCCAGGGGCTGCAGGACAGCAACGGCAACTACACCCGCCAGACAGACATCCTGCAGGCGTTCACCCAGGAGAACCAGGAGGCAAGAGACTGCATGGTTGTGAAGGGCTGGGGTTGTGGGTATCAGGGCAAACCAAAGATTTCCATAGAGGAGTTACCAAAAGGTATACAATATCTAGAATTAGTTAGTGCACTACGGTAACCAAAAGCCATAGCCACTACCTGCGTGTAGGTCAAGGGTGGGGGGTGTGCAGACCCTCCTCCAGGTTTTTTGGGCTACAGTTCCCTTCATCTTTTACCAGCTGAGGATGATGGAAGTTGCAGTTCAGTAACAGACAGAGGAAGGCTGTAGATTGTGCCAACCCCTGGCATAGACATAATCCAAAGAGCAGCCAGCAGTTTTCATTATTGAGATGTTAAATGGACGTACCACCTTGAATTCAAGTCAGCACCGTATACTAATGAAGCTCTGTGCTGCGCTGATAGCTTCTCCTATATGATAATTCGCTAAGGATGTTTGCCGGAAGCTGTCATGCGCAGTACAGACTGCCTGCGCAGCGGTTGATATGGAGTCGGACGCTCCAAATTCAGACCGGAGTCCTCTATGTGCACCTTGAAGGTGCGCAGAGAGGACTACCGTCTGAATTTAGACTGCCCTGTGTCAGCTGTGGCACGGGCAGTCAGTACTGCGCATGACTCCAGCTCCGCTAGTGTTGGCCCGTGTACACGGGCTTTAAAACTAGTTTAGCATAAACAAGCATATGGTGCCACTCTATGAGAGCTCACCATACAGTAATAAAACCATACAGTGATAAAAGTAGAAAGATCTTGTAAACTATATACCTGCTGGTCTTTTGACCAGTATAGCACATAGGCAGTTTTGTATGACATTATCAAATATGCAAACTTGAATTCAATGTGACAGGTCTACTTTAACCCTTTGAGCATTGCAATGCACTGAATACCTCTCTGGCACTCAAAGGGTTAAACTTTGTGTCCCTCACAACTTATAGGGGAAAGAATGTATGGTGGGCTTCTGGTCAACTGGAAACTCCCTCTCGTTTTGTTGTTGGGGGTGTGTGTTCGGTTTGTCCTTGGGAGTGTGGGTTTGGTTTGTCCTTGGGTGTGTGTGTGTGTGGGGGGGGGGGGTTAGGGAAAAGGAAAGGAAATGCAAGGGGAACTAAATACAGACAATGGGAAATGACAGTGGCACATGATAAGCTAGACTAAAGCGGAATTTCTACCCTTAAAAAACATTGTACCAAATAATACCCCATCTGGTGACTAGGTGCTTAGTAGCGCTAGTCGCCAGAATTCTTATCGCGTTCATGAAAATGAGCCACTACTCCAGGACTGACAGGCAGGACAGAGCACGGACATCTTTCCATAGTGATGTCCGTGCACCTGCGCTGTCAGTCCCTTTTGGTGCCGAACGGCTCCTAGAAGCGCCTCCTAGAGCTGGCTGGGGCTGACAGTGCGTGTGCGTGGACGTCACTATGGAAAGATGTCCGTGCTCCATCCTGCCTGTCAGTCCCAGAGTAGTGGCTCATTCTTATGAACGCGGTAAGAATTCTGGCACTCAAAGAGTTAAATGGTATCTACACCCCTAGTAATTGCCCAGTGGACACAGTGAAGGTGACATTAACTATGATTAGATGCTGGTAAGAGGCAATACAAATTTACTACAGAGTAGAAGGTAATACTCTCTCCTTTTCCTTTAGGACAGGCTAGATGCACTGACAGAAGTGGACTGCTCAGGCCAGTTGACCATTCGTTGCCCCCCAGATTACCTCTCACTGGACTGTGGAATCACGGCTTACGAATTATCAGATTATAGTCCTAGGGGGGAGGAGGAGACACACACACCCCCTGCCAAGCCATTACAGGCCTGGACCTTTAGCGCAATGCAGCAGGAGTTTCCAGATCTGGTCAAGGGCCCTGGCCTGTTGAGTGTGGCTACAGAGAGTGAGGATCAGCTTGTGAATGCTGATAAGGACAGTGATCCCACCCCAACACACATGGAGGAATCAGGGCAACAACCACCCAAGCCACTCCCTCCTCCTGAAAGTACCACCCCAAAAAGACCACTGCAGGACAGCAGTGACCACGGAGGAGACTCTCCAACACGCCCCTCTCTACCCAAGAGAGGGCTTTTCCTAAATGAGGGGGACAGTTGGGGACTGTCAGACTCTACAGGAACATCATTAGAAAGCCGTTTGTGCCAGCCTGTGTGTCCCTCCTCACCTAGAAACCACCTATCTCTCACCTTGACACCTCCATACTCTCCCAACACTCCTTCAGCTCACAAAACTGATCTGGAGGCAGAAAATGGCAAGGAAAAGGAAAATGTAGTTAGTGATGACATGGACAGTCAAATGTCACAGTGCCCAGACAGCAGGGAATCACCCAGAGGCAACAATCCATCTCACAGTAGCGAACATAAGGAGAGCCCAAAAGAACAGGAGAATCATGAACCACCTGAATCATCTCCCAAGGAGTTAGGGACCAGTAGTTGGTATGGGTCAGATGAATTCTTGGCACTACCCTCACACCTGCACGAGACTGACATCCTTGCCCTGCACCTTGGGAGCCTTTCCCAACTGGTATCACCTGCACCTGAAGAACCACTGCCACCCCTCAGAGATGTGGAAGACTGGGAAATCAGCTCAGGGTCAGAGAATGGGCCCAGCTCTCCCCGCTGCTTCTCCCCCAGTACCCCCAGTGACCTGGCTTCATATCTGACTGGCAGTGGTCGATCAACTCCACGCTTGCAGAGTTCAGCAAGCAGTGGGAGACAGAGCAAGGCAGCACTTATACAGAAACTCATGTGGGACATACAGAGGCAAGACAATGATCGCCATGTGTGGGACAGAATCCAGGTAAGGCTCAGACCAATGCACTTACAGAATCACAATGAGGCTCATGTAGCAAACCAATGGTACCATAGAGGATAAATATAAATCCCCAATATTCCCATTGATTTAAGTGGACTTTTAACTCCTCGAATTCTATAGAACTCTTCAATGCACTGCTGAGGCATCTAGTATTCATGGGATTAAAAACCAATGTAAATCGAGGAGAATATTGAGAATTTGTGTGTTCCCTATGGCACTGTGGGTTCATTCCAGTGGTTCTTTAATTATTTTTAGTAATCTGCCTCTTGTGTGTTGCTGTGCCAAGATTAACACTTTGAGCGCCAGAGGGTTATCCTAAGCATTGCTTTGAAAAGGGCGACATGAGAATCTCACCCTGCATACAAGCATGAGATTCTCATGTCGCCTTCTTAAACGCCACAGAATTGCCCGCATACCATTGTAGCATGGTTAACTCTTTCATTATAATTATAGATGGGTTTATTACTCTGAATGTGGATCCAGCCCTCTTTAAATCCACTCCTTCTCAAAGCATGTCTATTTATTAGAAGCCTCCTCGGAAAAGGTGTACTGCTGCTGTAGATTCATTACTCTAACCCAGGAGTGTCATACAAGAACCCACAAGGGACTTGTAGATGGCTCATTGACTGCCTGTGATCTCCTGTTTTTTTTTTGCCTGGAACTCAAAGGGTTAAGCTACATGTCGAATAAAGCACTAAAATGGTTGTTCCATATGTACCTTAACCCTTTGAGTGCCAGGCAAAAAAATGAAATTGTGTACCAGGAGATCACAGGCAGTCCATGAGTGATCTAGAAGTCCCTTGTGGGTTCCTGTACAATACTCCTGGGTTAGAGTAATGAATCTAGAGCAGCAGTAAACCTTGTTCGAGGGATGTAAAGAGGGCTGGATCCAGATTCAGGAATAATAAACCCATCTACAAGTACACTGAAAGGGTTAAAGGGATGGTAATGTCCCAGAATTTTTTTTGCATTCTGTAGGGATTAAACAGTTGACTTGAATGCAAAAAACCCTATCTCTCAAACCGCTATGGTATGAGAGATATCTGCATTCAAAGTTTGATGTTTACTGCTGTCAGCAGGAGATCCATGTAGGCCGACATGGAGGCTCTTCAGCAGAGCCGCAATTGCGTTATTTAAAAAGAATGACTTCATTGGAATGGTCTACAAAGTGTGCCTGGTTTACAACCACACTTTGCAGACCATTCCAATGCAGTCATTCTTTTTAAAAAATGCGATTTTGGCTCTGCTGAAGAGCCTTTGTGTCGGTCGACACGGATCTCCTGCTGACAGCCTTACAGCTGACAGCAGGAAACGTCAAACTTTAAATGCAGATATCTCTCAAACCATAGCGCTTTGAGAGACAGGGTTTTTTTGCATTCAAGTCAATGTTTTAATCCCTACAAAATGCAAAAAAATAAATTCTGGGGCATTACTATCCCTTCAACCTCCTTAAGGACCCATGACGGTCCTGGACCGTCATGGAATTCCGGGCTCCCTGCGCGGCTGCATGCTGTTCGGGGAGTCTGGAATCGGATCGTCAGAAAAAGAAATGTTCCGTGGTCCTTAAGTGACCGCAGCATGCGTGCACGGCCGATCCTTAAGGGGTTAACCATGCTACAATGGTATGTGGGCAATGCTGCAGCCTTTAAAGGGAACATTCACCTCATAACATTTTTTTACCATAGGTTTAGTTAATAAAGTAGTAGTAGGTAAGTTTTTTTTTCCTGAATGTACGTACTTTTAAAGATATCTCATCATAATGCAGCACGCTGAATCTTCGGCACAGCTCTTCTTCACTTCTTAATTCTCCTCCCACCTCCCTCCCAGTTGCCCCAGCGAGCGCGTCCACACTTCCCTTCGGTGTGGTGTGAATGGCTTCTATCGTTACATCAAGCTCTGGTTAGCATTACACTGAGGTGGTATAATGCTAACCAGAGCTTGAGATAACGATAGGAGCCATTCACACCACACCGAAGGGAAGCGTGAATGCACCCCTTGGGGCAGCTGGGAGGGAGGGGTGAGGAGAAGAGCTGTGCAGAAGATTCAGGGTGCCGCATTATGTGAAAGTGAGCAGCTTGAAGATGAAATATCTTTAAAAGTACATACATTTAGGGAAAAAATAAAAACACCTTTCCTAATACTACATTATTAACTAAACCCATGGTAAAAAAAAATTTACGAGGCGAATGTTCCCCTTTAAGGAGGAGACATGAGAATCTTGTGCTTATATGCAGGGTGAGATTCTTATGTCACCCTTTTCGTCACGGCGACATGTTGAATGCGGCGTGCAGCCGCACTGTGTTTTAAATGCAACCTTTTAAAAGGGTACCTTTGGACAGGCACTGTGAAAGCAGGTTGAAGGATAAAATGTACAGAGATACTATACAGTGCACTCTCAGTGCTGCTGGGATAGTGTTAGATTGTACCACTGACTTTATTTGATTCTTGACTGACCAGAAAAATCTCTTGAAACAAAGATCCAAGGAGCTTACTATTAGGGACAAAAAATTGTTAAAGAAAAAAAAAGGTGAAGATGGAAATAACAACAACATAGGCAAGTTGACTACACATATGTACTTACGGAATATGCAAAGAATGAACTAGCCCTTCAAAAATGGCTGTGTCATATATCAAAAAATGACTGGGAACCACTGTAGGGAGCGATCTGAGATGAAATAAGCAGGAATTATATGGAGAACATTTTTGTGGATCAATAAGTGTAGTGAAAGAGAGGATGGTGAGAAACCTGAAGACGTCTAGTTACTGCTGCACTACAATTCTTAACCTTCATTGGCAGGTGTAGATAAAATATTGAAGCTCAGCAGGCTGCCAACCCCTGGTTCACATAGGGCTGTGGTAGAAGCTTCTGGGGAGTGAAACGGAGCAGAATAATGTGTATAGAGAACAGTTCTATGGAACTATAGAATTCTCTATAGAGTTTTATGGAGAGCATAGGTGGGTTTATAGGAAACATTTATATGTAATGTCTACATGGGGTGGGTTGCCCTGGGGGACAGGAGTCAATTGTTCCCTGGGTCAGTCTGCTATCCGGCACTTAATCTGGCTTACCAACTGACTGGTGTGCAGCCCAATTCAATATTCACCTGGCAGGAGGCATTTTCAATTTCTCTTTCTATTCTTTCAGGACCTGCCACCAGGTCCTATCTTCCAGTGGTACAACCAACCTGTAGTTCGGCTATATATAATGTGAGTGTGCACTGGAAGACAGCACTCAGGGGCCCTGGTAGGTCCTGAAAGGCCAGAGGGAGACAAGCAACTAAATGGGTAACCACTTAAGGCACAGGTAGAGGGAGGGGTTGAGAGAGAAGAGGGCAGGGAAAGAGCATCCATAGGAACTAGTGATACCATTGAGTTTAAAATTGAAAGGGTCCAACACTACTAATACCACAGAGCTTACATTTGAACTGGAAATACACTAGTGATACCACAGTGTGAAAAATTGAATTGGAGCTACACTAGTGATAACATAGAGCTTACAACTGAAATGGTACTACAATACTAGCGATACCACAGATCCTACAACTGGACCGGTTCTACATTAATGATACCGCAGTGTTTACAATTGAAATTGAGCCATACTAATGGTATAGCTCCATTTCAGCTGTTGGCTCTGTGATATCACCAGTGTAACACCATTTCAGTTGTTAGGTCTGTGGTATCACTTGCCGTACTTCACAACATTAACACCAAATATAAAATTAACAAAATAAGGGCTGGATTCTATTACAGGTGCTATTTTTATCTCTGCTTTTATATCCAGTTTTCCCCCTAGACTTCAGTAGGAAAATGTTTGATAAAATGGGTGTTAACATTTAGCACCTGCAATAGAATCTAGCCCTACAGTACAGTAGAAATGTGCCAAAAGCTTCCAGTCCTCCTTTGTTGTCTACTCGGAGCAGTAAGTCTAGTCAGAGAGAGAAGAAGAATCTCAGATGTTCAACAAAGTAATATAAAAAGAGTTATAGGTGAATCATGTAAACAATTATGAGGTGTTACAAGAAAAAGGAAAAAAGTGGTAAAAGTGAAAAGGTTAGTAATGTCTGATTTAAATAACATGTAATATTGTAGATATTAAAAAATAAATTAACTGGTGCAAGTCCTGTCGCTCAAACATGTATAGTTTGAGAGATATAAGGTTTTAAAGTCCCCCCCTCCTCTTTCACTGACGTCAGCTATAAAGTTGACAGAAAGAGATTTGAGTTGTGTGACCCACAACGGCTCTTCAGCAGAGCCAAAATATCGCTGTCTACAAAGAAATACTTAACTGAAACGGTCTACAATTTGTGCCTGGTTTGCAAGCACACTTTGTAGACAGTTTTACTAACTACTTACTAACCCTTTAAAAGTAATAAAAATGAGTTGTAGGTAGATGTTTTAGTGAATTTAAAGTGGACCTATCACCTTAAAGGGATACCAATGTCTCTTACAAAAATAGTTCACTTAGTCTTCTTTATATTAATAGTAGCAGATCGAGCTATGTATAAGAACTGTGTAGTTCAAAAGTTATTAAACGATAAAGATCCCCTGCCTGCCCCTTCTGTCCACATCACAGAGAAGCTGCAGTCTAGTCCGGACGGCTGCAGTGAGGGACAAACTTCATTGAGCAAAGGGAAATCCTGCCCTCCTTCATCGAGGGGGACACAGGATTTTCCTTAAAGGGGAACACAATGTACTCTCTAAGTCTTTGTCTTCCTATCGTTATTAGCAATCCATAGTTAATTTTCTCCAAAAAAAGCATTTTAAGAGCACAATCTTTATACTAAATCTCTACCTGATGATGTCTTGCCCCTTCAATCCATTCTGCGCATGACCGCTATGGAGCCACTTGACTCCATTGTACCTCCCTCCGTCTTGCCCATCACTCGTACGTCATTGTCCTCAGCACCACGTGACCAGCCGCGCTCCTGGCATCAAGCGCAGTCAGGTCATTTCAGCCTAGTGGGAGCGGGTGCATGTGAAGCACTCGCTATATGTAAACCACCAGTTTGTTTCCACTAGGCTGAAATGACCTGACCGCGCTTGATGCCAGGAGTGTGGCAGGTCATGTGGTGCTGAGGACAGTGACGTACGAGTGATGGGCAAGACGGAGGGAGGTACAATGGAGCCAAGTGGCTCCATAGTGGTCGTGTGCAGAACGGATTCAAGGGGCAAGATGTCATCATGTAGAGATTTAGTACAAAGATTGTGCTCTTACAACGATTTTTTGGAGAAAACTAACTATGGATTGCTAATAATGCTAGGAAAACAAAGACTTAGAGATTACATTGTGTTGGGGTGGTAGTTCCCCTTTAACCCCTTAGTGACGGCCGCGTGCAGACGCGGCCGTCACTTAACGCCCGTCTAACATTTATTTATTTTTTTTCAAAAGAATCCGGAGTCCCCAAACGGCGTGCAGCCGCGCGGGGATCCGGATTTCCTGGACGTACATGTACGTCCTCTGTCACTAAGTGACAGCCACAGAGGACGTACATGTACGTCCATTGTCGCTAAGGGGTTAAACTTACTTACTGAAGTTTGTCCATCACTGCAGCTGTCTGGTCCCATGACCAGATTTCAGATTCAGTGGGAGGCGGCCAGAAAGATCAGGCAGGGGATCTTGATCGCTTAATAACTTTTGAACTACACACAAGTAAGCTCTTACACATAGCACAATCTGTTACTTTTAATATAAAGAAGACTCGGCAAACTACTTTTATAAGAGACATTACTATCCCTTTAAGTCAAGTTTATTTTGTTGTATGGAGAATTACAATTTCCATACATGTTATAATAGCCATTGTTCTGTAAAATAAATTATTTTTTAGAAATTAATCACTCTGTTTTGGTGGTACAGTGTGGCACTTTATGCTACTTAACAGCAACTTGCAAGTATGCTAATTAGTCATTTGTGGCCAAACATAGCAACATAGTAGATAAGGCTGAAAAAAGACATGCGTCCATCAAGTCCAGCCCATGCCAAAAAACACCCCTGTTGATCCAGAGGAAGGCAAAAAAAAAAGCCCTCTGGAGCCATTTCCAATCTAGTCCCAAGTGTGTGGGGGGAAATTATTCCTTCCTGACTCCAACTGGTAGTCAAATAGTTCCCCAGATCAATATCCTATTTGCTTTGAAGCCATCTGTCATAATTGTCAATATTGTTCTGTGCTAGATAGGCATCCATTGCTTTTTTGAATGCAGTTGCATTATCTGCAAGCACAACATCCCGAGGCAAAGAATTCTATAGCCTTACCGCCCTTACTGTAAAGAATCCCTGCCTTTGTTTTAGTCGAAAGCACCTTTCCTCTAGTCTTAATGGATTACCTCTTGTTCTTAGCTCAGCTCTTTGCATAAATAATTCATTGGATAGTTCTTTGTATTGACCTTGAATGTATTTGTAAATGGTAATCATATCACCCTTTAGACGTCTCTTCTCTAATGTAAACAAACCCAGTTTGGCTAGTCTATCTTTATAACTCAGATCCTCCAATCCCTTTATGCCACTGGCAGTGTGTGTGCACAGCCTAGATTTAGTTATAGCACAGTATGTGGTAATATTGGTGATCAGCATAAAGTTCCACACTGCGCCACCAACACATAGCTCATGGCTCAAAAATTAGATTTCAAAGAAATTGCTTGTACAACATATAATTAATTAAACCTACCTTGGGGGGGGATTCACTTTATGAAATCTGTGGAGCATAAGTAGCAGTAGGGGGAGTATGTATGAAGACAAAAGGTGCAATTCTGAGGCAAACCAAATGTAGCATAGAGAACAAACAAACAAAAAACCTTGAGGGCAGCTGACATTTTCGAAAATCATTCTGCCATTTTTGCCCTGAGTGTGGCTGGTGTCTCATGATGAGAGGCAGGAGGACCAGGAAATAGAATGTTTCAGTAATCTAGTCTATAGAGAATGAGGGCCTGAGTGAGAGTTTTGGCTGTTGACATACAAAACATGGCCATATCTGTAAATAATTTTAAGAAAGAAACAGCAAGTTATGGTGACTGCTTGGGTATGGGGGGGAGAATGTCAGGGTAGAATAGTGTATAACACCAAGGCAGTGTGTATTGGTTACATAGTGAATGGTGAATATTGCCACCTCACTTGTTTAAAATGGTACAATAATACCCTAATTTTAAACAATGTCCCTCTTTCAAATGGTGGTATTTCTGGGAATAGTACTGTTGCACGTGATCATCCAACATAAGTACATAGGGTATATTTACTGGGTGTGGGTGGTTAGAAGGGTAACAAAAAGAGTGCCTATCTCACATGCAGGCCCAAGATAGAACTGAAATTGGGGAACCCTCTTTCATGTAAGGGTGCTACTGAGAGTTCTAATGTTGGAATATCATCTAATCTCCCGCAGTTAGTTACTGTAGAAAGTGACAGGGACAATAAAGGTTTCAATCTGATACACCCCACCCCCACAAGGGCAAAAGTACTGTAATTTGAAAGAGGAGTTGCCCATCTTTGAATCTTCGGTACACATTCTTATTTTCAAGTCATTTGAATGCTAGAGTGAATGAAAAAATCCCACCACTTTTTGAGTGGTATTGGTTTGTGTTTGTGGTACAAACTACAGTATGTGAACCCACACCAATGGGGTACTGATTTTCATAGGAACGCAGTAGCGCTTGAATGAATACACTAGGAAATTCTATGGTGTGCAAAGATTTTAATATCTTTAAACTGGTTGAAATGTAAATATAATCACCTCTTACTAGAATCCCTAGAAGAAGCCACTGGTGTAGACTCCATAAGATTATGATTTTTCTGCCATTTCTTCATAATTAATTATTATTATAATTTAATTCAGGCATGTCATTAAAAATACAAAAAAAACCAAGAAAAAAAATAACGATAGGTGGTGGTAGGTGAAACTTGGTGCTTTTTGGGACCCATATTAATGCCATTTTTCATGGAAAGATGGTGTCTACTGAATACAGTAGGAAATTCCTTGTTTGTCAAATATTTTAGTATCTTTGTAGTAGAGGAAATGTGAAGATTTTTTTTTTTTTTTTAATTTCTTACAGTGTCAACTTTTGGAATAATTTGAGCATGCTACTCTATGGTAGAAAGACAAAGGATCCCTCATTTAATGCAGTTAGTCTTCTACTTTGCAAAATGTTATGCCTTAGCTGCCTTTTCTTCATGCTTGCAAATATTACAAATATTATCATAAAGGCATGCCCCATGTAAAAAAATGAAAAACAGAGAAATTGTGGTAGGTGCAGTTTAGTGTTCCAGGCAACCCTCAAGGTATGTCATCTCATATCAGTGGGATATGAGAGTGGAATACTTTTTCTAGATGGACAGCATCTTTGAAGAGGTGGAAATGTAAGAAAAATCCTAAAGCAAAACCTTCTAGAAATATTTGAGTGCACCAGCCTAGGATTAGAAAGACAAATTACCTCTCATTACTCAGGGAGATGTATAGCTACCTATCCTACCATGAAATTATATGGATTTTAAATATTCAATATATTTGATATAGAGTGGATATAAAAAAATCAGACCTTTTAATTTTGCAACACTGCCATCTTGTGGATATTTCATAATAGTCCAGTTTTGAGATAAAACATGAACGAAAGCTGTATACTTTGGAAAACTATATAACATTGTAGGAATTCATGTTTCTTTTGTGCTCATTCTGTGCCCAAAATGCAGAATGGTGCAAAAGGTAAAAAAAAAAAAAAAAAAAACAACAAAGCAAAGTGCTGCTTCTTATTTTAATTGTAAAACCAATAATGTAAAACCATGATTTTGGTGTTTAGGCGAGGTTAGAAGGTATGATCTGTAGAGCTATATGCATCTGATAGCCAAGTGTAGAAAAAGTCCACTTCTACTTAATTGTTTGTCATTCACTAATTTCACAAAATTATTATTTTTTTTTTCTCTTTTGAGTACATTTTCACTTCTATGGTAGGTTCCACTAAAAAAATTGGCTTCTTCTAAATATACACCTTACACACAATGAAAACATATGCAGCACTGGAAGATTTCATAATGCAACACTTGAGGGGTTAAATTATGGTTTTAATACATTGAATGCTAGATGCCTCCAATGCATTGCAAATCCATGCACTGGAGACCTTTCTTGTATTCAAGGAATTACAAGTTAAATAGGTGGGAATGTTTGTTTCCTGTATTTCAGCTGGTTTACTAAATATTGCACTGCTTTTCTTTCTACAGAGACTTCATTTTATGTACAAGGTGAAGGGTATGGTTTGTTATATTAATTCCTGGTAACTTCATCCTCTTGAGCCCCCAGATAGGGCTCATGTGCTGCAATCAAGGGGATGTAAATGCTGTGGTTTGCATCAAAAAGGGCTTAATTGGCAGGCGGGGTAAAAGTGGGCGGGAAGGAGGAGTAGTGGGCAGGAAGTGGGAGGAACAGGATGAGATGGGGGAGAAGTGGGCAGGGTTTCAGAGGAAACTCATCACCGCTGGAGAATCAGTTTCTGTCCCCGGAGACCTGTTAATTACCTTTAATAACCGGAGTCTCTGGGGGAGATGAGGAGAGTTCCCAGGTATGGTGCATTAGGGTTAACTTTTATAAAGTCATGTGTAAAATATCGAACATACTAATACCTCTTCTGCAAACTTTAGTTTCAATTGATTTTTATTGATTTTTTGCATAATAATACAAGGTAATACAAACAGGACAGATAAACAGGAGAAAGAAGAATACCAAGAGACAGAAAAGAAAGAGAAGAGAGAAAACGCCAGAAGAAGGGATAAAAAAAAGGGGGGGGGATACAGAGCTCAGACCTTTCCATATAAAGCAAGAATGCACAACTTTACTAGATTTCTACATGTCAATAACACAACTTACAAGACTGTTCAGGGCACAAGAAAATGCAAGCAATTACATAGTATCAAAGAGGTATAGAACTATACAATGTAGAGTATACAAATTGCTCATACACGAGTTCCCCCGTGCAATCCCACCCAACCGAACAGGCAAGAGTGCAAGTGAGGAGCCACATAGTCCAAAAAACACAACTAGAAAGGCATATCACCAGTTCCACCCCACCGTAGTCCTTATCTTTAATCCACATGAAGCATAGGACAGGTAGATCATGAGACAAGAAGAGGAAAGTCAGGGCCCTCCAAAAATAGCAACAAGTGAAGCCAGGTCTCGCTATATTTGGCCACCTCAGCAGCAGAGGAGGAGGCCAACTCCGCCATCACCCTGATCTCTTCCACACACTCCACCCAGGTAGAAAGCCCAAGGGGTGATTACTTCCCCCAATAAAGAAAGAGAAGACTATTAGCAGCCACCAGCAAGTGGGGAGTCAGCGTCCTCCTATACCCGGAGGAGCGCAAGTCTGTGAGGTATAATAGAAGGTGCTCCTGTCTAAAATCAGGAGGATGATCAGTGAGATACTGAATAATCATATAAATTGCTTCCCAGTATGGGACAATAACAGGGCATTCCCACCAGATATGAATGAGAGTACCAGGGGCCCCCCAGCACCTCCAACAAAGGCCATCTCTACTGGGGTCAATTCTCTGCAAGGTCACCGGGGTTCAAGTACCATTGTGACAATAGCTTATATACGGATTCCTGATATTTCGAGGAAACCAAGACTTGATGAGCAAAAAGCATCATCTGTTCCCATTGGGTCTGTGAGAGGGTAATACCCAAGTCCATCTCCCATTGCCCCACAAATGAGGGGGTCGAGGTATGTCCTCCAGTCAACAACAACAAATACAGGCGAGAAAACCCATGTCTAGGAGATTCAGGCTGAGTACATTCTTTTTCAAACAAAGTGAGCGGCCTGGAAAGCTGATGTTGCTGCATTATGGATGCAACATGATATCTCAGCTGGTGATATCAAAATATGTCCAGAAAAGTCAGGCGGTCATGCCCAACAAGTCCTGTAACGGTGTCAGCCTACCTTGAGTCATATCTTGGAACTGGAAGAGGTGAAGGTGAAGCAATTGTGCCTGCGGAAATACCCGGCTCCCTAGGACACCCATAGAGAGGTCAAGATTTTGCTGTAAAGGTGTCATGGGTGAGGGGAAAGTAGATAGGGAGCGTTTAAGAGCAGTCAAGTTCCACACTGAGAAAGTCACAGAGAGAAAGTGGCAGTGTTGTATTGCAGGGCTCCGTTTGTCAAGGCTCAACCAAATTGCAAACTGAAGATCGCCTCCCATCCTGGAGTAGTCAATATTGACCCACTGCTTGCCTTCCGTGGACACCGACCAATCCACAAGCTGAAGAAGATGACACACTTGATAGTACAGTTTGAAATCAGGGAGGGACAACCCACCTAGCCGCTTTGGCATGACCAGCTGGGATATCCTCTGCCTTGGCTTTCTACCCCACCAGACATATCGCAACACTACAGACTTAAGGGAGGAGAAAAGACGACAACTGGAAGGGAGCGCATACACGGACCCGCTTATCCTCGAACAGCCAATATGAAATCCAATCGGTGAAAAAAGTTCTTTATTGTACAAAAGTTTAAAATCAAAAGACCAAGTGTGGTCAAATCAAAATAACTTTACAGGACAGCATGAGGATTCATTAAACGCCTAACATGTTTCGTGTGTTGCACTTATTCATAGGGAGGAGAAAAACAAGTTTGGCACTAGAATAGGGAGTTTGAAACAGGTAAACAAGTGCGGCAACAGATTCATCTTTATCACGTTTATCTGTCCCATCCAAGTAATATGCGGGAAGGCCCAAGAGGTCAGATCAGTGCACAGTGTGTTCAACAATGGCAAGAAATTTACCTGATAGAGATTATTTGGATCTGGGGTCCGCCAGACTCCCAAATATTTAAGCCGACTAGTACGCCATCTGTAAGGAAAAGAGGATCATAAGGGGCCCTGAACATGCAGCGGTACTGATATAGTCATCACCTCTGACTTAGACATATTAATTTTCAAGTTGGAGTTGGATCCATATTTTAGCCCCTTTCCGACAATGGACGTATATGTACGTCCTCTGTGGCTGTCACTTAGTGACAGAGGACGTACATGTACTTCCAGGAAATCCGGATCCCCGAGCGGCTGCATGCCGTTTGGGGACTTCCAGATTCGTCTAAAAAAAAAAAAAATGTTAGACGGGCGTTACGTGACGGCTGCGTCTGCACGTGGCCGTCACTAAGGGGTTAGAAGCGCTCGTTGGAGAGATGGCAAAGACATGACAGGCTGAGTAACCAAAATCAACATGTCATCAGCAAACACAGCAACTTTATAGTGAATGCCCCCAAAGCAAGCTCCGTGAATGTCTGCATTGCATCTAACTGCATTCAAGAAGGGCTCCAAAGATAGAACAAAAAGGAGGAGCGACAAGGGACAGCCCTGATGCGTCCCATTACTTATAGGAAAGGGGTCCGAAAGAAACCCATTCACCCGGACACAGGTGGAAGGCCCCAAGTACAGAGCTGAAATCCAATATTGGGCCCCAAACCAACACATTCCAAAGTGGCCATCAAGAAAGCCCAGTCAACCCTGTCAAATGCCTTTTCGGCATCGGTAGACAGATGGAGAAGATCTGGGCCACCTGCCCTTGTATAACCCATAAGGCTAAGTACCTTGATAGTGTTATCCCTGGCCTCTCGGCCAGGGACAAAACCAGATTGATCCGGGTGAACAAGCCCAGGCAGATGTGGCGCTAAACTGAGGGCCAACAACTTGGCCAACAATTTCACAGCAAGATGGGGTGGTAGCTTGAGCACAACTCTCAAACCCTACCCTCAATAAGTAGTACTGCTACAGCTGCCCTGAGCATCTGCGGGTGTAAGCTATTGCCCTGTAGAATGGAATTAAACATATCAGTCATATGACGCATAAACTCTAATGGGAAAGTCTTGTAATAGCGTAATGTCAATCCGTCTGGTCCCGGCACCTTACTGACTTTAGATGCCTTAAAATCTCCTGACAACTCATCCTCAGTAACGAGACTTTCAAGTGCCAAAGCAACCGACGGCGATAGTGTAAGGTGTACATGTTCCTGCAGGTATTGATGAATAGAATGTGCATACCCCCCTTCGGCTGATGCAGGTGCATCAAGGTTATACAAACTAGCGTAATATTCCCAAAACGTGTCTGCTATTTGGGTGGGTAAATGTACCACCTGGTTCGCACTATTACGTATATGAGGAATGTGAAATTGATGAGCATGCTTATGAAGCACACAGGCCAACAACCTACCACATTTATTGCTGTGCTCAAAAAAGAACTTCCTATTACGCTGGTGCACCCATCGATTCCTGCTCTATAGAAGACTTCTGCAAACTTTAACTATGCTCCCTTGTGCTTTCTTGATTTCAAAATACATTCACTCTTCCCAATCTTGCGCAGCATTGCCAGTCTCTCTCTTCCCTTCTTTGAATGCAGAATGACAGGGCGCAGAGGAGGGGGAGAGAGAGACAGGCAGCACTGTGCAAGATTGGTAAGAGTAAGTGCCTTTTGAAATCAACAAAGCATAAGGGGAAGCATAGTTAAAGTTTGCAGAAGAGGTATTGGTATGTTCAAGAATCTGTGTGACCCGCACTTTTATTTTGTTTGCAACAGATAGATCAGCTATATGAGTGTCCATTCTCTGTTATTTGCTTAATGTTCTTTTGTGATAGAAACAGGTGAATTGCTCACCAGGATTGAAGGTAGCGATGTTTAAAGAGGTGGCATGAGAACCTCGTTCTTTTATGTAAGGCGAGGTTCTCATGCTGCCATTTTGTACATGGCGACATGGTTAATGTGGCTGCTAGCCACACAATGTTTTAAACGCGACTTTTTAAAAGTATACCGTGCATTAGGTCTGGTGGAGTCCTCTTTTCAGTGTTGAAACATGAAATCTCCCTAGAATAAGATAGGAATTGAGGTGTTCTATCACTGAAGCTGTGTCTCATCACTTGGTGTATCCTTTCATGGAGTTAAAGGGATAGTAATGTTTCACAATAAAAGCAGCTCCAATTAATCTTCATAGTATTTGGGCCATGGAGAATGTTATTTCATACTGTCAGACTTGTGGTTCAAGAGTAATTGAATGATAAAGTATCCCCCTCCCTCCCCTTTTACCTAGTGTAAACCACCTCCCCTCAGATGTGGAATCTGATCCTGGGACCAGACAGCTCACTTCATATTCTTTTTTAACCTCTGTAGTACATTGCTTCTCTAGAATTGCAAGGGTTAAAAGCCACATTTAACACAAAGGAAGTTTGGCAAATTGGTATTTCTCCCTCATGGTGCAGTTGGTATGCTACAAAATTGTTCCACATTTCTCTTTTCTGGAGTAAACCAGCTGCACAACAGGGGACAAAATAAAAAATCCTAAATTCCTATGCACTTTAACATAGCTTTTTAACCCCTTGAATGCTTTGCAATGCATTGGAGACCTCTCTAGCATTCAATGGGTTAAAAGTATACCTGGGAACGCTCATGGTTTGACTCGTATCTCAGGGTGAAGGGCCAAATTCTTAGGGTGTGAGAGCCCAGTGTTAAATACTGCTACCTCACCTGCACCAATTAACTGCTTATTTAGTCCCTATGTTAGTGGTGTTTCTATCACAAAGACAGTGGGAGGTGTCCTGCTTCTCTTTTGTTATTGGTTCCTTGGGGACCAATAAGAACACCTCTCAGAGCAAGCAGGAAAATATTCCCTGAAATCTAATTTCTGTGGAAGCTTAAAGCGGAACTTTCATGCTAATAACATTGCCCCCCCCAACGATATGCAAAGTCCTACTATCCTTAACCCCTTAACGACCCATAACGGTCCTGGACTGTCATGGGTTGTTTTGCCTTAAGGACCCATGACGGTACTGGACCGTCATGGGTTAAATGATAGCAGAGCACCTCCGTGCACGCTGCTATCATTAATTCCGTCTCCGCTACATTCAGTCTCCGCCACTTTCACAATTGCCGGGTCATGGGATTGCTGCAGTAGCGATTCCATGTACTGGCATTGTGAAAGAGTGAATGAAACAGCGTTACATACTGCTTCCTGTGTCTATCCTCCGCCTGTCTGTCCCTTACATCAAAGTAAGGGACAGAGAAGCAAAGAGGAGACACCTAGTGGACAAGTACAATGCAGCAGCTGGGGGTATTAAACCCTTCACTGCTGTGCTGAAGGCTGGCTAAATGCAGGTCCATTTTTGACACAACAACAATCTCAACAACAAAAATTAGGAGTGCTATACACACCGCCAAATATCATCAATAAAAAAGTGGGAAAATAGGATGGGAAAAAGGGACATGGGGTTTTTCACCCAGGGGGTACAGTGCCCACTTAAAGGGATAGTAATGTTTCATAATAAAAACAGCTCTAATTAATCATCATAGTATTTGGACTTTGGAGAGTGTTATTTCAATTCTGTCAGAGTTGTAGTTCCAGAGTAATTCAATGACAAAGTGTCCCCCTCCCGCCCCTTTTACTGATGTCACACTGTTCAGCTTGAGCAGAAGGGAGGTGCCCAGGTAGACTGCAGAGAGGGACAATCTTCAATTAAGATAAGGGAAAAACCTGAAAAGCTTGTCAAGGGGGGCAGGGATTTCATTGTTTTCATAGGAATAAGAGTGTCCCCTTCTGTTATCTGTCCAGTCTATGGACTGCATTCCACATCTGAGAAGAGATTGTTTACAGTAGGTAAAAGGGGCGGGAGGGGGAAACTTTGCTTGTGAATATCTCATAAACCATGAAGGTTTGAGAGATAAGACTTATATCATTCTTCATGTTTTTTTAATGCCTACAAAATAAAATAAAGTTAAAACGAAGTATTACTATCCCTTTAAAACTGCCCATTTTGTAGGTATGACTGACCGGTCATACCTTTCATGCAGTCTCCATAAAAATTTAACCCATTCTGCCCAAATGATCCCAAGAGAAAAAAAAAATGGCTTTTTTTTTTTACAATTTTTTTTACAGTTTTCTTTAATTTTACTAAAATAAATTGTGGGCTATCCATATATGTGTGGTATCAAAAGAAAGCCCTATTTATGCATAAAAAACGGTATGTCATTTTCATGGGTAAAATAAAGTACTTAGAGGGAAAACACTGTTGAACAAAGACATAGTCAAAAAGTTCAGAATTGCTCCAGTCCTTAAAGCGAAACTACCACCCGACACGATCTTTAGCTTCAATAAGTTCCCATCTGGTGGCTAGCTGCTTAGTAGCGCTAGTCACCAGAATAATTACCTTATTTAATAGATTTCTGCTCTCTTCCATGGGTGACAGGCAGGACGGAGAGCGGACATCTTGCCATTGTGACGTCCGCACACCTTCGGCAGGAACCAGAGGACAGACAGTGCTCACACCTTAGAGGAAATGTACCTCAGAGTCTGCTCTGCCTGTCCCGTTCACTGCCAGCTTTGGTGAGTGGAGTTCCTTGGTGCCTTAAGGCACCGGAAGGGACTGACTGCGCAGGCACACAGAGCCTCTCTTGTAAACTCTGTGCAGCCCGATGCCTGCAGAAATTGTGTATTTACTGCAATACCGCTGACTTATTTGTTATTAGCATGAAAGTTCTGCTTTAAGGCTTAACATTTCAAAGATCTCATGGCTGGCTCATTTTGAAAGTTCCTAGGTATGATTAAAGACCAGTTTAATTGGAATTTTTATTTATCCCCAATGGTACAGTTGGTTTACTCCAGAATATTTATAAATATTACTGTTAAGGCTCTAAAGTGGAAATTTAAAAATGGCCCCTAAAATTTTCCCCTCTGGCACTCAGAGGGTTAACATGTTCAAAAGAAAACTGAAGTCATTCTGGGGCCAATCAGCTGCACCATAGGTGACAAATAAAATTCAAATTCATTTAAATTGGACTGTTAATCCAATGAATGCTAGAAGCCGCTACCATGCAAGGGGTTAAAATCCCGATTAAAGTCAGAGGGAATTCTGTGGATCTTTCTTTGTCCCCAGTGAAGCAGTTGGTTTGCTCTAGAATTGCTTCAGTTTTCTTTTGAACATAGAAAACGTACATGTGATAGACACTGTGTCCCCTCCTAAATTCCAGCCTCAGTGATCAGACACTTCAACAGTCACCCCAAACTTTAATAGTGATAGACAGCTTCAAACTAAAGCCCAGATATAAATTTGCAGAATTATTCTAAAAATCTGCCACCCACAATACCCTAATGATGAGTATCAAACAGTCCCTCCCAGAATGCCATCATTAACTCTAAGGACAAGGGGGATCCTTAAAGGCCTGAGAGACATCCCAACAACTGCAGCCAAATTGAACCTCAATCCCAACAAACTCTATGGTGGAGATTCACTAAGGAGTGATAAAGAGGTGATACAGGGGAGATAACTTATCCAGTGATATCACTTCTACAGTTCCTATGTTATTCTATGGAGCTAATTCACTAAGATTTCTAGAACTTTGGAGAGCTTAGCGCATAGGCTCTATAGTAGGCTGACCAGATCTCACCTTTAACCGGGGACACATAGGAAATAGCTTCACTGAAATCAAAGCAGTCCTGCAGTATGCATTTTTCCTATGCATCCCTGGTTAAAGGTGAGGTCTGGCCAGCCTACTCTATAGAATAACATTGTAACTGGAGAAGTGATCTCACTGGAGAAGTCATCTGTACTTTAACACCCTTTAGTGCGTAACCCCCTGTGAGAGGAATTAGTAGCCTCAGGTTATCCAGCGCCTGTCATTGGATGGAAATGATGGGAATTGTAGTCCTCCACAGCTAGAGGACATCAAATTGCCCAGAAGACTGTGACTAGCAGTTAATGATGGTAGTTGTTGTCTGGCAGCAGCTAGAAGGCCTCACATTGCAAATCCCTTCTCTAGTACATACCAATGGTACAGCTAAAGGAGATAGGGTGTTAGACCAGTAGAGCTATTTTGATGCATTACTACAATCTTCCCTGCATGCCTTTTAAAATGTATACTTGTTTAAAGGGATAGTAATGCTAAGTTTCTTTAATACTGTAGGCATTAAAAATAATTACATCTATGTAAGTCTTATCTCTCAAACCTTTATGGTTTGAGATATGTAACGGACTAAAGATCGCCCCTCCAGGCTGTTTCAGACAAGTCTGCCATCTAGCTGACAGCAGGAGATTCCGGTTCCAGGACCATCCGACGGCTCTTCAGCAGAGCCGAAATCACGCTATTCAGAAATAAATACTTCATTGGAACGGTCTACAAAGTGTGCCTGGTTTGCAAGCACACTTTGTAGACCGTTCCAATGAAGTATTTATTTGTAAACAGCGCAATTCCAGCTCTGCTGAAGAGCCTCTGTCCAGTAAAATGACTGGAATCTATTGCAGTCAGCTAGAGCGCGGACTTCTCTGAAACAGCCTGGGAGGGCGAAACTTGAGCCAGTTATATCTCTCAAACCATAAAGGTTTGAGAGATAAGACTTACATCAATGTATTTTTTTAATGCCCACAATATTAAAGAAACTTAAAATTAAACATGACTATACCTTTAAACTCTTTATGACCCCTTAACCCTTTCAGTGCCAGGGGGGCTATGAAACGAATTGACCCCCTCCCTACGTAAAGGGCAAGTAAACATTATTATGAAAATAATACAGATTATAGGGATTTTCCTGCTAACTAAAACAAGGGTACCCCCAATGCTTTGAGCTGATTAATTCATGAAAAGCACAAGTTAAAGACAGAACACAATCCTGCTCTGCTTCAAACAAATCAAATGTGAACCCTGTGTAGAGGATATATTATACCAATTCAGGTGTTTCAAATTACAAGGGTTTTGTTGCTTAGTTTGGTCAAAATATGTTTAAGCTTGCTTACCTCACCAAGGTACCCCATTTTAAGTGAGTCCTATCTAATATATATTGCCATCATGGCTTACGAAGAATGCTTCATATTAAAAGCTGAATCTATTTAATGCCCTCATGGCTGAACTGACCTGCTTTCAATATAATGTTGACAGAATGCTGCACCATACTGATTCACCCAACAACATATAGTATGTTGTCTTAGAGTCATAAATTGCGGGTTGTGCGTTAACAGGGATGTGATTTCCTGTTTCCACTTCACCAGTGGACAGGATACAGGCTGCAGAAGCTGCTGAGGGCCAAACATACATGTTGCCCACCATATGGATTATATGGAAGAACAGGAGGCGATATAAGCAGGTTATATGAAGTGATATGAGTTACAGGGAGAGGTTATGTAGAGTAATATGAGGCGTTAAAGGGAGATGTTATATAGAGCAGTAGGAGAGACTTCTAGGAAGATGTTATATAAGTTTATATGCAGAAGTTATACAGAGTAATAGGAGTTACAAGGAGATGTTATAGGGATCAGCAGTGGCGTAACTATAGGGGTCGCCATCTGCGACCGGACCAGGACTCCGATCTGAATTCGAAGCATCCCACTCCATATCAGCCGTGGCATGGGCAGTCTGTACTGTGCATGACTGCAGTGGGCACAGCCATCTCTACTGCTCATGACGGCTTCTGACAAACATCCTTAGCAAATTATTATATAGGATGGAGCAATAGGAGGAGTTTTAGGGAGGAGTTATGTGGAACAATAGGAGGAGTTATAGAGTGGGGTTATATAGAACAACAGGTTATATGCAGCCATGTGAGACGTTTTAGGGAGAGATTATTTGGAGCAATAGGAGCAGTTATTCAGCACAATATATGGAGCAATAGGAGCAGTTATTCAGCACAATATATGGAGCAGTAGGAGGAGTTATAGTGTGCTCCTATGGATCAACAGGAGGAATTATTTAGAGAGGTGTTATGGAGCAATAGGAGGAGATATAGGGAGAGGGTATATGCAAGTATAGGGAGAGGTTGTATGCAGAAATATAAAAATAATTAGGAGAGGTTATGCAATTAAATTATAATGTAGTATTTTGCTGATATTACTTGGATTTATGCATATACTGATGTTTTATGTAAATATTACATGGAAGAGTCATAGGGAGACGTTATGGTTCAATAGAAGGAACAATAGGGCGAGTTTATATAGAGAAAAAGTAACAGTTATAGTGTGGGTTTAATAGAGGGATATTTGGAGTTATAGGTAGGGTTTATGTGGAGCAATACGAGTTATATTAGTGAAAGGTTATATGGAGAAATATATGAAGTTATGGAAAGGGAGTATAGGGTTCTGGCAGCAAAAAGTTATAAAACGTGATTTATCGCTGGGTTATAAAGTACAGGTTATATGGGCACTGTGTTTGTATGATATGAAAGTACCTATACCAAGCAGTAGGTGGTGATGTTGCTACATGTCAGATTTATTCCTTTGGCTAACGAGTTTTATTTCTTAGGGTTTTGTGTCCAAGCTGGATAAATTTATCCGCTGGTTACAGGATGCTATGGAAGCCACAGAGAACTGGACCCCTCCCCAGCCTGAGACAGAGGCCCTGCAGCTGTATCTACACACACACTTGGTGAGAAAACTAAGGGGACGCAGCTGAAATGGCCATTCAGTGTGACTGGGGCAGTGATCTATCATTTGTATCAAACGTGGGAAATTATTTAGCACGGAGCTGGGCAACCTGAAGACCTCCAGCTGTTAAGGACTACAGTTCCCATCAGCACAAGGGGCTGATGAGAATTTTAGCCCTGTACAGCTGGTGGCCCTCATGATGCCGCCAGTACCATAGTATGAGAAATCCAGCAGTATTCATTACATACCCATTGAGTGCTGGATAGGTATCCAACACAATGGGGGACATTCACTAAGCAGTGATACAGAGGTGATAAAGTGGAGATGACTTATCCAGTGATATCACTTCTCCAGTTCCTATGTTATTCTATACACCATATGCACTAAGATCTCCAAAGTGAAGAAAGCTTAGTGAATACGCTCCATAGATTAGCATAGGAATTGGAGAAGTGATAAACTGGAGAAGTTATCTCCAATATATATCACCTCTTTATCACAGCTTAGTGAATATCCCCCCCATAGTATTGCTATGCATTGGATACCTCTCCGGCACTCAAAGGGTTAAATTATTATTATTATTATTATGCAGTGCTGCACACAGCAAGTATATTAACTCTACGTATGCTAAGGCTTACAAATTCTACTGCGATGCCTGAAATGTCACATTCAAGAAACAGACACAGTAATATAAGCATTTTTTTGTATATTAACTCTACGTATGCTAAGGCTTACAAATCCTACTTTGATGCCTGAAATAATGTCACATTCAAGAAACAGACACAGTAACATAAGCATTTTTTTGTGCTTCAAACCCCAGTAACTAAATACAGAAAATATGCTAGTTTCTTTCTACAGATCACTGAAACTGGCTGTATTCAGGACACTTGGTATCAACACCATGAATGCACAAACCAAGCCACAAGATGGGATAATCTAAATGACTGAGTCATAATTCAGCTGGTGCATCAAAGTACATATGTATTTAAAGACCAACTGACACTTATGAAAAAGGAAAAAATGTATATTTAAAGGAGCAGTAAACTTTTTTTTATGAAAACACACATTTTATAGAGAATTTCCTGCTGAATAAAACAAGGTTACTCTCACTGCTGTCAGTTGTTTTATTCAGAAGTTACAAACGTTCAAATAATCAGGAAGTGAATTTACTGTGGTTTACTTCCTGATAGTTCTAACTGACAGGAAGTGAATTTGCTGTGTTTACTTCCTGGTAGCTCTAACTGACAGGAAGTGGCAGGCAGTTTCTATCACATTCTATGGAGAATTGTATGTCTCTGACTTTCCTGACTTTTCTCTCCATTAGAATCCAACAGAAAATCTAATTAGAATTTGACCACTAGAGGGCACTGCTAATGTAAAAAAACATGGGTTTAAACTGTAATAACTCTGGAAATATAAATCTCTCCGCAGTGGGAGTACCCTTATTTTACTCAGTAGGAAAATCCCTATAAGTTTTTTTCATAAAAAAGTTTACTGCTCCTTTAAATAAAACACTTTTGCATTTTTTATTTTGCAAGGATATCCCTGCTAAGTAAAACTACCACTGCTCTCTTATACTAACAGTTATTATAGTGCAAATCTGCATTTATGGGAACAGACGGATTCATGGCCTTCCCATTTTGTTTGTCATAGACAGCAATAGAATCAATGCGACCCTACACTACAAAAAGTGTTGCTCTCATCTTCTTGCAAAAATGCAGCTTTGTACTGTGATAACATTTGAATGAGATTTTTTTTCTGCAGTGGAAAAACCCTAGTTTTGTTGAGCAACAAAAATTATATTGAAAAAGATGTATTTCCGAATAAATTATACTCCTCCTTTGAATCCCTGATATCACAGGAATTGTGTTCCTCTGCTTTACATGTTGCACATAGCAGTGCAGGTATTGGAGTGGGCAATCATTTTGGCGGGATTGAACGGCCTGTGTCCCTCACTCTGAGCTTTGGTCTCTTTTAGAACTTTAAGCAGAATGTGGACGGTCACTGTGCTCTGAAGGATGCAGTTTTGGAAGAGGGGCACAGGCTGATGGAAGTTCTGGTATCGCACAGACCAGGTAATGGGTCACCTCTGGGACAGAGAGCAGATGCACAGCTTGACACACACACATATGGCTAGATGGCTTTGTAATTAGAGACATAGACCCACATTTATAAAAGCAAACTGGAGTTATTCTGGAGTAACCAACTGTCAGTAATAAAAGAATTGCAGTTAAATTCAGTTGGACTTTTGGCCTCTTGAATACTATAGCGGTGTCCAGTGCCTTGCAAAGCTATTCACTGGACATCTCTCTAGTGTAGAAGAGCAGAGCCGGAATTCCCAATAAGCAGGCAACTGCCTAGAGTTCCAGATTTTGAGGGGCACTTCAGCTGTGCTGGCCGCACCCATATTCCCTGTTGTGGATGTGGCCAGAGCAATTTCAGTGTCCCTGCACCAGATTTATACCCCATTACAAGCTATTATTAAACCCCTTGGGTGTTAGAGAGATCTGCAATGCATTACTGAGCAATGTGTTGGAAATCTCTCTAGCAAGCAACGGGTTAAAGTTTTTTTTGTGTGTGGTTCTTTCATGTTATAGGCTAAGGGAATTTGCTGTGCCAGGAAATGGCTATTGGGACTGTGGGTGAGGTCAGGTGGGAGTGAGGTCATGTGGGGAGTGAGGTCATGTGGGGAGTGGGGTGTGTGGTCATGGGCGGAACTAAGGGCACCTGTGATGTCAGTCCCGTCCTGTTCAAAGGGTTAAAGTGCCCTGTTCAAGTACATGACAATATTGAAATCTTTATTTGTCTCCTATGGTGCAGTTGGTTTACTCCATAATAAGTCCAGTTTGCTTTTATAAGTATGCGCCAAAGAGGCTAGCTCTCTTATTACTGCAATGCAGCACAGAGGTGCAGAGCTTCGTGCCTCTTACTCTTGGTGGCACTTAAATTAAAGGGACATTACTCCTTATGTATAACAGTAAAGTGCAGCAATTATGCAGTCAAACAAACTGCACATAAGGGGACAGTTAACTCTTTGAGTGCCGGGGGGTATCCAGAGCTTTGCATAACAATGCATTGGATACCCATCCGGCATTCAAAGGGTTAAAAATAAACCAGTTGATTAAAATTGGTCTTTTAACCCCTTGAATGCTAGTGAAAAGTCAAACGCACTGCAAAGCAATATGTTGCAGACCACTGTAGCATTTAAGTTGTTTAAAAAGTTCCTTTTAAATCAGTAGACATTTGGGGGGATTTTATTCATCCGCTATGATGCAGTTGGTTGCTCTGAAACTGCTCAATGTGACTTTTCTACTTATGGGCCATCGGCGTAGCTGGGAACTCTCTGGATTTTCCTGGAGATTCTGGTATTTGTTGATGACTTCCGGGTCACCAGGGCAGAAGCTGATTCATTAGAAACTCCCCACATCTGGAGAAACTGCTCACTTCCCCAACTTCCCTGTCTGTTCCTCCCACTCCCCGCCCACTTCCCCTCCTTCCCTGTCTGTTCCTCCCACTCCCCGCCCACTTCCCCTCCTTCCCTTTCTGTTCCTCCCACTCCCCGCCCACTTCCCCTCCTTCCCTTTCTGTTCCTCCCACTCCCTGCCCACTTCCTCTCCTTCCCCACCCAGTTCCTCCTATTTTCTCCACATCTGACACAAACCGTGTTAGCGACACCACAAGACAAAGTTCACAGGTATGGCCAACGGGACTTATGTATTAAAACAAACTGGTGCAAGTCTATAGAAAATCAGCTGCCTTGTAGGTGACAAAAATTCCTTTTTATTTAAAAGAGGCTTTTAAACCCTTTAAGCGCAATGCGTTGTATACTTCCCTGGTACTCAAACGGTTAAGCCCTTCATTGATCTCTATCATTCAAGAATTAAAAGTCCCATTCAAAACAATGGGAATTTGGGGAATTTTCATGGTGCAGTTGGTTTAAACCAGAACTGCGCCATTTCACCTTTATACAGAACGCCCATTGGCCAATATTTATAAAAGCAAACTGTAGTTATTCTGGAGTAAACCAGATACACCATAGGGGACAAATAAAATTTCTGTTAAATAACAGTGAGCTTTTAACCTCTTGAATGCTAGAGAGGTCTCCAATGCATTGGGAAGCAATGCATTGGAGACCTCTCTGGCATTCAGGGGGTTAAAAAGCTTTCTTCAAGGGCATGGGAGCTTAGGAATTTTCATTTTGTCCCCTATGGTGCAGTTGGTTTACTCCAGAATAACTACAGTTTATAAATATGTGCTATTGTCAGCTAACAATTCCTTTATTTATGTTTAGATTCGTGTCCTTGAATATATATAATTGTAAACACTAGAGGCATTGCTAGGTGCTGTTAAGGGGAATAATGGCTCGAGTCTCATGGTTAACAACCCCTGTCAGGTCTTGTTGCCAGTTTAGGATATGTAATGGTACAGTTTGTGTTACACGGTTCACTAGTGATGTATTACATTGGCCTAAGCTCTGGGCCTTTTGGGGTAAAGTCCCATGTCTGTTGAGAATCTAGCAACTCTGCTGATAGACCATATCTAAATATCTTCATTAAAGGGGAACTACCACCCGACACAATCTTTAGCTTCGCTAAGTCCCCATCTGGCGACTAGCTGCTTAGTAGCGCTTGTCACCAGAATAATTACCTTATTTAATAGATTTCTGCTCTCTTCCATGGGTGACAGGCAGGACTGAGCGCGGACATCTTGCCATTGTGACGTCCACGCGCCTGCACAGTCAGTTTCAGCCGGAGCCAAATGGCTCCTCGCAAAGCCTCCTAGACCCGTCTGGGACTGACAGCGCAGGCGTGCGGACGTCACAATGGCAAGATGTCCACGCTCCGTCCTGCCTGTCAGCCGGGGAAGAGAGCAGAAATCTATTACATAAGGTAATTATTCTGGCGACTAGCGCTACTAAGCAGTTAGTCAAAAGATGGGGACTTAGTGAAGCTAAAGATTGTGTCGGGTGGTAGTTCCCCTTTAAGTATTACTTTCTAAAGCAATATATGTATTTTGAATGATTTAATTTTGAATAGTCTCAAATAGTTGTCTTTTGTGGCTATAAATGGTAGTTCTCTCATGTTAAAGGGACAGTAATACTTAAAATGTAAAGCAAAATATGTTCTAAAGTTTACTCCCCTGAGTAAAACAAGGGTACTCCCACTGCTGAAAGGTGTTTTATTCAAATGTTATTAGAGCTTAAACTTGAATTTTCTAGGTGCAGTATCAGAGTGACCTGAAATTGTACAGTGGCGCTGTTGCTGCACCATCCTATGGAGATTTATGGTCAACCGACCAGAGCTGTCCATAGGATGGTGTAGCAACAGTGCCACTGTACAACTTCAGGCCACTGATATTGCACCTAAAAATTCAAGTCTGAGCTCTAATAAACATCTTTCAGCAGTGGGATTCACCTTGTTTTACTCAAGAGGATAAACCCTACAACATATTTTGTTTTTTACATGTTAAGTACACTTTGGTCATCGCCTTAGCGCTTAGAATGTGAAAGCCTGTGTCGGATTCTGACCCATAGACTTCTAATATGTAGCTATGTTAGCACAGCTTCCAGCTGGTACAATGTCACAGTTAGAAAGAGAAGCTGCAGCAAAACCAGAACAGAAAGTTGAAATTTCAGAATGAGCCAGAAGCCATAAACTGACTGATGAAAACTGAAGGCATAAAGGTTAGATTTTATGATATTATACTTAATTTAGAGCTATGCAGTCAATGTGTTATCAACGATATCTCAAACAGATTTATTTCAGAAAAGGGAATATATGCTTATAAAGTGACAGGTTCCCTTTAACTCAGAAGTGTCACAGGCCACATGATCAGAAAGCCAAAGGTGTGAGGGCCACATTTTTTTTTTATTGATAACGATGGTGAATTATAGTCTGACAGTTATTCAAAAATATGGATTTTTTTTTTTCTTTATTGATCAAGTCAAGGACAAGACTGTTATTTAACAGACATCTGTTCTTGAACTATAGTGTACTGGAAGGCAGGAGATTAGGTGTTACTTGCCTACTAGATAATGTTAATTAGGTATAAAAATAGTTATTTTTTAATTCTCAGGCGGGCTGCACCCTAGGGTTCAGGTGGGCTGTATTTGGCCTATGGGCGGCAAGTTGCTTGCCCATGCTTTAAAGGGGATCTATCACCCCAGTACAAATGTGTGTTAAACGTTAGACTACCTAGCCATTAGGTGGAATTCTTGAATATTTTTTTTTTAGTTGTCTGTTGCCGAAAATTAACGTTTAAAGACTGCGCTTCCGTATAGACCGTGGGTACAGCTCTATACCCGCAGTCTGTAACTCTGCCTCCATTCCCCTCCCTCTAGCCAGCCTCCTCCAATGACGGAGGCTTCTGTCTTCTGTCGATATCTAGCCAATGAGATCGATCCAGCCTACACACAGAAGCCTCCGTCATTGTAGGAGGCTGGCTAGAGGGAGGGGAATGGAGGCAGAGTTACAGACTGCGGGTATAGAGCTGTACCCACAGTCTATACAGAAGTGCAGTCTTTAAACGTTAATTTTCGGCAACAGAAGATTAAAAAAAAAAAATATTCAAGAATTCCACCTAATGGCTAGGTAATCTAACGTTTAACACACATTTGTACTGGGATGATAGATCCCCTTTAACCCAATGGTTCTCAACCTTTCTTGTACAAGGCACCCCAAAAGATTCATTGTGGAATGTTCTGGGCAACCATAACATTGTATGTAATTTATTAAAGGTGTAATGAAGGGTGCAGATATTTAAATCTACAGTTATACACAATCTCAATAACAAAATCAAACATATTGTGAAGAACAATTCTCATAAACATACCCTTGATATTTTTGTCAATGTCTTCATAGAATATTGTAGCACCGTAAGTGGATGCCCTAGGCACACAAAAGTGCCACGGCACCCTGGTTGAGAAACACTGCTTTAACCCTTCATGTGCCAGAGAGGTATCAAACACATTGCAAAACAATGCGTTAGCTACCCCTCTGTTACTCAAAGGGTTAAATGGAGATACCAAGTCCTGCATGGTTTGTAAATGTTCATACGGGTGACATTAGCACTGCACTAAATGCACCAGGTATAATAGCTTGCCTTCAGTGGTGTTGTTCATAAGGGCAATTTCTCAGAACACACTGAAAAGAAGCATGCTACAAAATGGATGAGGTCATATGATGAGCACGTCCCACAATGAACCTGCTGATCTACACAGTGCCATATGAGCGCAGTGCTGATCTTTCCCACAAAATATTATAGAAGATGTGATGCCATTTGCATCCTCCAATGATTGGTCGAGCCATGTGATATTCAGCCAATAATATATTGTGACTGCTAGTCCACGTCCCTCCATGGGAGTTTATCTCTGGGGGGAAGTTGGTATTCACTAAAATGGCTCACAGCCAAGTTGCCCAGTTTGAACTAAGCCTTATGCATGTAAGAGAGCCTTGATGCATACCTCCCAACTGTCCCTCTTTAGGAGAGACAGGCCCTCTTTTAGACCCAAATCCCTCTGTCCCTCTTTCCCACCCCGATGTCCCTCTTTTTAGGAAATCAGACTGTGTGGTGTATATGTAAGTGTATCACATTGCTCTACAGCAATAAAACTCACATTATTATTTGTTTAAACATCACTATATGTGTTTATAAATTAGCCTGTGTAAATAAAACACTTTAGTCTTGTTCTAAATCATGTATTAGGTTATACATGGAGGTGTCAATAGGTGTGAAATAGCCTAAAAATTCTCGGTAATGCCCCACCCATCAGCCACACCCCCAACAACACCCCCTAAAACACAAGTGTCCCTATTTGGCAATTTGAAATGTTGGAAGCAATGTTGATGGAGTGGGATACAGAACCTACAGCTGACAAAAAAATAATAAGTAAGACCATATGCACAAAAATATGGACATTCTGGGGCAAACTAACTGCATCATAGGGGACAGACAGTCATTCTCAATGATTTAAAGGATGAGTAAACTTTTATTTTTTATGAAAACACATTTTATAGAGCATTTCCTGCTGAATAAAACAAGGTCACTTCCACTGGTGTCAGATGTTTTATTCAAAATTTTGTAGCAGTTCAAATAATCAGGAAGTGAATTTACTGTGTTTACTTCCTGATAGTTGTGACTGACAGGAAGTGACAGGCAGTTTCTATCACATTCTATGGAGAACTGTATGTCTCTGACTTTCCTCTCCATTAGAATCTAACAGAAAAACTAATTAGAATTTGACCACTAGAGGGCCCTGCTAAGGTAAAAAAAAAAACATGGATTTAAACTGTAATAACTCTGGAAATATAAATCTCTAGGCAGTGGGAGTACCCTTATTTTACTCAGTAGGAAAATCCCTACAATATATATTTTTTCATAAAAAAAGTTTACTGCTCCTTTAAATGGTGCTTGTAACCCTTTGAATACAAGACACGTCTGCAACAAATTATTTCACAATACACTAAATACCTCTCAAGCATTCAAAGGATTACAACCCCCATTTAAATCAATGGGAATTTGTATTTGTCATATGTGATACAGATAATTTGCCTCAGAATTGTTCTACTTATTTTGTGCAAATGGCCCTTTCACTCCCTTAAGCCTCAAGGAATAGGTGGCATTGAGAATGGGCAGGATGGCACTTGTAAAGACAGTGGGTTTGTAGAGGAGGCAGCATGCATGGGTCTGTGTCTGAATGGGTGAGATGGGTACTGCCTGCTCTGTGTGTAGAGAGAACTGAGCCTTGTTACTGAAGCATATAATTGTGCATGAAATAGTAATGAGTTACAGGGAAGGCACCCGGTGACGCAGAGTATCATACTGTGAACTAGTAAATAACAAGCCTCCTTCTGATGTATTATTAATATTTACATTAACACTGAGACCTCCACTTACTGCAACAGAGCTTGTTATACACACATCCTGCTCACTGCCCTATATACCAGACTGCATTCACACACACTCATTTCCAGCCTTATATAGTTGTTCCACAGTCACATGCACACTGTCCTCATGTAATACAGCAGTGTCACACGCTTAGTCCAGTCTAGTACAGTTATCCTACCTTCTTGCCTAGTACAATACACCATTTTCCTAATATAAGAGTTGTATTGTTACACACAACAAAGCACAAATAAAAATTACACACATTCAAATTTCCATTGATTTAAAGGGATAGTAATGTTTCATAATAAAAGCAGCTCCAATTAATCATCATAGTATTTGGACCTTGGAGAGTGTTATTTCAATTCTGTCAGAGTTGTAGTTCAAGAGTAAATCAATGACAAAGTATCCCCCTCCTGCCCCTTTTACTGATGTAACACTGCTCATCCAGAGCAGAAGGGAGGTGCCCAGGTAGACTGCAGAGAGGGACAATCTTCAATTAAGATAAGGGAAAAAGCTGAAAACCCTGTCAAGGGGGGCAGGGTTTTCATTGTTCTCATAGGAAGAAGATTGTCCCCTTCTATTATCTGTCTGGTCTATGGACTGGATTCCACATCTGAGAAGAGATGGTTTACACTAGGTAAAAGGGGCGGGGAGGGGAAACTTTGCTTGTGAATATCTCCCAAACCATGAAGGTTTGAGAGATAAGACTTATATCGTTCTTCAGGTTTTTTTAATGCTTACAAAATAAAATAAAGATAAAGCAAATTATTTCTATCCCTTTAAATGTGGCCAACATCGTGAATGCTAGGGAAGCATTGTGTTGGAGAACTCTCTAGCATTCAAGGGATTAAAAGTCAAATTTTATGTTATTTATATTTGTTTCCTATGGCGCAATTGGTTTGTCCAGAATTGCTCCAATATTTACATTATACGTATCCGAAAAGTCTTATACAGTACACTTGCAACCCTCACACAAACTCCCACACACTCATTTTTTTCTCAGTCATATAGTCTTATTACATTTGTTTTCAGGCACGTGATTTCAGTACTGTGTTCTTTACTACTATTCCCTGTGCAGTAAAGTTTGTAATTCACCCTCCTCCAATTGCAGGATTCGTAGAGATGCTGCAGATGATCACTGCTCAGTGGAAAGAGCTGCAAAGACAGATACGCAGACAGCATGGCTGGATCCTTGGTGCTCTTGACACCATCAAGGCAGAGATACTGCAGAATGATGAGAGCCTGGAGGAACTGGATGAACCACAGGTGAGAGGAGGCAAATAGACTAGCTGAAAGAGGGCAGAGTAGATAGGGGAGGGCACGACAAATGGGGAAGGAGCATTGCATATAGATGTCGGTGACAGTGGTGGGGATGCAAGAGATAGAGAGGCAGCAGAGCAAGATAAGACATATTCCAGAGGCTGTCAACTGGTCCTCATATCTACCAACAGTGCATGTTCTCAGGATATCCCAGATGGAGCACTGGTGGACTAATTAGTAGCTCGACCATTTTAATTGTTCCACCTGTGCCCATTCAGGGATATCCTGAAAACATGCACTGTTAGTAGCTCTTGAAGTCTAGGGTAAGCTACTCTTGAGTAATATCAGTGCTAGAAAGCAGAGTGGATAGCTAGGGCTTGATTTACTACTCAGACTGCCCCCAGGCAAGGCACCCTTAACACTTCTTATGACCACTCTTCGCATGACCCAGACACAATCAGCATTCATTATTCCCTGGTACAGAAAGTACACTCCACCTAGAACATACAAGCATATAAAGACTTGGGGAGAGATGCACTAAAGTATGATAAAGAGGTGATAAAGTGGAGATGACCTTCCCAGTGATATTGCTTCTTCATTTACTATGTTATTCTATGGAGCCTATGCACTGCAATTTCTCAGGTAGAAGGGATCTTAGTACATAGGCTCTATAGAATTAAATAGGACTTGGAGAAGTCATCCTCTGTTTATCATGCCTTGGTGCATAAATCTCCTGTTGTTCTAGAAAGAGAATGATGCAAAATGTTGGAGACTTATCTGTCGTCCGAAGGGACTATATAATAGTCAGTATAGGGTTATTTACACATATGAATATACCAGCCACCATAAATCAGTTAGTGGTGTCTGGCACAGGGCATTAGGTTTACTCTGAACAACTCAGAATGTGTGTGTGTGTGACCAGTCCAGCTGAGACAGCCTTCAGAATCTACTTACCTTTCTAATGTGAGAGATAACAGGGGCAGACAAGGAGAATTAGTAAAGGCAGATAGGAGGAAGAAAGAATGGGCACACAGTTAACCCTTTGAGTGCCAGAGGAGCTATGTAACCCATTGCAGAGCAATGAGTTGCATACCTCCCTCTGGCACTCAAAGGGGTAAGAGAGAGGAGAAAAAAAAGACTTTAGAGCAACACACTGTGGGGCAAATTCAGGGGAAGAGGAGAGAGTGGGGAGCTATAGGGCAGCCATACAGGAGAGAAGACGTGAGACAGGAATGATAGAGCAGTTGGAGACCTACAGGGGAAAGAGTATATTCAATGGAAACAGCAAGGGAAGAAAGACAGCAAGGGCAGACAGATGTGAGACAAGTGAAGGGAGACAGTGGAGAGAGCTGGATAAAGAGGAGGGACACAGATTGATAGTGGACAGAAATGAGAAAATAGAGGTAGCATACAATGGAAGACAAACAGAGTGAACTGGGATTTCTATGCAGTGGAGCATGTGAAAAAGCAAGGACTTCCAGCCAGTAAAGAGACAGTGGGATCTATACAGAAGAATGAGACCTTCACTTGAATAGAGACAACTTGAACAGAAGAACATGGGGTGGGGGAGAGGAGAAAGACATGTCAAGGCATGAGGAAGGGTGGAGAGAGGTATAGAGAGAGAAGGCATGAGGAAGGGAGGAGAGAGCTATAGAGAGAGAAGGCATGAGGCAAGGAGGAGAGAGAGAGACAATGTATGGAGCAGGGAGGAGAGAGTGAGAGAGACATAGTACACGGAAGGGATGAGTGAGAGAGAGACAAGGCAGGGAGGAGAGAGAGAGAGAGATAAAACACGAGGCAGAGAGGAGAAAGAGAGAGAGAAGGCACAAGGAAGAGAGGAGAGAGAGAGAAGAGGTAGGAAGGAGAGTGAGACATGGTAAGAGGCAGGGAGGTGTGAGAGAGAGAAGATGTAGGAAGGAGAGTGAGACATGGTACGAGGCAGGGAGGGGAGAGAGAGATAGACAAGGCAAGAGGCAGGGAAGACAGAGAGACAAACAGAAAGAAAAGAGAGAGACAATACATGAGGCAGGGAGGAGACAAAGTCAATACACGAGGCAGGGAGGAGAAAGACAATGCACGAGGCAGGTAGGAAAGAGAGAGACAATACACGAGACAGGGAGGAGAGAGACAATGCACGAGGCAGGGAGGAAAGAGAGACACAATACACGAGGCAGGGAGGAGAGAGAGCTAGACAATGCATGAGGCAGAGAGGAAAGAGCGAGAATGCACGAGACAGGGAGGAGAGAGAGAGAGACAACACACAAGGCAGGGAGGAAAGAGAGAGACTGCACAAGGCAGGGAGGAAAGAGAGAGACAATAAACGAGGCAGGGAGGAGAGAGAGAGACAATGCACAAGGTAGGGAGGAGAAAGACAATGCACGAGGCAGGGAGGAAAGAGAGAGACAATACATGAGGCAGAGAGGGGAGAGAGAGACAATGCACAAGGCAGAGAGGAAAGAGAGAGACAATACACGAGGCAGGTAGGAAAGAGAGAGACAATACATGAGACAGGGAGCAGAGAGACAATGCATGAAGCAGGGAGGAGAGAGAGAGCTAGACAACGCATGATACAGGGAGGAAAGAGCGAGAATGCACGAGGCAGGGAGGAGAGAGACAATGCATGCAATGGAGACACAAGGCATGTGTCAGAGAGGAGAGACAGACAAGACAAGAGGCAAGGAGGAGAGAGTGAGACACGAGGCAGGGACAAGAGATAGAGGCACAGAGGAGTGATAGAGACAGAGCAGGGAGGAGAGATAGAGAGATAAAGAATGAGAAAGGGAAGACAGATAGAAAGGCATGACGCAAGGAGGAGACATAGCGAGAGAAAGGTATGATGCAGGGAGGCGAGACGGAGGCAAGGCATGACGCAGCGAGGCGAGACGGAGGCAAGGCATGACGCAGGGAGGCGAGACAGAGGCAAGGCATGACGCAGGGAGACGAGACAGAGGCAAGGCATGACGCAGGGAGACGAGACAGAGGCAAGGCATGACGCAGGGAGACGAGACGGAGGCAAGGCATGGGCCAGGAAAAGGAGAGGGACATCAGGCATGAGGCAAGCAAAGGAGAGTGAGAAAGAGAATGTGTGGGGGGGGGGATATGGTGAAGAAATGGGGAAGACAGAAGAGAGAGAAGACAAGGCAGGCATGGGGACAGACCTATTGAAGAAGAAATAAGGCGGGTGCAGTGCGGAAGCATAGAGGGAGACACAATGACTTAGGTAGATCTGTGAATATTTGCCTGTGGTTAATTCCTGGCAATCACAAAGGTAATGTCTTTCTGTGTGCACCTACTTTGTGTGTGTTGCACAGTTACACATGCAGCACTGGCTCCCCTGGGTGTCACATGGCCATAAAATACAGTGACCATAATAAATCATAATAATGACTCAAATCTCTTGACAAGTCTAGTCACATGACCACTGTTAACAAGAGGCTTCACTAATTAAGAAAAAGAGGAGGGGGAGCAACAGTGCTCATTAGATAGTTCCTGCAAAGCATCTCCAATTGAGGAAAAAGCAATTGTACTGTAGACTGATATACTAAATACAAGTGGAGCAATTTTGATACAAAACAACTGAAAGAAAAAAAAATAACATAATCCCCATTGATTTAAATGGGGCTTTTAACACCTTGAAATCAGTGTGAATTTGGGAAGAGTTTATTTGTTCCCTGTGGTGCCATTGGTTTTCTTCTAATCAAATTTCCCATTAGGCAATGTAGGCAACAGTCTAAAGTGTCTAGTTTTAAGGCAATCATCATTTGTGCTGTCCTCACCAACATTCTGAGTTGTAGGTGAGGCCAAAGTGATTCCAATGTTCTTGTTTTGTCTTAGCCATTTTATTTATCATCTTATATTCACCCTTTACTGGCTATTATTGAACCAATTGGATTTTACAGAGGTTACCAATGCATTGTAAAGCAATCTGCTGGAAACCATTCAAGGTGTTAAGGGCTTTTCTTATACTTATAAATTATTGGCCTAGAATTTTCTCTATTAGGCAAATGGTTGGGTCCTCTGATGCAGTCATGTGAGTGGTTAGCTGTGGCCATAGGTGGAGCGAAAGGCATCCTGGTAGATTTACCTGGGGCTGACGGAGATGTAAATTCAGCCTGAGTTTCTGTAGAACTGCACCACATTCCATTAGTGCATCAAACTCGCTTTACCAATAGCAACTGGGTACCAAAGCATATGCTCTAGAGTCCCCTCTGTCACGCAAGAGGTTAAACTTTTTGGTGCCCAGAAGTGTGCTATGCATTTGTCTGACAGCTGCAGCTGATAGGGTTATGATATCCACCAACACAAATTCTCAGAGGACACCACTTTTTCCTCCCTAGACAGAGAATATATTTTAAACATACACTCGCCCAGCCATGCTGCTCCATTAAAGTTGTACAAACACACTTCTCTCTCCTCTCTCTCAGGGCCCATAAAGCCGTGTATCTTATTACCTTCAGCATATGTTCCTGTTGTTGTTGACTGTGCGGAGTTCCCCCCCCTCTCTCCTCCTCCTTTCCGTCCCCTCCTAAATGATCCCCCTTAGAGCTGTAAAATATTTTGAATGCTGATTATTTTGTCCTCTGAATCACAATGCAGAGAAGCAATTTACCTTTCAAGAATTCCCTGCTTGCTCTGAGACATGCAGGGTTAAAAATAAAGTGTGACTGTAAGAAGCAACTCTCAGAAAACTCCAAAGTACATATATTTTATTTTTTTTCTCATTAAATCTTTCTGTGCCAGAGGGACTTGCAGTATAGATAAAGAATTAATCCTTTAAAATAATCTTTCTGTTGAGCAGTATGATGGTGCTTCCAGGTTTTCATGGCCTAGAAAAATGTCTAGTGTGTATATAATGAATATGTACCAAACATAATGTGTTTAGGTTTTCTGCTGCTCTGGGTCCAACCAAGTGCATGTACTCCCCTCTACACATTCTGCCACTCTCACGTTATCAGTCCACTTCCACTGACCATTCCTGTTCCACAGATCACACCCACTTTTTTACTGACACAGAAGTAAGGTTTGAATCACTTAAATGTATGCAATTAGCTTTATAATTTTAACTATTTACACAGAGGCATAACTAGAAGCCACCGGGCTCTGGTCAAGATTTTGCCCCCCCAACCACGTTGCCCCTCAGACTCCACAATGCCCCCATCTCCATATTGCCTATCTCCTACATCCCTAGTGGTCCATTTGTGAGGCAGGAGAGGTCTGGGCCTCCTTCTGCACAGACCTCTATGCAGGTTGAGCTCCCGCGCGGTCCTCTTCAGTAATGCATAGCGCTGGGAGATGACGTCATCTCCCAGCACTCTGCATTACTAGAGTGCCGGAGGGAGATCAACTGCTACAGGTCTGTGCCGAAGAAGGCACAGACCTCAGCGGTGATAATCATATTGCGGGTGGTGTGTCCCATGCGGGGGGGGGGGTGTTCGCAAGGGGCGGCCAGGCCCCTGGATTGATGGACCCGGTTGCATGTGCGGCCCCTATAGTTTCTCCACTGTATTTACATCTAGGTAATATGTTGAAGATGTCCAATCATAAAAAAAAAAGCATAATGCTTCCTAAATAATATATTTTAACCCTTCCACTGCCAGACCACCATGCAATATCACACTATACTTGCAATATGTAGTGTATAAATGTGAGGGTCTGTGGAGCTTCACCATGGACTGTGGCTAAAGCCACACAAAATGGCATCCATGTAAATGTGATCTTCTAGGCCCAGGCCTACTCGTTTTAGACCAAAATACATCACTGTATACCAACATTATCATTGGTCTGGATGTTAGTTAAATCTCCATTGCATTGCAGAGCAATGTGTTGGAGATGTCTCTAGCATCTGAAGGGTTAAGCTTTGCATACCTAGGGTCCAGTAAATACCAAAGCCAATAGTATACCAGCAATTGGATACCTGGGATTTTATTATTAACAAAACTGGCAACTGTATGATTGGTGTTTAGGTAGAAATAGTTTTTACACTTGGAATATGGGATTATTGAGCACATTATAACTCATTCCCCTCTGGTCCTTAAAGGGTGAGTAATCTTCCATGTTGTCTTTGCATATTATACAAGTAACATGTAAGGTGGAATTGCCTTTAATTATTATTAAATGTTTAGGGTCACCTATCTTTTACACTATTATGGAACAGACAGTAAGCTTCCTGGATCATTTTTTCTGGTCAGCCAACCATCACAGAGGTCTCCATAGCACAATATTACATTGCAAAGCTTTGGAGAATTCCTGGTGACAATGTGATTTTAACAGATAGGAGGAAGATCGATTAGGGTCTACATGCACAAAGATAAGTGGAACAACTCAGGGGCAAACCAAATGCACCATAGGAAGACATACAAATTCCCGTAGTAAATGCATTTCTAGTAGCCATATTAGTCCAGTTTTAGTAATACAAACATATGAGAACTTTGGTATTTGGCGATACCTTTTTATTTGGACTAACATTTTGTATTTTAAAACAAGCTTTTGAGAGATCAGCTCTTGCTCTGGTCAAGCAATAGTGAATATCTATGTAACAGGAGTAGGTAATAAAGGGTGTCTGGGCAGTGGTTTGGATGCAGAGCAGCGAGAAGATAATGGGGATGGGAAAACTCCAGAGGAGGCACTGACAATTGAACATTTCTGGTAGACAATGCCAGATCTTTATTGAGTCCTGTTTTTTTTTACATTCTATAAAAAAATCATTCTTAGTTCAAATGTCTGTCTTTTCTGTATGCTTTTAAAATCCATGTTTCTATTTAAGTGATGAGTGGAGTGAATTGAATAAGCTGAGAAGTTCTTTCAGGCTCTGTTTCCATTTTGTCAATGTAATGAATAAATTATCTACACATATATAGCAGCGGTATATGTATGGTTTACTTTGGACTGTGGCTAAAAATCTTTCTCCAAGATATGTCATAAACAGATTGGCACATTGGGACTCATCCTTGTTCTCATATCTGTTCCCATAAGTTGAAGTATAAGAATGTGATTAATCGGACTGGCTTAGTCAGATTAATCACAACTTCAGTACTGTATCTTATTTGGGGAGGATAGCAGGTTTTTGTAACATGCATTTATAATCATCCTTGTTATGAATGTTGCTGTATACAGATTCTACATCCATGAGAGGCAACAGTATGTCAGTTGGGAATTGTTTGATGTTGTGTGGTTTGAGTCTGTGGTATCCTGTATGAAATTGGTGGTGCTTTTGACTATAGGCCCGATATTTGTCTTCATACCTGTTGTGATGGATCTGCTTGCATTTTGTGGTTTGTGTACGTGACTCCAGTTTCTGTCTGACTGGGTATTCGTTTCTTAGTGTCTGGTTGTAGCTGATTTGGGAATGGTTTTTATTCCATGGCAGTAGTTTGGGGTAGTTTCCTATAATATGTAGTGTTTGTGAGTAGTCTCCTACATTCTTCCATATATTTAATTGCTTCCATAATCACTACATCACTTCCTTTGACTGCTGATTTGATAGTGATCTTGTTGTTGCACAATTCTTGTATTGCAGAAGTCTCCAGGGAGGGTGGGTTGTGCAATGTATTTTTGCTGTTGCGCTGACATTAGTGAGTAAGTGAATTGGTCTCTTTAAAGCTTGTCTTAAAATATATACCTTTAGTCCAACTAAAAAAGTATTACCAAATACCAAATTCCTATGGATTTAAATGGAGCTCTTAATACCTGAGTGGAGATGCACTGGGGTTAGATAAAGAACCAGACTGGAGATATTGTGGCATATTCACACCAATCCCATCTCATCATATCCCTGTGAATATTCCATCATCTCCATGCTTTCACTGTACCTACACCAGGCTTATGATTTATCAGTATCTAATCTAATAATGGCTCAGTTGCATATTGAAATGCAACTTAATTATATATTGTAATATTCCCATGGCCGTGTTTATAGGTTACTATGGCTATTCACCACATACCCTCTGCTCCAATAGATGGCTATGCTATAAGAGTCCACAGTTCCAAATTCGCCAGCCTGAGATGATTAAGTTGGGATCTTTCCATAGTTTTTTATGGAGCCAGATGACAGTTTGCTGTCTTAACCGGAGAGAAGAGACAGCTGGTGTCCTCTGTTACCATAGGCATGCCATAGGGATGTGCATTTAACACTCATGTGGCACTGAAAGGGTTAGAACATTAAGACTCCCTTGTCCTGCTTCACTGTCCAATCAAAACATAGAGAACTGGCAAAACAGCTGTTTCATGTAAAGACAGAACCAGCAGAGAAGCTGTTATATGTTTTGCTGGTTCTCTTTGTTTCTGAATGAGCCGTGAAGTGTGGAACGGTATTATCAATGTTCAGTCTCTTTCAGTGTTACAGGGGTGTTCTGGTGTATCCTCTTCGCTCCACACTTGCCCTCTATAACACCTTGCCAGCTTTACACTAACTCTACAGGTTAATGATTAAAGTGTCTCCCCCTACCCTCATGTAGAGAATTCTTAGTATATATGGAAAAGTGTCCTCTATTCTCCATGGTGAAATAATCACCACACATTGTCAGAGACACTTCACCATTATAAAGAACCATAGTGCATCTCCCTGCTGGAATGCTTGGCGTTATGGTACAATGCACTGGAGAACTCTCTGGGATACAAATCCTGTTTAAATCAATGGAATGTCTATTTGTTCCGTATGGTACAGAATTATTCATACTCTTTGGCTTTTTGAAGGTGTTTGGTGTCTTTTGACCCTTGGGACTAACTGGAACATATGTACAGAGACAACAGCAGAACAATTCAAGAGTAAGAAATCCAAATACCGGATTTCCCTTGGATACAGGGGAGGGCTGGCAACATACGGCCCAGGGGGCAAATACAATTAAGTGGCCCATATCTACTATCGTCCAAGCCCATTGTCCCAGCCCACCCCTGTTTCCTTAATTTTAAAATTGTCCTTAATGCTGTGAATTAAAGCAAGTGATACCACAGAGCTTACTGTTGAAATGGGGCTACATTAGTGATACTACAGTGCTTACAATTTAACCCTGTGAGTGCCAGTTGTGTACCCCTCTGGCACTCAAAGGGTTAAGTAAAGATAGAATAGTGATGCCATAGAGCTTGCAATGGAAATGGATTATGCTACTAGTGCAGCTCTGTTTGATTTGTAGCTCTGCGGCATCACTTGCATTTAGATTCATTTCATAAGTTCTGTGGTATCACTAGTGTAGCTCCATTTACAGCAGCAAGTGGGAGATTGAGTGAGGCACTGGCCCACTAGCCCAGACACATGGCCAGCCCAGGGGGCAATTGCCCCCCTGCCCCCCAGGCCAGCCCTCCCCTGCTTGGATACTAGAGAGGTCTCCAGTGCATTGCATTCAAGGGATTAGATATGTGTTGTGTAGTTATTGCTCCACTTCTGTATTTATACCTATTGTGTCATGCATAACTAAAGTCCAGGGGGGTTACAAGGTACCGTCTGAAAGGGCTAAACCCTTAAGTCTTTTGCTTAAAGGGACAGTAATGTTCCAGAAAAACTATTTTGCATTATGTAGTACATAAAAAGTTGAGTTGAATGCAAAAAAACGTATGTCTCAAATGTGCTTGCAAACCAGGCACACTTTTTAGACCATTCCAATGAAGTCATTCATTTTAAATAATGAGATTGCAGCTCTGCTGCAGAGCCTCCGTGTCGGCCGACACAGATCTCCTGCTGACAGCTTTACAACTGACAGCAGGAAACCTCAAAATTTGAATGCACGTATCTCTCAAACCATAGTGGTTTGAGAGATAAGTTTTTTTGCATTCGACTCAACTTTTTATGCACTACATAATGCAAAATTGTTTTCTGGGACATTACTGTCCCTTTAAAGCACTGTTTTTTTGTTGCAAGCTTGGTGCATATAATGATGCTAAACGTCTTACTAGAAATATTACCATCAGGCTGCACAGTGCCACTCTGTCTTTTGGGCACCTGGAAACTCCCCTGCTGAAATCCCTATATTATCCAAGTAGCCATACTATGGCCCCACCCCTTCCATAACCACACCCCCAGCCTCATCCATTGTCTTGCATAGAAAATACCCTTAACCCATAAGTCATAAGCCAAAATCTATTAGCCTGTTGGATCCTATAGAGGTATCCAAGCATTCAAGGAGACCGCTGTAGCATCCAAACAGTCAGAAAATCACCAGTGAAACTATATATATAAAATGGTAACTAAACTGACAAACCTACCATGATTTGTAAGGCGAATCGTTGTTGTGCTTGTCACACCTACAACTCAGGAAGTAGGCGTGGCTAACACTGATGAGTCATTCCTCAAAATCTGGAATATGAAATCCAGGGTGGGTTTGATTTAAATCATGATTTAAATCACTAGTCAGTAAGACTCGATTTAAATCATGATTTTTAAATGCAAAAACTCATTCTTGCTGGTAGTTAAAACCATCAATATTTGCAACCAGATGAAGAAGTCATATATATCCTGTCAGATTAGTAAAACAGCAATATCAGAACTGATTTTTGTTTAATAGATTAATCACTCATATTTGGGACATATAATAAAATATAACAAAATATAATTACATGACTGTACAGCCTCAGTTACATAACTAAGCTCTATTTCATACTGAATAACCTTTAAACTATAATGTATCTTAAATAGAAAACTATCTTTAGATAGATTTTTCCTCCAAAAGCATTTCATTAAAATAAATTTGATTTAAATAAAAAAATCCAATTTAAATTAAAAAAAAAATCAGATTTAAAAAAAAAAAAAAAAGTCATTGATTTTTATCCACCCTGATGAGGTCAGTGTTGGCTAAATTGAGGCAGTCCAGCTGTTACGGACTAGAATTGCCATCATCCCTGACCATCATGGCCAGACTGGCCTACCGGGATACCGGGAAAAATCCCGGTAGGCCGCCAGCTCTGGGCCTCACTGGGGGCCGGCCGGGGAGGCTTAAATAAATGCGCCAAGTTTGTAAAGCCAATCATGAGACAGCGGCCGCAAGGTAACAGGCGGCCGCGAGATTTGAACAACTGCCGGCCTCATCTAGAGAGTGGAGACAGGCCGGGCCTAGACCCAGTGACGTCAGAAGCAGTGTGAAAAGCACTGCTTCTGCGCACTGGGTAGGCCGGCACTCCTACCTTAAGCATTTGTGTGGTCTGCCGAGACGGATAGAGCTGAGCGGGAGGCTGGGAGCAGACACTGCGTCAGCAGACGCAAGACACAGTCACAGGCAAGAGGGGGGAGGGGGGGATCAAGACAGCAAGAAAGGCAAAAGGGGGAGTAAGAGGGTTTATATAGAGGTAAGAGGGGGAGAAAGGGATAAGGGGGATCAATAGCGGGTAAAAGAGGCAGAGGGGGGCAAGAGAGAGAAAAAGAGGCAAAAGGGAGAAAAAAAATTGGCAAGAGGCAAAAGGAGGGGGGACCAAGAGGCAAAAGAAGGGGGGATCAGGAGGGGGAGAAAGAGGCAAAAGGTTGGGATCAAGGTGAAGAAGGGGGGAGAGAGAGATAGGCAAAAGGGGGGCTCAAGAGTCAAGGAGGGGGAGAAAGGGGGATCAAAAGGGAGAAAAAGGCAAAAGGAGGGGGCTCAAGAGTCAAGAGGAGGAGAACAAAGCAAAAGGTGGGAATGAAGAGTGGGAGAAAGAGGCAAAAGAGCGGAATCGAGAGTCAAGAGGTGGTGTGTGTATGTGCATATATATATATAATATATATGTATATATATATATATATACACAACTCTTTATTACTCTGGTGGTGACATAACTCTATTGCTCTGGTGGTGGCATTCATATGTGTTTTAAAATGCATGTTTTCCCCTTTTATAAACAAGAAAAAAAATGCTATTATGCTATGAGGCTGGTATAATGACGCAATGCTATGGGGTTGGTCAGCAATTTTTTCCAGGGCTGGTTTTTATTCCCAGTCCGGCCCTGCTGACCATCCTTTGGCTGGTCAGGGATGATGGAAATTGTTGTCCTCAGCAGCTGCAGAGCCATATGTTGCCAATTCCTACTCTGTGCATTTCCCTGATTGCCTAATAGGACATCCAGCCCTGCTGTCACTTCTTACAAGTTATATTTGTTGCCTTATTCCTCATTCTTCACCATTCACCAGAGAATACTGCCCATGCCTCTCTATGAAATTCAGCAAAATTCAGCAGCCATGAAGCAAATCAAATACAAAATTGTTGTGTTTTTTTTTTCCTTCTCTCCTGCAAGCGGTGAATTTCTCTTCCAGAAATAGTCAGTTTAATTACACTTAAAAATAACATTTTTTTTAATTAAACACTCAGGTAAGCAGAAATTGGTTTAAATTAAAAAAAGAAAACAATTAGACATCAAAAACCTTCCCAAACCGGTCCTCTGAGAAATGACAGAACGGGCAGACGGGATATAAATGTTCAGATTATATCGTGTTCTTTTCACCCCGCTCTTGCCAGAAAGTCTCCCACATTGGGCACTCTATTTTCTACTTTTTTTTTTATTATTATTCATCTCGGGGAATCAGGATGAGAAGACAGAGTCAATACTTCCAGCATTTTAATTAAAACCGTTAGCGGAATAAATCCATTTCATTATCAGTTAATGAAACACAAGGTCATTTTACCACGTGTGGCGACGGTTGGGGAATAACCCTTGCACTGACAGATAGGGCTGCAGTGCATTGCGGAGGAATGCATCGCTGGCTCTTTGCAAAGTGAAAGGGATGACTAGAACTGCTAACATTCCACTGATAAGCGTGTAACCCTTTGAGTGCCAGTAGGCTGCAGTGAAGTTGAAAGCCCCCTAGCAATTAGTGGGCTATATGTACAAAGTAAGTGGCACTGAGTTGCCTGAAGTAGTTAGTACAAGAGACTTCACAGAAGAAATGTAAGTAATAGACAGGAGAACAAGGCTGCAGAAGCAGGCAGTGAGTCCTATGTGCAAAAGTCATACCTCCCAACATTTCAAATGGTCAAAGAGGGACACTTTGTTTGAGGTGGTGTTTATGGGGGTGTGGCTGGTGGGTGGGGTATTACCGAGAAGTTTTAGGATATTTCATGACCTATTGGCTCCTCTTTGTTTAACTGAATCAATTACTTAGAGCAATACCAAAGTATTTTATTTACACAGATTAATGTATAAACACATATATTAAAGATTAACTACACATTTACGCGAGTTTTATTGCTGTGGAGCAAAGTAATACACAATATTCATTCTGATATCCCGAAAAGAGGGACAAAAGGGTAGAAAAGAGGGACAGAGGGATTTAGGTCTCAAAGAGGGACAGTTGGGAGGTATGAAAAGTGGATCGATTCTGGGACTAACTGCCCTACAGGGAACAAATAAAAGTGGATTTAAATTTGGTTTTTAACCCCTTGAATGCTACAGCAGTCTCAAACACTTTGCTTTTCAATGCAGATATGACCGATTCAGCACTCAAGGGGTTAAATCTCCATTTACACCAAGGAGAAATTTTAGTTGTTCCCTCTGAAGGAACTGGCTTCATTGGTCTTTGTACGTATAGCCCATTGTATGAACGGCTCTGTGACTAGCAGTGGATGTACTCGGCTCTGTGACTAGCAGTGGACGTACTCGGCTCTGTGACTAGCAGTGGATGTACTCGGCTCTGTGACTAGCAGTGGATGTACTCAGCTCTGTGACTAGCAGTGGATGTACTCAGCTCTGTGACTAGCAGTGGATGTACTCAGCTCTGTGACTAGCAGTGGATGCACTCGGCTCTGTGACTAGCAGTGGACGTACTCGGCTCTGTGACTAGCAGTGGACGTACTCGGCTCTGTGACTAGCAGTGGACGTACTCGGCTCTGTGACTAGCAGTGGATGTACTCGGCTCTGTGACTAGCAGTGGGTGCACTCGGCTCTGTGACTAGCAGTGGGTGCACTCGGCTCTGTGACTAGCAGTGGGTGCACTCGGCTCTGTGACTAGCAGTGGACGTACTCGGCTCTGTGACTAGCAGTGGACGTACTCGGCTCTGTGACTAGCAGTGGATGTACTCGGCTCTGTGACTAGCAGTGGGTGCACTCGGCTCTGTGACTAGCAGTGGGTGCACTCGGCTCTGTGACTAGCAGTGGACGTACTCGGCTCTGTGACTAGCAGTGGACGTACTTGGCTCTGTGACTAGCAGTGGGTGTACTCGGCTCTGTGACTAGCAGTGGACGTACTCGGCTCTGTGACTAGCAGTGGACGTACTCGGCTCTGTGACTAGCAGTGGACGTACTCGGCTCTGTGACTAGCAGTGGATGTACTCGGCTCTGTGACTAGCAGTGGGTGCACTCGGCTCTGTGACTAGCAGTGGGTGCACTCGGCTCTGTGACTAGCAGTGGACGTACTCGGCTCTGTGACTAGCAGTGGACGTACTTGGCTCTGTGACTAGCAGTGGGTGTACTCGGCTCTGTGACTAGCAGTGGGTGCACTCGGCTCTGTGACTAGCAGTGGGTGCACTCGGCTCTGTGACTAGCAGTGGGTGCACTCGGCTCTGTGACTAGCAGTGGACGTACTCGGCTCTGTGACTAGCAGTGGACGTACTCGGCTCTGTGACTAGCAGTGGATGTACTCGGCTCTGTGACTAGCAGTGGGTGCACTCGGCTCTGTGACTAGCAGTGGGTGCACTCGGCTCTGTGACTAGCAGTGGACGTACTCGGCTCTGTGACTAGCAGTGGACGTACTTGGCTCTGTGACTAGCAGTGGGTGTACTCGGCTCTGTGACTAGCAGTGGACGTACTCGGCTCTGTGACTAGCAGTGGACGTACTCGGCTCTGTGACTAGCAGTGGACGTACTCGGCTCTGTGACTAGCAGTGGATGTACTCGGCTCTGTGACTAGCAGTGGGTGCACTCGGCTCTGTGACTAGCAGTGGGTGCACTCGGCTCTGTGACTAGCAGTGGACGTACTCGGCTCTGTGACTAGCAGTGGACGTACTTGGCTCTGTGACTAGCAGTGGGTGTACTCGGCTCTGTGACTAGCAGTGGACGTACTCGGCTCTGTGACTAGCAGTGGATGTACTCGGCTCTGTGACTAGCAGTGGGTGCACTCGGCTCTGTGACTAGCAGTGGACGTACTTGGCTCTGTGACTAGCAGTGGACGTACTCGGCTCTGTGACTAGCAGTGGATGTACTCGGCTCTGTGACTAGCAGTGGATGCACTTGGCTCTGTGACTAGCAGTGGGTGCACTCGGCTCTGTGACTAGCAGTGGATGTACTCGGCTCTGTGACTAGCAGTGGGTGCACTTGGCTCTGTGACTAGCAGTGGATGCACTTGGCTCTGTGACTAGCAGTGGATGCACTCGGCTCTGTGACTAGCAGTGGATGCACTCGGCTCTGTGACTAGCAGTGGACGCACTTGGCTCTGTGACTAGCAGTGGACGTACTCGGCTCTGTGACTAGCAGTGGATGTACTCGGCTCTGTGACTAGCAGTGGGTGCACTCGGCTCTGTGACTAGCAGTGGACGTACTCGGCTCTGTGACTAGCAGTGGGTGTACTCGGCTCTGTGACTAGCAGTGGACGCACTCGTCTCTGTGACTAGCAGTGGACGTACTCGGCTCTGTGACTAGCAGTGGACGCACTCGGCTCTGTGACTAGCAGTGGACGCACTCGGCTCTGTGACTAGCAGTGGACGCACTTGGCTCTGTGACTAGCAGTGGATGCACTCGGCTCTGTGACTAGCAGTGGACGTACTCGGCTCTGTGACTAGCAGTGGGTGCACTCGGCTCTGTGACTAGCAGTGGACGTACTCGGCTCTGTGACTAGCAGTGGACGTACTCGGCTGTGTGACTAGCAGTGGGTGCACTCGGCTCTGTGACTAGCAGTGGGTGCACTCGGCTCTGTGACTAGCAGTGGACGTACGTGGGTGCACTCGGCTCTGTGACTAGCAGTGGACGTACTCGGCTCTGTGACTAGCAGTGGATGCACTCGGCTCTGTGACTAGCAGTGGATGCACTCGGCTCTGTGACTAGCAGTGGGTGCACTCGGCTCTGTGACTAGCAGTGGACGTACTTGGCTCTGTGACTAGCAGTGGACGTACTTGGCTCTGTGACTAGAAGTGGACGTACTCGGCTCTGTGACTAGCAGTGGACGTACTTGGCTCTGTGACTAGCAGTGGACGCACTCGGCTCTGTGACTAGCAGTGGATGCACTCGGCTCTGTGACTAGCAGTGGGTGTACTCGGCTCTGTGACTAGCAGTGGACGTACTCGGCTCTGTGACTAGCAGTGGATGCACTCGGCTCTGTGACTAGCAGTGGATGCGCTTGGCTCTGTGACTAGCAGTGGGTGTACTCAGCTCTGTGACTAGCAGTGGGTGCACTCGGCTCTGTGACTAGCAGTGGATGCACTTGGCTCTGTGACTAGCAGTGGATGCACTTGGCTCTATGACTAGCAGTGGGTGCACTTGGCTCTGTGACTAGCAGTGGATGTACTCGGCTCTGTGACTAGCAGTGGACGTACTCGGCTCTGTGACTAGCAGTGGATGCACTTGGCTCTGTGACTAGCAGTGGATGCACTCGGCTCTGTGACTAGCAGTGGGTGTACTCGGCTCTGTGACTAGCAGTGGATGCGCTTGGCTCTGTGACTAGCAGTGGGTGCACTTGGCTCTGTGACTAGTGTGGACGTTCTCGGCTCTGTGACTAGCAGTGGGTGCACTTGGCTCTGTGACTAGCAGTGGACATACTCGGCTCTGTGACTAGCAGTGGACGTACTCGGCTCTGTGACTAGCAGTGGACGTACTCGGCTCTGTGACTAGCAGTGGATGTACTCAGCTCTGTGACTAGCAGTGGGTGCACTTGGCTCTGTGACCAGTGTGGACACGCGCTAGTCTGAAACAGTTCACGCAGAGAGGCTGATGTACTAAGAAGAACTTGAACAATTCTGGAAAGAACAAACTTCACTATAGGGGCAGAAACATACCCATTGAGTTAAATGGTACTATTAAAGCGGAGCTATCACTGAAAATAAAGTGCCCCCCAAATCATTATGCATATAGCGATGTGCATATCCATGTTAGTATTTCCTTGAATAAGTCCGGTGTTATTGATAAATCCAACTTGTTCCCAGACTCACAGGCAGACATCTTGCTGTACTGGCATCTGTGTGCCTGTGTATCAGTCCCTTCCTGTACCTTAAAGGGATAGTAATACTTGCAAATTACTAATCCCCATATTGTAGCTTTGTTAAAAAGAAACTTATTGCCCCCTGTGTCATCTCTCAAACCCTTATGGTTTGAGAGATGATAGCGCTCAAAGTTCCCCCCTCCCTCCCCCTTCCCTGACTGAGCGCTGAATGCAGGGATATCCGGTATTACTTGCATCAGGCGGCTCTGCAGCATTGCCGAGATCGCATTTATAAAAAAGAAATCTTTCAGTAAAACGGTCTTCTACGTGTGCTTGCAAACCAAGCACAAACCGAGCACAAACCAAGCACACGTAGAAGACCGTTTCAGTGAAACAATTCTTTTTTATAAACGCGATCTTGGCTCAGCTGCAGAGCCGCCTGATGCACATAAGACTGTCATACGACAGCTTCCCCTGCAGTCAGCTTTCAGTCAGGGAAGGGGGAGGGAGGGGGAACTTTGAACGCTATCATCTCTCAAACCATATGAGTCTGAGAGATGAACTCTGGGGGCAATAAGTTTTTTTTTAACAAAGCTACAATATGGGGATTAGTAATTTGCAAGTATTACTATCCCTTTAAGGTACAATGCAGCTCCAATTAATCTTCATAGTATTTGAGCCATAGAGTGTTTTTTTCAATACTGTCAGAGTTGTAGTTCAAGAGTAATTGAATGATAAAGTTTCCCCCTCCCACCCCTTTTACCTAGTGTAAACCACCTCCCCTCAGATGTTGAATCTGGTCGAGACCAGACAGCTCACAGCAAGGGACAATCCTCTTACTGTCAGAACAATGAAAACCCAGCCCCCCTTGACAGGTTTTTCAGGTTTTTCCCTTATGCTAACTGAAGATTTTCCCTCTCTGCAATCCACTTGGACACCACCTTTCTGTTCTGAGGTAAGCAGTGTTACATCAGTAAAAGCGGCGGGTGTGGGGCACTTTATCATTTAATTACTCTTGAACTACAACTCTGACAGTAGTGAAATAACACTCTCCATGGCCCAAATACTATGAAGATTAATTGGAGCTGCTTTTATTTTGAAACATTACTCTCCCTTTAATTATGCAGCTTCATATGACTAAGTCAGAGAACAAAGCTCTGCTAAGATAAGATTCCCCAACTACTAAATCAAATATCTCTGAAACTATTAACCTGTTTGTAAAATAACAAGCAGAAATTATTGGCAGTTTACATAGATATATATATAATGAGACTTAAAACGGAGTAGGTAACAGGCCCACTTTTTTCTATCAATACACAGCAGTATTGACACTATCTTAACCCTTTTGATGCTGGAAAGTTCTATACAGCAATGCTCCATAATGCTTTAGAGAACTCTCAACTATCCAGAGAGCTAAAAAGAGATCCATAGGTATTTCATCTGAAACAAAAAGATTCCAGCAAAACGTTTGTGGGAAAAAAAGTCAAAAAGAATAATTTCTTAGAACTAAACACAATGAAATAACTAGTAGCTCATAAGAAACCCAAGATTATGCATGGGCCGGTATTAATCAGGCTGCAAAATTAGCCATGCAGCCATATGCTCTAAATTGTCAGTGTGCGAATCTTGTTAAAATTAACACGATTTTCTACTTGCGGATTAGAGCATTAAAAATTGAATGAGAATGTTAGATTGAATGGGGCAATAAGAGAGATAAGTAGCTTATTGTGTATATAATCTCAGCAAAAGCCAGGCCACATCATTTTTTTTCTCAGTAGTTGTATTATGTGGGTGGTCAGAGACATAAGCGGAAATAAGCTAAAGCCTCTTGGTGTGGAACTCCATAAATAAATACAGTGAATTAGGAAATTAGTGAGGGTTTTCTCTCACATCCCCCATGCAGAGTGGCTTCACTGCCTTTAGTAAATACCTCTTTTTTGGTGTAAGCCAGTGATCCTCAACCTGGGTGCCCTGGCACTTTGCCGCAAGCCCTGGCATAGAGTGTCAATGTTTTGCATGAAGACTTTGATAATAATGTGGCTATAGCAGGGCTTAAAAGTTGAAGTCCTTTGCTACTAGCCAGACCTGAAAAGTTACTCGCCACTGCAAGCCATAACATACCAACCAGGGCTGAATTTCTACTCGCCAGGGCTAAATTTTCACTCGCTAGTGGCGAGTGGAAATTTTGAGCCCTGGCTATAGCATTTTAAATGCATGTATATTCCTTTGAGTGCCAGAGTGGTACGCAATGCGTTGCGTACCGCACTGGAACTCAAAGGGTTAATTTTGAGTTAATTGTTATGAGCAATACACTTGTATTTGTCCTTCTTTTTGTAAAACCTAAGAATAACTATATTTATGTATTTGTTACCGTTGATTATTCATTGGACAAATACCTATAAACCACTATGGGTGACCTGAAAATTTCAGACACTTGTTAGGGGTGCCTTGAGTAAAAAAAAGCTTGAGTACCACTGGTGTAAGCAGTTAAGGGAACTGGCATTAGCTAGATTAAGGATTAGTAAAGATTCCTATGTCTGCTTTAGTGTGGAATCCTATTACTTAATCCCCTTAAGTAAGAGGATTGCAACTTCAGGCCGCCTCCAGCAGCTACCAAACTACAACTCACATCATGATAGGTGTTGTAGCTGGACAGCAGCTGGAGGGTGTCACATTGCCCACTTGGCTCTAAGATGTATAAAAGGCATGGAGGCAAGTCTGTTCTGTAGTCCTCAGGAACAGATTTGCATCCCTGGTGCCCCTAGGCAAGGCACTCTAGGTGTCCTTAGCCCCACCCGTAGTCACACCACCTTTCCTCATATGACCCCGCCCCAGTCCCATCCTGGCACAGAAAATATCCTTGGCCTATAACAAGCAAGGACAAAAAATACTTTATCCCCTTGGTTGCTAGAGAGGTCACCACTTGGATGCTGGAGAGATCTAAATCGCCTTGCTTCATAAGGAGTTGGAGATCTCTCTGGCATCCAAGTGGTTAAATAGCCTATAAATGGGTATAAAACTGGTGCAGTGACACTGATGCGGAGACACTGAGTACACCTATAATTCATAATGTGGGTGTGGCCAATGCAGATGAGGCGGCCCTCAAAATTTATAGCTCTGATTAGCTGCCTATTCTACCTACTGGGATATCATGCCCTGGTAGTCCTCTTCTGTCTGGATTACATAAAAAGACATTCTGGTCAAATACAAATTCCCAAAATGACAATTATTTTAAACAGAGCTGTTAACCCCTTAAATACTAGAGAGGTCTACAAAGCATTTTTCAGTCTCTGGGGTGCAGTTCATTTGTCCCAGAATTGATGCTGGACTTTTCAGTACATCGGACTCATCGGGGTTTATTTATTCAAGCGGAACAGAGCAATCTTGGGGTAAACCATCTACACAATACTGAGGGTATTACAATTCTCCAGATTATCTTTGACTTAAAGGGATAGTAATATTTCTAAATAAAAGCAGCACCAATTAATCTTCATAGTATTTTGGCCATGGGGGGTGTTATTTCAATACTGTCAGAGCTGTAGTTCAAGATTAATTGAATGACAAAGTATCTTCCTCCCACCCCCTTTTACTGATGTAACACTGCTCACCTCAGAGCAGCAAGAGCGTCAGGATGGATTACAGAGAGGGACAATCTTCAGTGATCATAAGGAAAAACCTGTCAAGGGGGGCAGGGTTTTCCTTATGCTCACAGTAAGATTGTCCCTTGCTGTGAGCTGTTCAGTCAAGAGACCAGATTCCATATCTGAGGGGAGGTGGCTTACACTAGGTAAAAGGGGTAAGAGGTGGATATTTTGTCATTCAATTACTTTTGAATTACAAATCGGACAGTATTGAAATAACAATCTCTATGGCCCAAATACTATGAAGATTAATTAGAGCTGCTTTTATTTTGAAATATTACTATCCTTTTAAATGGGGCTTTTTAACTCCTTGAATGCAAAGCAATGCGTTGTACACCTCTCTCTCTAGCGTTCAAGGTGTTAAGACGTTCCATTTAACTCAATGGGTAATTTTATTTATTATGGTGCAATTGGTGTACCCCAGTATTGCTCTGCTTCACTCATATACATATGGTCCATTGACTTGTTGTAACATAGTCTCCTTATATAGGTTCCAGTCCTTTACTGTTTTTGGTTATGATGATAATTGATGCACATTGTAACATTCAAGGATGAAACATTTACAAAAACACAAATGATGTAAATTGTAGCTGCACTAACACTTTGACGCTTTCTATTCACCTACTTACACCATCGATGAGATGTCAGAATAAATTACTGGAGGGATACACTGGAAATGAGTAGTGTTATGCTTAGCATATTGACTAAGGGAAAAAACTTTATTACCTAACCTCCATGCTCACTAATCCCGTATACATTACAGTCAAATCACAAAAGTGGCATATGTTAAATTCAACTTAATAGAACACTGGAAACATACTAAGGATATTTTGGCAAAAAAAAAAGAAACAGAAGATAAGTTAACTTAATTTTCAAGATAATTACAAACTGCATATAAGTTGTGCTATTAATGCATAGAAAAAAAGTGAGCCTAAACACTGAAATCCCTTTGAAAGGGATTTCAGTGTTTAGATGCGCTTTTTCTATGCATTAAAGGGATAGTAATGGTTAATTTTAAGTTGATTTAATATTGTAGACATTAAAACATTATCAGTGTAAGTCTTATCTCTCAAACCTTTATGGTTTGAGAGATATAACTTGCTAAAGTTACCTTTTCCTGGCTGTTTTACTCAAGTCTGCCATCTAGCTGACAGCTGCAGATTCCAGTCATTTGACCAGACAGAAGCTCTTCAGCAGAGCTGAAATCATGCTATTTAGAAATAAATACTTCACTGGAACCGTCTACAAAGTGTGCTTGCAAGCCAGCAAGCTTTAGATATCGATATATCGGCGCTGCTGAAGAGCCACATCTGGTCAAGCGACCAGAATCTGCTTCTGTCAGCTTTACAGCTCGTCAAGCAGAAAAGAGAGGGACCAGAGAACTTTATTTTCCTATATCTCTCAAACCATAACGGTTTGAGAGATACAAATAAGTGCAAGTACTCTCTTTTAATTGTATCTACCATATAGTTAATACTTTTTTTCTGACATTACTATCCCTTTAATATGTGATTATCAGCTTATGGAGGGGCTTTTAAGCTGCACACGCAATACCGTGTGATTGATATACATAGCTGTGAACTTGCCAGGTTTCAATTGGACACTCCAGATTTAGGGCACTGTCTCCAGATGAAACATCATGTTCTCTGGGTAATAAGCAGCGTAAACATTATTGTAAAAGAAAAACAAAACCAAAAAAACAGAATAGATCTTTGCTTGAGTGAAGCTGAGGCAGCATATCTACAGGCAAGTGACATCAGCCAGCCAATGCAAAGTGATGATTGGATAGCGGCAGAGGTCAGTAGGCAGAGTATGAGGTAATTATGCTGCTTATCTGTCCCACGAGGAGTGGAGCAGAGAACTTAAGCACTGCTCTAGTCCAGCCTTTTTGGCTGATAACTGTATTTTTTTTTTCTTTCATTTAACCCTTTGAGTGCTAGAGGGGTACGCAATGTACTATTCTGGCACTCAAAAGGTTAATATAATCTACTTTTTTTTTTTTCTTCTGACTGTAAAGGTTAATATCAAAGGGTCTCCGGGTGACCATATTTCAAAAGTTCCCAACTATATTGATATAGTAGATGTTTTCAGAGAGGTATATACTATTGCCAGTACTTTTTGGATCCTAGATGGATACCATTATAGATACTGGTTCATGATTTAACTGACTGAATGGGTTTGAGCAGCTGAATCTTTTCTATATTGGACTGTTTATAAGTTGTGCTAGCCATTTGTCATTAATATCAATAGTTTTTGAGAAATTAACCTTGATTTGAGAGTGGCTCAGTGTGGCACTCTATGCCAATATTACTGCATGTGGATGCTGATGTACTCAGGAGAACTAGGGCAATTCAGGGGCAAACCAACTGCACCATAGTGGATATATAAAAATGTTATTGATTTAAATGGGTTTTTTTTTTAAGCCTTTGAGTGCCAGAGAGGCATCAACTCATTGAATTGCAGTGTTAACCGCTTGAATGCTAGAGGTTTCCAGTGTATGCAAGTGCAATCGAATTGTTCTATAATTCCTTCAGTTCGACTAGGTGACGAATTTGGTTCTAAACAAAACTAATCAGCTTGCTGTGTACGGATTTAGCATAAAGTTCCACGAAAACAGGTTAATTTCTCAAAAACTATTTATTTTAGAAGAAAATGACTAGAACAACTAAAACTAAAGTTCTAGCTTAACTCCTTGAGGATCAGAGATATTTGCAACACATTGAGACGCAATGTGGTGCTCATATTAATGGCCCTTGAGGAATTAAGCTGACAGGTCCACTTTAAACCTTTGAGTGCCAGAGGGGTACGCAATGCATTGCAAAGCAATGTTTGCGTATCCCTCTGGCATTCAAAGGGTTAATAAGAGAATACGCCACCCACACACACATCACAAACCATCATCCTATGAACAGAAATGGCCCTAGATAGGCAGTGCTCTGTATTTCCCAATGATCTTTGGCTGTGTGAAATCCATTTTTTCTAATGTTGTCTAATGCTTTGCTAATTAAAGTGTGCATGTTAATTAAAGCAGAGGCTAATGTTAATTACCTATATTAATGGGATCCTATATTGCACCTGCCAACAACTCTGGCTTAATTTTTCAAAATATCTCAATTAAAGTATAATTTCTTCCTTTTTTTTTCTTTTCTATTTTGTATCTGCAATTTGAATGGCAGGAAGGGTATGTTAACCTTTTGTGTGCCAGAAGTAGTCAGATTTTGCTCAGCATTCTACAGTGGGTGTAAGAATAAAGTGAAAACAACATTTATTAACCCCTTAAGGACCAGCGGTCCTGGGATGTTTCCGTCCCATAAGGACCGCTTTGATCTTTGCCGACGAGCCGGTACACATGACCTGTTGCGTGTATCGGCGCGCAGCTTTGGGGCCTGAAAGAGATCGCTACAGTCTTGGAGCGGTCAGTTTTAGTCCCTATTTTTACTTACAGCGCTCCCGGTGGAGCGCTGTAAGTAAACAGTATGTGACGTACTATGACCGTCATTGGTCCTTAAGGGTATAAGGACAGTAAGTCATGTAGTCCTTAAGGGGTTTAAAAAATAAAATGGATAGCCCACATTTTCCTGTTTAGTAAAACAGTGGTACTCCCTATGAAACATACAAGACAGGCACAATCCTCCGAAATATTTTTGTAGGACCATAACAGCAGAATAATATTCTCAGAAAAAGAACAATGTACACAGAAAAAGAACAGTTTTTGCCCTTCTGTCTTGCACTAGACATATTAAAAACTATTAATGGGGTATTCCACTATAAGTTCATATACAATTAAATACACAGAGATTCTGGATGCATTCAGTAGTCTAAGTTAATACAGCTCTACCCCATCAGCAAAGGTAGCACACCTCTCCAAGCATCTCTACCCACACCGAAAGTGCTGGCAGAATCCAATAATAATAAAATCTATTTTAAGGTAATAAAAAATACTAAATATACATATACACATGAATGGTACATGCCGTTGCCCGTTCGATTGGGCCCATCAGGGAACCTCTGAACTGCTAAGCTGATTGTCACAGGAGTGGGCGTGGTGTTTAGCCATTACCCACTCCTAGGAAAATTGCCTTCCCGTCGCTTTGTAGACAATGTACCAGAACATACTTACATTTATATATATACACACTAGTAAATGGTGCACAGTGTTTCACATACTATTGGGCACGCCGTGCAGTTTGGTGACCCACTGGACTGTTTCATCGTTGAGTCTTCTGCAGCGATGTTCACAGGATTGGGTGGGGTCTTAGCCCCTGCCCACTCCTGTGGAAATCACTGACCCCTGATTTGCTGAGTGCGTCCAATCTCCATCTCATATTAATTATATATATATATATATATATATATATATATATATATATATATATATATATATAAACATAGTAAATTAGGTTGAAAAAAGACACAAGTCCATCACGTTCAACCCTTGCCTCCCAACCCAGAGAAATGAGAATTATATACCTGTCCTGCTACCAAATAAGTTAGTATTTATCAGACCTTCTGGATTTGCCTACTAATACACAGTATAACCCTGTATGTTCCCTTTTGAAACAAATGTATCTAATCTTCTCTTAAATGTATCCATTGTATCTGCTATAACCACCTCCTTGGTCAAGGAATTCCATAATTTAACAGACCTTACTATAAAAAAACCCTTCCTCTGCTGAAATCTAAGCCTCCTTTCCTCTAATCTCAAGGGCGTCCCTATGTCATTTGATCGGGCTTGGAATGAATAGCTCCCCACAGAGATCCTTCCATTGACCTCTCATGTACTTGTATATTGTGATAAGATCTTCTCTTAGTCGTCTTCTCTCTAGAGTAAATAGACCAAGTTTGTCCAGTCTTTCCTCATACGTCAAGTTCTCCATTCTCTTTATTAATTTTGTTGCTTGATATATATATTTGTGTTTAAGAGAAATTTACCACTGTGCCTTAAGCAAAAGTTTTTTGACCAATGTGTCCTCCCAGTCCTTACTTATTGCTGTGACACATGGACACTGAATGCCAAAGCCATACAAAAACTTAAGGTTACGCAGAGAAATATGGAGCAGCAAATTGTAAACATAACAAAAAGAGACAGCATAACGTGCGCATGGATTCGTCAGCAAACAAAGGTCTATGACATCATTGAAAGAGTAAAAAGCCTGAAATGGAAATGGGCAGGATACAAAGCAAGAAGACCTGACAGTAGATGGACCAAAAATAATTTTTTAATGGATTCCACTTGATACTAAACACCCAAGAAGAAGACCGAAAACAAGATGGGTAGATGAAATTACCAAATTTGTTGGTACACAGTGGCAACAAAAGGCCCGGGACTGAAGTTGTTTGAGGCTTGCTGAGGAGGCCTTCATCCTGCAGTGGATCAACAATGGCTGAAGATGATGATGGTGATATAGATCATATTAATATTTATATAAAACTGTGCTACATATTTTCTGTATCACGTTATTCCATACATATCTGTGCTCCAAGCACATCAGCATTATTTCTGGAATAAACATTTTACACAAGTTCGGAAAGTGTAAGATTTCACTCTAGTATATAAGCAATATAATCTGGCCCTCCTCTAAAAACAAGGATAATAATAATTGGATACTGTGACGGAATGGTTGTCACCCTGAGAGTGAACCCTGTCTGTTTTCAGTGATCTCCATTGTTTCATATGTGTTTTCCCATTCTTGAAATCATTAATGTCACCTGTGTGTGCATGCTTCAGAGAGTGTTGGCCATTTACCAACAGTGAATGGGTTGGTTAGTGTGTATAATGTACAGAGGAATGGTGCCATCCAGTCTAGCTGACCACAGATATTGTGTTATGAAATAGCCAGTGTTGGTCAGATAGAGGGGGGTAGGGCAAATCTGTGTGTGGAATGTGTGTACCTTCCCCCTTTCATCAGGCTAAGCAAAAAGAGAACTTGAAAATGTTACCTGTGACATCAGATCCTATAGGGGGTGGGTAGAAAAAGCCTAAGATGAGAGAGGACAGAGTTAAAAATGTAGGAAGAGGAGAGAAGGCCTCTCCATAATGGTGGGAGGCCTAGGGTCCATGTGCTTCCCCCAAGGAGTACTGGAGAAACTGGGACTGGTGAGTGCCCTCACTGGAAGAGGGAGAGTGAGTGGGCACTGTAGTGGCCAGGTGCCCTTTTCAGTTGTGGGCTGTAAGTCAAGGTGGCTACAGCCACAGAGTGCCCTGATGTACCCACCACAAGGATTGTGGCCAGGAAGCTAAACTTCGGTGGCTATGGCCCAAGACTAAAGAAAATGGCGGGGGATAATCTCTTAGGATGCCGTTCCCAACTCCTCTGTCAGGACTAAAAGATACAAGGAACATTCATGTAATCCAGCAGCATGTGTAGTGGACAGGATGCCCCCTCTTGCCTCTAGTGGGACTATGTGTAAGCTCCAGCATTAAGCTAAATTGGACTGTAACCCCTGGCAATCTGTGCAACCAAGAAGAGAACCACAGAAGTGTTTAGTTTTTAGTAGTTTTACCCCTGTTTTGTTTGCCTGTAATTGTTGTCCTATGTTTGTGTGCTGTGACCCCTCTAATAAATGCAATTTATTATCTTTTTGTCTGGCTGGATAAATTGCTTAACCCTCGGTCTACCAAGCAGTAACCCCTGTAACCCCATCACAGATACATTAACTGGATACATTTTAGACTAATAATGTATCAAAGGTTACACAGCACCATTTACATTTCATAGTTTTACTAAATGGATACAAATTGATGTATTTCTGTATAAATTTCATTTCAAATTTAAAGAAAAACTCACAACTTCTAATAATAATACCACTTACCTTTCTATGGGCAGAAAATCCTAATGGCCATTAAGAATTTTAAACTTGTGCCTTTGTTCAAGAGAAAACATCTTCAGTCAATCATAGAGGTCATGTCCATGGAGGCAGACATGACAGATGCTGGCTTTTTTTCCCCCAAACTAAACGAGTACATGAGCCTATGTAAGATCACCAAGTCCAGTGAGCAGAGTCTGTGGTCGTGCTAGCAACCGTCATGTCCGCCTCCATAGACATGACATCCAGGATTAATTGAAGATGGCTTCTCAGACAAAGGCACATGGGTAAAATGAATAGGAGCCATTAGGATAACGATAATAATAAGCTAAGTGGGGGTTATTATTATAGGAAGGTGTTAGTTCTCCCTCAGGACTTCCAATAGAGCAGAAAGTTTGAGAACCGCTGGTGTACAGGATCAAAACGTGGTCTGTACCAGCCATTGAATAAATAGGATTTCTATTGAAGACATATGAGCACAGATGTTTTTATATCATTTTTACCTATATTGGGAATCGCACTCAGATGTTGTACATCAATGGTTCCCAACACTATCTTGAGGACCCCCTAACTGGCCATGTCTTAAGGACTTCATAGCTTGAGCACAAGTGAGTTAAAGGGATTGTAATGTCCCATAAATACTTTTTATAGTTTTATAGAGCCTTAGAAAATAAGCAGAATGGTGCAAATCCTATTTCTCAAACCACTATGGTTTGAGAGATATAGGCATTGAAAGTTCGCCCCTCTCTCTCCTTCTCCTGACGTGACAGCAGGAGATTCCGGTCTGGGGACCAGCAGGCGGCTCTGTAGCAGAGCCTGAGATTGCGTTACTTATAAAGAATTCATTCATTGGAAATGTCTACAAAGCTTTCTTGCATACCAGGCACACTTTGTAGATCTTTCCAGTGAATTAATTCTTTATAGCTAACGCGATCTCGGCTCTGCTGCAGAGCCTCCTTGAGTCGTACAACTCAATTCTCCTGCTGTCAGCTTTACAGCTGCCATCAGGAGAAGGGGGAGTAACTTTGAATCCCTATGTCTCTCAAACCATAGCGGTTTGAGAGATCGGGTTTGCACCATTCTGCTTATTTTCTAAGGCTCTATAGAACTCTAAAAAGTTTTTATGGGACATTACTGTCCCTTTAAAGGGATAGTAATATTTCTATTAAAGTTTAGCTCCAAGTCTTCTTTATGTTTTTTTTTAGAACACGAAGCTCTATATTTCTTTACTTACATATTTGTAGCCAAAAGGATCCCTCTCCCGCCACTTTCCCTGTGTCACTGATACTCTCTTTCTGGTCCGGATGGAGAGCGGCGAGGGACAATGTTCAGTAACCAAAACGAAAATCATGCCCTCCTTCGTCAAAGGGGGTAGAGTTTTCCTTATACTTCATGAAGATTGTCCCTCACTGCAACCGACCGGTCCCAGGACCAGATACCAGATCTAATGGGAGGCTGCCAGAAGGGGCAGGAGGGGGATCCTTTCGGCTTGAATAGCATTTAAACTACAAATATATAAGTAAAGAAATAAAGTGCTACATGTTATAAAAAAAAAACATAAAAAAGACTCAGAGCAACACTTTACATTACTATCCCTTTAATTAAAACACAGATTCTCTGATTAACTGGAAGCAGGGAAATCCTCAAGACACTGCCTATTAGGGGTCCCTGAGGATAGGATTGGCTACCACTACTCCACATTGTTTGTACGTGATGAATCTGCTCTGATATACAGTCAGGGTTTTTATTTCCTCCGCAGTGTAATCTCCCTGTGTCCCCCCAAGCTGTTCAACATGCAGAAATAAGAAGTATTTCCTCTCTACGTACACCGCAAATCTTATACTTTCCATATCCAGGAGGATGAGAAATTTAATATAACAAAAGGCATGCTGCAAGAGACTGCATATTATGCACTGGGTGTCAGTATCCGAGCAAATGTAAATAGCGTTTTATTTAAAACATCTGTCCGCAGTGGGATAGATAAATGCACGTGTCTGCCATCCAGCTGTTGGCTTTTTAATGCTTCAAATAATAATAAAGAAAAAAAAAAACAACAAAGAAATACTCAAAACCGCAGGACAGGAATGCAAGTTTCAGGATCTAACCAGCGGGTGCTCAAGTCAAAAGTGTCTCGGATTTTATCTGCACTTTTCCAGGACCACATTGTATTTATAAATCCACAGTCCCATCGCTGTGCAACTTCATAGATACAATTTCACAGTTCATGAAATGTCAGAAAGAATTATAAAACACAACCTGAAATCATTACGTGAAATGATGAATCAGTCAGATTAGAGTGCCTACTCACATTAGACATTGTAGCAGTCAGGTGAAATATATCCTAACTAGTTTAAAAGCCTATCTACATGGGCCATAGTGCCACCCAGCAGCCTCTGCTGGTCCCTGGAGTCTCTCTGCTCACTGCCCATGCTGCAGTCATGCTCAGTACCAAGTGCCCGAACGAGCCGTGGCTCATATGGAGTGGGGCGCTCCGAATTCAGACTGGAGTCCTCTCTGCGCACCTTCCTGGGACCAAGGAACTCTGTACTGCGCATGACTGCAGCACGCGCCAGTCTCTACTGTGCATGACTGCAGCGCGCGCCAGTCTTTACTGTGCATGACTGTAGCACGCACAGTCTCTACTGCGCTTCTGACAAACATCCTAGCAAAGTATTATATAGGATATTGGCTTAGATGTAGACAGACAGACACACATAACACCCACACACACAAACACAGAGACACAAACATACACCAGTATTAGCAGGTACCTCTGGACATAGCCCTGCAAAAGTACACAAGTTCACTTACTAGTGGATTTAACCCTTTTCACGCCCAACACATTGCAAAGCAGTGTGCTGGACACCGCTCTGGCACTCAGAATGTTAACCCTTTGAGTGCTAGAGGGGTATGCAACACATTGCAATGCTTTGCGTACCACTCTGGCTCTTAGTGGATTAAATTCACAGCGAGCATCTTCCTTGCCTGTCGTTTGCCTGCTCTTCAGGGAAGGCAGCGAGGCTGGTGTACAAAGAAATGCAGCAATTCTGGAGCAAACCAACTGCACCATTGCGAGCAAAAGCAAATTCGAATTGGCTTTTAACCCCTTGAATGCTATAGAGATAGTCACATGTTGCATTAGAGCCCTCTCTGGTATTCACGTGGCTGAAACCCACATTGAAATCAATTGGAATATGTATTTGTCCTCTGTGGTGTGGTGTGTTGGCCTCAGAACTGTTCCAGGTCTTATAACATCAGCCTCAATATAAGGAGAATTAATTTAGCATAGCTAAGCCTATACATGTACAGTGACTTCTGTATTTGGGGAGATTAATAATAATATGTATATTTATTTTGGGGAGGGTAAGCCTCCCTAAGTCTTCATTATTCTCTTCCTATATCTAGGACCATGAGTCACTAACACATATGTATGATATATCAAATATCATTCCTGAAATACATATAATAAAGAGAGAGAGCATGTCACACCAGTGGGACTTTTTAATAAGTATTGTATACTGTGTATTGTCTTGATAATTGTCCTGGTTGGACCAAAACATTGAACTTTCAATAAAATGACTTTTGATAGTTTATTAAAAAAGTCTCACTGATATTGCCTGCTTGCTTTCTAGAGAGAGAGAGAGAGAGAGAGATGGTGCGTGTATATATACATTTATATCTCTCTATATATATAAAATCAGGATAGGATTTTCATTTGTTTTTAGTTTTCTATTTTTTCTCCTTAAAGGGATAGTAATACTTACAAATTACTAATCCCCATATTGTAGGCATGCTAAAAAGAAATTTATTGCCCCCAGTGTCATCTCTCAAACCTTTATGGTTTGAGAGATATTCACTCGCAAAGTTCCCCCCTCCCTCCACTTTCCCTGAAGTCAGCGTTGTAGCTGACTGCAAGGGAAGCCTGTCGTATGTGCAAACCAAGCACACGTAGAAGACCGTTTCAGTGAAAGAATTATTTTTTACTAACGCGATCTCGGCTCTGCTGCAGAGCCGCCTGATGCACGTAAGACTGGATATCCCCGCAGTCAGCTACAACACTGACTTCACGGAAGGGGGAGGGAGGGGGAACTTTGTGAGCTATTATCTCTCAAACCATAAGGGTTTGAGAGATGACACTGGGGGCAATACATTTCTTTTTAGCATGCCTACAATATGGGGATTAGTAATTTGTAAGTATTACTATCCCTTTAATGTATTTGCTTTGCTTTTGGCAAATACCTAAGTTACACCTATTATTCACATATTGATATGCTATGCATGTTAATGTCACCATTTAGGTAATATGTGGGAATCCACTAGGTAATAATTCCTTCACTCACTAACATTCTCGTTTTCATTTTTCTCTCCTTGTTTTCTTTCTTTCTTTCTCCTTTACTGTCCTTATCTTCTACCCTATCTGTCTCTTCTTTGTATAGACGAGTGATTCCATCAGTTCTCTAGAAGCTCAGAGGAATGCTGTATCAAAGATGTCATTGCAGCTGAGCAGTGCACAGTACTCCCAGAATCCTCCTCGCTCTGAAGTTGTCTCCATTGGAAACAGCTTTAGAAATGACAGGTGAGGACGTGACTAACGTCACTGCAGGGCCTTCTTATAACTATCCAATGTTGTGTGAGCGAGTTACACTGGGACAGGCCTGCTGGCCTGAGGCCACCTCAACTTTTATTGTGATCTTCTACGGTTTAACCCTTTTAAGTGCCAGAGGGTTATAAAACGCATTGCAAAGTAATGCCTTGCATACTCCTCTGGCACTCAAATGTTTAACCATTTAAAGACCAGAGTGATGTGCAACACGTTGGAAAGCAATGTATTTCATACCACTCTTGTTTGTAAAGTGTTATTCTGTAATAATAAATTTGAAAGAAATAGTGCAGGTGTTTGGACAATGCCATCATTTTGGTGTAAAATTAATTGGCTTAATCATTTTGACTACAACACTTACGTACAGAGCTGGATGTTTTTTCTCTGCAGAAGGATTTAGATAAACTGAGTGAATGGGCAGAAAAGTGACAGATGGCATTTAATGTAAATACATGTAAGGTTATGCATTTGGGCTGTAGAAACAAACTTGATACAAAAATGGGAAACAACTTGGGGAATATTCAATAGAGAAAGATTTAGGAGTGCTGATAGATTATAGACTTCACAGCAGTGTGCAGAGTCACTCAGCTACTGCAAGAGCAAATAGGGTACTAGTCTGCATAAAAAGAGGTGTAGATGCAAGGGATGCTAATATTATCCTACCTCTATATAAACCCTTGGTTAGGCGTCATCTAGAATATGGAGTACAATTTTGGGCGCCAGTTCTTAAAAAATACATTGTTGAACTGGAAAAAGTGCAGAGACGTGCAACAAAACTGATAAAGGGATTGGAGGATCTAAATTATAAAGAGAGATTAACCAAACTGGGATTATTTACATTAGAGAAGAGACGTCTAAAGGGTGATATGATTACCATTTACAAATACATTCAAGGTCAATACAAAGAACTAGCCAGTGAATTATTTATACAAAGAGCTGAGCTAAGAACAAGAGGTCATCCATTAAGACTAGAGGAAAGGCACTTTCGACTAAAACAAAGGCAGGGATTCTTTACGGTAAGGGCAGTAAAGCTATGGAATTCTTTGCCTCGGCATGCTGTACTTGAAGATAATGCAACTGCTTTCAAGAAAGCAATGGATGCCTATCTAGCACAGAACAATATTGAAAATTATGACAGATGGCTTCAAAGCAGATAGGATGTTGATCCAGGGAAATATCTGACTGCCATTTGGAGTCAGGAAGGAATATTTTTACCCACTTGGGGCCAAGTTAGAAATTGCTCCAGAGGGTTTTTTTGCCTTCCCCTGGATCAACAGGGGTGTTTTTGGCACGGGCTTTACTTGATGGACACGTCTGTTTTCGGCTTACTTAAATTGGTTTCCCGTGCACTTACTGCAGTTTTTCTACTTTAACACTTTGATTGTCAGTGAGCCTAAATTATTTTGTTTTGCTATCCCCACAGCTTGCAGGAAGTGGAAGCTGAATGCCAAGAATTCTGGGATTGGCTGCTTGACATGGAAGCCACAGTGCAGAACAGTCTTGGACTGCTGGTGTCTGAGGATCAGCATCTGCAGATGTGCAAGGTGTGTTACCCATAACAGTAACACTATGTGTGACAATGAGAGAGATGGGTGGCATCAGCTGATATCTTCACTCTGTTGTCGCCACAGGCAGAAAAAGGATAATATCGCTAACATACCAGCATTGCTTGGTCCTACAATTTCTAAAAACCTGACACTGAAATATAGGTATATATAGAGAAGCAAAAGTGAGGCAGTACAGACACCACATCCACTGGGAGACTATTCCTGGTATCCCATTCTGTCTGAGTCTTCCACATGGCTTCCTGTTAAACAATTGGGACCCCTATGTTTGAAACAAAATGCAAGAATTCTGGGGTAAACCATCTGCACCACAGAGGACACACAAAGATTACCATTGATTTAAAGGGACCTTAAAACCCCTGAGTGCTAATTAGATTTTCCACACACTGAGAAAGACTGTGTTTTACTTTATCCCCTAAGCTGCATTTTGTTAGCTCCATAGTTAAAGCGGATCACCCCAAATAAAGCCCCCCCCAATAATTATTCATATAGCAATAAACTTATAATAATAATAATAATCCTTTATTTATATAGCGCACACAGATTCCGCAGTGCTTTACACTCATATTGGTTCCTGTCCCCATTGGGGCTCACAATCTAAATTCACCTATCAGTATGTTTTTGGAGTGTGGGAGGAAACCGGAGTACCCGGAGGAAACCCACGCAAACACAGTGAGAACATAGAAATAGAAGTATTATCTAGCATAAGTACAAAGCTATTAAGAATTTCTACTTCATCTAAGACTGACAGGCATGATTCTTGGTTTAGAGGCATCTGTGTGTCTGCACCGTCAGTCCCTTCCTTTTACCTTAAAGGGATAGGAATACTTCGTTTTATCTTTATTTTATTTTGTAGGCATTAAAAAAACATGAAGAATGATATAAGTCTTATCTCTCAAACCTTTATGGTTTAAGAGATATTCACAAACAAAGTTTCCCCTCCCGCCCCTTTTACCTAGTATAAGCAATCTCTTCTCAGATGTGGAATGCAGTCCATAGACCAGACAGATAACAGAAGGGGACAATCTTCTTCCTATGAGAACAATGAAATCCCTGCCCCCCTTGACAAGTTTTTCAGGTTTTTCCCTCATCTTAATTGAAGATTGTCCCTCTCTGCAATCTACCTGGGCACCTCCCTTCTGATCTGGCTGAGCAGTGTTACATCAGTAAAAGGGGCGGGAGGGGGATACTTTGTCGTTGAATTACTCTTGAACTACAACTCTGGCAGAATTGAAATAACACTCTCCAAAGTCCACATACTATGATGACTAATTAGAGCTGCTTTTATTATGAAACATTACTATCCCTTTAACATCTCCAACTTCAAAACACTTAGTGCACTGGCTTCATACAATAACATAGGAACTGGAGATATTGTCACTCTGCAGATGTCATCTCATCTTTTGCACACCTTAGTGCACCTCCCCAAACCCAGGACAGCTAAACTCTAAAGTGAGATAAAATGGTGATAAAGAGGGGATAAATACTCCAGTTATATAACAGAGTTGATGAACCCCAAGTGAGTAAAAAAAATCCAAATGGCAGTCAGATATTTCCCTTGATCAACATTCTGTATTATTCCATTCAGGCTATGCCCTAAGATCTCTCTAGCTTGATCAATTTTAGTTCATAGGCTTCATAGAATAACAAAAATTGGAACGTTCATCACACCTTCATGCATTTCCCCCAGGTGAGAGAATGGTGAGAGAAACTCTCCAGTACTATGTTCTTGTATGAAGCCTATGCACCAGGATCTCTTCAACTTGTAAAGGAGGCTCCATAGAAAAACAGGAATTCAAGAGTTTCTTTTGCCTCCTCCTCCTCATTAATAGGAGGCCTACTGCATGTGCTCAATAAACTCTCCAAAATGTGGCTGAACTGAACTGGGCATTTGCCTTTTATTTTAGGCTTTGGCCATAGTTACTCAGCTAGTACTAATCATTTCTGGCTTCTATCTGTCCTGGCCATATTTCAGGCATCACCATAACATATACAGCAATTAACTTCTCACTATCACCAATGACATTTTAATCTTCAAATCAGAGCAGGGCTTGACATAAACTGGCCAGAGGTTATGGGAATTATAGTCTTATACATCTGGAGGGCATCATTTCTCCCACCCCTGGTGTATCATGAGTGTTCAATACACTACTCTGCAGTGAGCTGTATACCATCTTGCACTCAAAGGATTAATATACACAAAGCCACTAGGGGGATGTAAACATATTCTCAGACTGACTAGTCAAATGTATGTCTGTAGTGCCACTTGTCTATACATCATACACATGCTCTCAACCACAAGGTACATTAATGGCATCAAATAACCCCTTCTGGTGAAAAAAGGACCATGATACAAATCTACAGTAGGTCCAGAGACAATTCAGGTAAGTGACATGTGACAGAGATGGAGTTGTGTCCAAAGTGAAGTCAAATTCTAAACCTTTGTTCTTAAACTGTGTTCTGTGGAAAAAAAGATCACCCTGAAGAGGTACAAGGGGTTCCCACAGAATAATGGGTAAAGCATGGTACCGTGTTAGCCATAGGAAAAGCAGGCGACTAGTAGAGTAAAAATTATACCATTATTGCCTGAGTGTCATGATCTGTCCGCCTTTCTGGACTTTTTTTGCCATTCCACCTCTGGTTTTGCCTGGTTACCTTTGGCTTCCAGCTTTCCTGTTCTCTGTCCTGGATTTATCTAGTGTCTGTTTCCCAGTACAGATGTTAGTGTTCCAGTCGGATTTCTAGTTGTTCTCAGTCTTTCTCCAGTTCCTGTATCCTCTCCTTGTCTTATTATTCCTAGCTGCTGATCTTGGCCTTAATTACAGACTTCTCTCCTGCCTGACGTTCCTATACCTTGTTTCCAGTAAACTCTATTATCATCACCCCGGCTCTCCCCATCAACTATTCTACTGTTCATTGATTCTGTACGTGTTTCTCATCTGTTGCCAACCCTGCCTGTATGATCATCCCTTATCTCCTGCTCTTGCCACTCTGAGTTCTACTCATCTTGTTCTCCCAGTCTTCTACCTACCAGTCCAGTGATTTTCTCCATTCCCTGTATGACTACTCGTATCTCCAGCTTCGGCCTAGTCAGAGTTTGTCTCTTCTGTCTTCCTGGCTCATCTTGGTTCTATTTCTCAACTGTTACCTATGCTCTTGCTCCCAAGAGTACTGCCTGTTCGACAAACAGTCAAATGCCTACCTCTCCTAGTTGACCCACATGACATCCAGTCATATTTCTTCCCAGTTGGTCGAAGCTGGACTCCTACGACTTCCGGGTATTCCTCTATTCCAGCTAGTTCGTGTTCGACTCAATCAACCTTCAGTTGGATCTTCTCTCCAGCCCTAGGAACCTCTCTGTCCTCCTACTCTCCCAGTTGCAGCAGCAAGTTTCTACCAGACTCTGGTACCATCCTGTTATCCTGTTAGGTAGCTACTATTCCCTAGGTGGCTATATTGGGTGAGGACCTGCTCCTCCGGTCAGCACTGATCTGATCTTGTGACCAGCACCTTTAAATCGGCTCAGGCTGCAGCAAGGCCATCTGGGAGTGGTCACCACTAGCCAGCTCTGCTCCCTATCCCATGCCTCCTCTCATCTGGCCTGCTGGGGCAGCTCCTTGCCTTTGCTGTCATCCTGTTGCTTACTGCTGGGTTCCTGCTCTGTTGATACCATTCACCATACCATTTATCCTGAGTCTTACTATTTCAAATCAATAGCTTTCTTCTCATACTCTGCACAGTAAATCCTTCATAAAGATGGGTATCAGACAGCTTACATCTGTTACAAGTAGCTTACACTGAGTGGCTCTAGAATGCAAGTTGTCTTAAAAGCTTGCCTTCTACACCCACTCAGTTAGCCAATAAAGGTCTAATTTTTACTCTACTAGTCTTCCACAGAACAGTAGTAAGTAAAGGAAGGCAGTGGAACAAGGTTGGGGTGGTAGATAGTGTATGTTTAGTTCTGTGACTACCAGCTGGTGTGTAGATGATGGAAACATTTCAATCACTGCATGGTGGTTTTCTGTTTGGTTTAGTCCTAAATAAGCATTATAACTTGGTCTCCTCAATAGAAAAATATCATATGCAATTACCTGATAAATGTTAACAGATACACTTTAGAACAGGGGTAGCCATAACCAACCCTGGTCCTCAAGAGCTGCCATTAGAATACCCTCACCTCAGTACAGGTGAATCCATCAGTGGCTCAATCTCTGTAACTGACCCACCTGTACTGAAGGAGGGTTATCCTAAAAACATGCACTGTTAGTAGTTCTTGAGGACCAGAGTAGGCTATCCATGCAATAGAATAATATATTAGTTTTAAAGTGGATCTGTCACCTTTTCAAGTCATCACCTCTTTCATAGCATCCATCTTGACAAGAATGAGATGGTTACGCCTTCATTTGAGTAGCCTTATAAAGAGGAGCAAGCAATTTTCTAACATGTGAACAATAATGCAGACCATGTCACACGGGTTAGAGAGCTCATGTCGTCAAGTTATATAGTCCCTAACTACTAAACCAAATGCTTTACACTGATTGAAAAACATAAACCACAAGTTTTAAGTGACAGATCTACTGCAAAAGGATAGTTACATAGTTGATCAGGCTGTATCACGTGCCTTATAGCCCCAGATCCTGAGGAAGGCTGACATGGTACAGACGAAACATTGATCTAATAAAGAAAACTTTGTTTCAAATTTTCCTGTGAGTGCTTATGTTCAAAAGAAAGAATATCGCTGCATTTCCACATCAGCACCCAGGCAGCTGTCTAACAGTAAGCATGAGTTCTTCCTAAACTCTACATGCTTATATATGTATATATATGATATATATCAAAGTTTGTTTGGTAGAGCACTCACTAAGAATCCAATGAACACTTGCTGGGTGCAAGAATCTTGAGAAAGACCACAGCTTGGACAAAAATGTTGATACAATAAATCAGCATTTTTTTTTCACCTACAAGACCTGTGAGTGCGGTTTGTTACTTTGATCTATCTATATACAGTAATGTGCAAAAGTTTTAGGCAGTTGTGAGAAAGAGCCATAAAGTAAGAATGCTTTCAAAAATACACCACCCTTCACCTTCAAAACAGCATCAATTCTTCTAGGTAAACTTAAGCAAAGTCAGGTGTTTTGAACGCATATAGTCAGGTGTATGATTAAACAGTTATACCAAACAGGTGCTAATGATCAGCAATTTAATATGTAGGTTGAAACACAGTCATTAAATAAAACAGAAACAGCTGTGTAGGAGAAATAAAACTAGGTGAGGAACAGCCAAGCTCAGCTAACAAGGTGAGGTTGCTGAAGGCAGTTTAATGTCAACAGTCATACACCATGGCAAGACTGAGCACAGCAAAAAGATATAAGGCAGGTATATTGCATCAGCAAGGTCTCTCCCAGGCAGAAATTTCAAGGCAGACAGGAGTTTCCATATGTGCTGTCCAGGTTCTTTTGAAGAATCACAAAGAAACAGGCAACTCAGAGGAACATAAATGTAGTGGTCGGCCAAAGCAAAGACAGGCAAGACTGCCTCTAGGATTTTCCTCCCAAAGCTGGAGTCAGCCGATGACAGTACATCAACATGGTAATGCTTTGAAAAGATGTGCACAGACGACCAGGTGGCAGCCTTGCACAACTGATCAGCAGAGACCTGATTCTTGTAAGTCCAAGAGACCCCAATAGATCGAGTAGAATGAACCGTGACCCTGAAAGGAACAAGCTTCTTCCGCAGCTCATAAGCCTTATGAATAGTGGACTTGATCCAAGAAGCAATAGTCACCTTGGATGCAGGTCTTATGAATAGTGGACTTGATCCAAGAAGCAATAGTCACCTAGGACCCTCAGGAATGACGAACAATGCGTCTGATTGCCTGATAGACTCAGTGAGATGTACATAAAACTTGAGACAACGCACCACATCTATCAAGTGGAGATCCCTCTCCTTGTCAGAGGTGGGGGCAGGGCAGAAAGAGGGCACCACAATCTCCTGATTGATGTGGAACTCCGAAACCACCTTCGGGAGAAACTCCTGAGAGGTGCAAAGCACCACCTTGTCCTTGTGAAACACCAAATAGGGTGGTTTACAGGACAGAGCATGTAACGCCGCAACACAACGGAGACACAATCGCCAGGAGAAAAAACATTTTGCACATCAACAGGCGTAGAGGAATAGCAGCCAAAGACTCAAATGGAGGGAGCTGAAGAATGCCCAAAACCAAGTTAAGATCCCATGGAGGAGCAGGAATCTTGAAGGCAGGACAAGTATGAGCAACACCCTGGAAGAAAACCTTGACATCAGGAAGGATGGCAATGCGCCTCTGAAAGAAAACAGAGAGAGCAGACATCTGAACTTTAAGGGAACTCAAAGTGAGGCCCTTATCCACACCGTCCTGCAAAAAAGCCAGGATCATAGGCAGATCAAATTCCTGAGACAGGTCCTTGTCAGAACACCAAGATAGGAAGGTCGACCAGACATGATGGAAGATCTTGGAAGAAACAGGTTTGCAGGCACTGAGCATAGTAGCCACCACACCAGAAGAAAACCCTTTCTTCCTCAATATTGAGGATTCAATTTCCAAGCCGTCAAGGCTAGACGATGAACATCCTCCTTCCACAGGTAACCCTGTAGAAGGAGATCCAGATGGCAAGGGAGCCTGAATGGCTCTGCCACTGACAGATCCAGAAGCTCTGGAAACCAAGCCTGGAGAGGCCAGTACGGAGCAATCAGAATGACTGGACAATGATCCAGTCGTAATTTCTGTAACACCCTGTGCGACATGGGGAGGGGAGGAAAGATGTAGGCTAGAGGGAATAACCAAGGAATGTACATTGCATCCACCGCCAGAGCTAGAGGGTCCCTCCATCAAGAGCAGGACCTCGGAACCTTCCTGTTGTGTCTTGTCACCATCAGGTCGATGTAAGGAAGACCCCATATCTGAAGAATGGGGGTGAACACCTCTGGGTGCAGCTCCCACTCTCCACTGTCCACTGTGTTTTGACTGAGGAAGTCCACCATGACGTTGTCTACGCCAGGAATGTGCACTGCGGATATGGCAGGAACATGTTCTTCTGCCCAGGACAAAATAGCCTTGACATCTAACCAAGCGGCGAGACTTCTTTTTCCACTCCGCTTGTTGATGTAAGCCATGGCCGTGGCGTTGTCGGACTCTACCCGGACTGGACAGTCTTCCAGCTGAAATGTCCAATGACCGAGGGCATGAAATATCACTCGAAGCTTGAACACGTTGACCACCGACCCTGTGCACTCAGGCGACCCAGGACCGCTCCCCATCCGGAGAGGCTGGCATCCATCGTCACTGTGGTCCAGAAGGAAACTAGGAAGGATTTGCCCTTCAGCAGATTGGAGAGGTCGAACCACCAGGACAAACTCAGTTCCACATGAAGAGGAAGTGACACCGATGTCTTCAGAAGGTCTGGCCAACCCCTGCACACCTGTATCACAAACCGCTGGAGTTCCCTGGTGTGTGCCATGGCAAACAGTACCGCCTCTATGGTGAAAATTAATTTCCCCACGAGAGATGACAGCTTCTTGGCTGGAAATGGATCTTGAGGCAGTATCGCAGAAACCCTGTGGGCGATCTGGTGAGCCACTTCGTCTGTGATCGACACCATGTTCTTCTGGGTTTCGAAGAAGAGGCTCAGGAAGACCAGACGCTATGATGGGACAAGATCTGATTTGTCCAATTTGATGATCCACCCGTAATGGGTGAGAGCATGAATGCAATGTTGAACCTGCTGATGAATTTCTGCAGAAGAGGCTTTCAGAAGCAGGTCGTCCATGTATGGAGTAACTCTGATGCTGTCTCGGTGGAGGACAGACACTAAGGCTCCCAGGACACGGTTGAAGACCTGAGGTGCTGTCATCAGACCAAATGGAAGAGCTGAGAACTGAAAGTGTCCCCGGTCACAGGAAAACCGGAGGTACTGCCGGCTCTCTGGATGAATGGCAATGTGTAAGTACACGTACTGAACATCCAGAGATGCAAGGAATTCCCCTGGGGACATGGCAGCAATCACCATCCGTAGAGACTCCTAGTGGTAATGAGTCCGGGTCACAAAGGAATTGAGATCCTTCAAATCCAAATTGGGACATCAATCGCCTGTCCGGAGACTTCCACTCTTCAGACACAAGGCGGTCAAGAGTGGTGTTAGGTGGAAAGCAAGTAAGGGGCTTTTTAGGCTCCTGAAAGACATCAGAAGGAACCTCCTGAACTAAGGGAATGTTTAGAGTATTTAAAACTTTAAAACTGATCAGGCCCTCAGCCGAGGGCTCAGGATCAGCCTCAAAAGGGTCCCCAAAAAACTGAGAGGAGCCCACTGCAGAACATTCCTCAACATCTGAATCCACCATCAGTTCCTCCTCAGAGGAATCTGACACGTCAGGTACACCCTGAGGCTTTGGCAGGGAAGACTTGACGAAGGAGGGGGTCTGCCAAGAATGAAAGACCCCCTGTAACTGGGATGGAAAGAGTTGCAAAGTGGACCTAAGGTCCCTAGTAGTAGCCTTGAACTCTTGCATCCAAACTGGCTCTAATGCATGGCTGGAGGTCCTTGGGAGACTCTCAGGAACATCAGAACATGCTGAACATAAATGACCTGAGAATTCTCTAGGTAACCCTGAATGACAGGAAGAGTAATGAGCAATAGGAGATACAGAGACCCCAGCATCCTTAAGCTTAGATCTGGCCCCAAGCTTCAATGGTATAGACATTCTCACAGTGTCAATAACCTTATTGTATAAGAAATCACCCAATTACAGTGTGTATGATAAAAGTTTCACCCCAGAAATTGCTAAAATAGACTTATCTGGCAGGCGAAGGGTTAATCAGCAGAGGAGAGAAGGAGAGTCCATGTCCTGCGTAGGATACTTGTTCTGGAAATAGCAAAAAAGCTGCTGTGACAGGGGCCAATCTTAAACGAGCACGCAAAGCAAGAGTTCATGGGAAATTTATTTTTCCCAGAAAAGTAACCCAAACAGTGTCCGAAGCCCCCTGAGCCCCCCAACATACTAGAAACATGAACTGGATGATAGAGCAAGGGCAGACAAGTAAAATGAGCCATCTCTGAAGTCTCTAGATTAAACGGTTGCAGAGATATGTCCCAAACTGTACAGTCCCATAGGAGTGAATGGAGGACATGAAACATCACTAAAACATGTTAGGATACCCAAAAAACACTGAACCAGTAGGAAAAGTGTCAGAAAACCCCCCAGTTGAATGCCAAACCAGCAGCTAAAGGTTTAAATACCACATAAACTTGCTCTAAACACCCAGCAGACATACAGATAGACCCAATGAGTGCAGGAGTGTGCAATAGGAACTCCAAATGAAAAATCCCTGTGTGGAGGGGAACGGTGGGACATGTGGATCTGCAGCACTCAAAGGGTTGCTCACCTTTCCTGCAGATTACCATGTATTAAGAAGAAGCCTCGGTGGGCGACTCCTGAGGAAAGAACTTGTAACCAAGATTTTTCCCCCAGGCTTAAGGTCCACAAAAAGCACTTGGATACTGAGCTAGCCACATCTAAGGGCACTGTCAGTTATGATAATCCACCTAATGGTGGTATTCCATTTCTAACAGAAAAATAAAAAACTTCTAAAGCTATAGCAGAACTGTTCTCTTGTCTGTGTTATCTTCACAAAGGAACAAATCTTTCTGGAGCTGGTTGGCTAGCTGCAGCCAAGGAGGGAAGGTAGGCTCCACCCCCTGCATACAATTCTAGAATTGTTCCTGCCTACTTAAAGGGGCGGATCACCTACCCAGAGTTACCAGTAACCTGTATTGGACGACAGAGAAATTTATATTGTAGGGTTTATCTGTCCGAGTAAAACTAAGGTTGCCACCCAGCCGGTATTTTACCGGCAGGCCAGTAAAAAATTGGCTTCTTTCCAATGTTAAGTATATGGAGGAAATGCCTTGGCCGGTATTTTTTTTAAGAAAAGGTGGCAACCCTAGAGACAGAGGCTCTATTGCAGCTCATAATGTGCATTTTGTGGGTGCAATACTTCCATGACCTGAAATGTTATGGTGGTGCAGTTGCTACAGCAGTTATGGAGAGCTCTGGTCAATTGAACTTAAACCTCCACAGAATGATGTAGCAACAGCGCATGTCAGGCCATGGAGAGTACTACACCCAAAAAATTTAAGTGTGAGCTTCTAGAACAGTGGTTCTCAACCTGTGGGTCGGGACCCCTTAGGGGGTCGAATGACGATTTGCCAGGGGTCGCCTAAAACCATCAGATATTTATATTTCACTTCATAACAGTAGCAAAATTACAGAGATGAAGGAGCAATGAAAATAATTTTACTGTTAGGGGTCACCACAGCTTGGGAAATTTTATCAAAGGGTCGCAGCACTAGAAAGGTTGAGAACCTCTGTTCTAGAACATTTGAATAAAATATCTCTCAGCAGTGGGAGTACCCTTGTTATGCTCAGATGGACAAACCATGCAATATATATTTTTCAGTCGTAAGCATTACAATCCTTTAAGTTACTGGTACCAATTAGTGTTCAAATACATTTTATATTGATAATGTGTTATACTACAGGATACCGTAGAGGTCTATAAACATTGGAGACCCCTCTAGGTAGGCCTCACTATTTTGAAATAAAAACAAAGGTTAGCTTAGCGAGGTCCTGGGGAAGTCTGCAAAACAAAAGGTGTGTGACAAGCGCACACTGAAAATGAGTAAGACATAGTAGTTTATTCTTAGGAATGGTGCCCCCCTCCTATTTTTGCACCCATGTGCCATTGCAGAGAAGAAGTTTCCATATTCACATCAGTCTTGTCTTCAGCCAAAATGTAAGGCAACTCTTCTCTGGGTGAGTGAAACAGCAATATTCCAGACATAGATTTTGGCCATTGGTGGGCCCAGAGGTGATATTCTAAAAATTAATGTACCAGGTTACCTTAATTCTTGGTGGATAAAGTACCACAAATGTACTGACAAAAGGTACCATAAATCAGGACTGTTCTGAGAAAACTGGTACTTTTGGGGAGCCTTTCTCCAAGGGGTTAAATGGTTTGCTTGTTATGGTTCCACTGATATTTCATGTTTCCATCACAACCACAGTACAGAGAACCGCTCTAAACTATATAGAGGCAAAGAGGACACGTTTCAACTCATGCAATCTACAACACATTGTAGAGCAATACACTGTGGGCCTACCTGCAAGGGAAGAGGTTAAAAACAATCTGTGCTGAAACAAAAGGGGGCTGGGATAAGAAATAATAGATGGGGGCATCTTCCATCCGAAATACCAACCTTCCATAAATCAAGCTCATTTAGGCAATTTTTATGGATGTAAATCTATAAACTGTCATGTTGAAATCGCTGAGAACATATGGTATATTTCACAGAGCAGATTGCTACTCATAAAAACTAAAATTGATAACTAACAAGAAAAAAAATAGATTTTAATGCCATCTAGTTCCCCCGGACCTTTTTTGCTCCCCTACCTTCTCTTCGTCTCTCTCAGTATTATTTTTTTTTTTTAGTATTTGTGCACATTGGCACATTGTAACAAGGTTTAGGTGACCTCTCTAGTGCTCCTTGCTACTGTACATTTCAAAACTTAAATCACTGGAATATAGCAAGGATGGGTGATGGTGGACTCTACTGCAGAACTGCCCATTGGGATCCGGATCACTGGCCTAGGGATGGGGAATTAAATGTTTAGCTCGCCAGCTGTTGAAGACTACAACTTCTATCATCCCCAACTAGCCACAGTCTGGTTGGGGATGATGGGAGTTGTAGTATCTAAAATCCAGAGAGCTAAAAGTTGCTTACCACTCGCCTAGAGCTTTTAAGAGCAGAGTAGTTGGTTATTCCACTGACAGGAATAGGCTGTTCTAGACGGCAAGAGGGCATTCGTCTTTGCCAGGCCTTGAAAATCCCAGGTACTAAGTTCTTTCTCCACTGATGACACGCCTGGCGCCCACAATCTCCCGCCGGCGCTCTATTAATGCAGAGCGCTGGGAGATGACATCATCTCTCAGCGCACTGCATTACTAAGAGGACCGCGCGAGAGCTCCAGGTAGGAGATGGGGGCATTGTGGAGGGGGTCAATGTGGTCAGTGGGGCCATTGTGGTGGAGGGGCCTGTGGCACTTTTTGTACCAGGGCTTGGAGGATTCTAGTTACGCCTCTGCTCTCAAACCATAAAGGGTTGAGAGATAGGAATTGCATCAATGGATTTCTTATTTAATGGTCTACAGTATTACTTTTTATATAATTAAGACATTACTATCCCTACAAATCTCTCTGGTAAACAAGAAGTTACAAAGCCCCATATAAATCTACTAGTTGAACAGCCCGTTACACGGGCCACAGTGCCTCTGGCAGCCGGTCGCGGGGCAGTCACGCGCAGTGGAGACTGCCCGCGCAACTGCTGATACAGAGCTGGACGCTCCTTCGGAGCGCCCAGCTCTGTATCAGCCGCGGCGCGGGCAGTCTGTACTGCGCATGACTGCCGCACGCGCAGCAGTGTCTACTGCGCATGTCGGGCGTTACACACAACTTAGCAAATTATTATATAGGATAGGAATTTTTATATGTCCCTCATAATACATATTATTTGCTCTAGAATTGCTCCATTCCCAAAATCTCCATTTACGTGAATGGAGAATTTAACCCCCGTTGATGCTAAAGAGGTCTCCAATGCAACTGGTTGAAAATGGGTGGGGGGACCTCTTTGGTATATAAGAGATTAAAATCCCAATTGAAATGACTGGGATTTTCTTTGATACTACACTGCAGTTGGTTTATCCTGCCTTTATTCATAAGGCTCACCGTGGGAATCGCTAACTCTTTAACCCTTTGAGTGCCAGAGGGGTACGCAACGCATTGCGTTGCATAGCCCTCTGGCACTTAAAGGGTTAAAAGTGGACAGTATATAAGCATTCCAGTAAGAGTATACACCACTGTGCTAGTGCTGGAATGTACACTTTTGGCTGCATTGTTATCTCTTCAGCTGGGATGTGTAGAAGTGTGCCCCCCCCACACACTGTTCTGATTAGCATGACTCTCAGACAAGGCTGTGCTGGCCTCCTGCCTGCAGGAAGTCTCTCCCCACTGTCACCTCTCTATGTTTGGCACAGAGCACCCCAATCGTTCATGGGGTCAGATGGTCAGAATCCTACACTGGTTGGCAGAATTGTATGCTTTTCCTACTGCTCTATACAGTGTTAACCCCCCATGGCCAGACATTGGGTTTTAAGGTGGTTAATTATGCAATTTTTATTTACTAAGCAGCAGTGCCTTTAGAGCACAGACTTTTTTTTTTCTCTGCTATCCATGGGTATTATGTAAGAAAAAGAAAATTATACATTTAATAAATACCGTAAGACAATGTTTCCACACTTATACAAATTCTGTGGAGCTGCTGTTGTCATGAACAGTGAGGATATTTCTATGTGTAAGACCCGTATGAAAACCTAGTTAATGTAAACACTATTCCCAGTAGTGATATTTAGACAGGTCGATGACCTGATCTTTCATACCTGGTATTGCAGGAAACCATAAGAACACTATAACATTACATGCCACCAGCAGCACAACATACCATTTCAGAATGAGCAGCCCTGGTACTTTTCTTTTTCGAAAATCGCACCTGCCTGTTCCTGATGACCTGTTTGCTGTTTGCAAAGGGTTGGAGGCATGAAATATGGAGAAAATACACCTCTGCCCCAGGATAGAGAAGGTGAACAAGATAAGGGGCTGTTCAACCATTAGTAGATACCCCTTGTAATTTTATTTTATTAGTGCCATTACTGATTTTTATTTTGTTTTCATAAAAAACAAGTAATTTAATATGCAACCCTTGGTTTTGCTAGAGGTATTGTATATACTCAATGGGAAAGCATGTTGCTAGAATGTAATAACTCTACAGAGTAATGATGTCACTGAAAAACACTATGCTAAATGGTGAGTAGTGTGGAAAAAATTAAGGGTGCCAAAGGAAAAGGGAGGAATTATTCTTAAATAGTTAATGATGTCACAACTAAGAACTTATCTCAAGTTTTAAACAGTGACATCATAATTTAAGTGTAAAGTTAGGCTTAGAAGAACATGACAAGGATACAGAGATTATGACCAAGTTTAATGTATTTAGAACAAATGACAGTCACTGAAATTAGAGTCATGAGATAAATGTGATGTTACTATTTGATTGGCATCACAACTAAATGGTGATGCAACCAATCAAGTGTAATACCAATTAGTGATGTCACACTTGTAGATGTGGTTTATCTTTTGAGGGAGTGAGTCGTTTGGAACTAGGCTCTGTGCATTTCCCAGTGTGGCTGTATTGAATGGGATACAAGGGCACAATGAGGGCTCTGTGGATAGCGAGGGGACCCTCCCTGCTGTCACCATGACAACTGGAACGCACACAGAACTTCCTTCAAAAACTGGTCTCATCCATCACAGGCTCCGGAAGGAACAGAGACAATACCTGGGCATGGAGCCTAGGAGTGGAGAAATACTCTGTACAGCTATGCACTGCAATCTGCACTGACAGTGAACCATGTACATCATACCTTTATCTCCGTACTAGGCTGTATAACCCATTTAGGAAATGCACACATCTTTTTATTATATATATTAAACTCATTGATTTGAATGTGTTAATGTGCAACAAATTTCCAGAAATCAAATGGTACTCAATACATTTTGGACACTGATAATTCACTGCATACTGCAACTATGCTGCATACATTGGGTCTTATGTATGAAGGCAAAGTTCAGCAATTCTGAGTCAAACCAACAATACTGTAGGGGTCAAATTAACTTTCCCCAAATTGCTGTTTATTCAAATGGGGCCTTTAACTCCTTGAATGCTAGAGAGGGCTTCAATGTGCGGAGACCTTGCTAGCATTCAGGAGTTAAAAACTCCATTTCAAATCAGCAGGATTCTTTGCTTATCCCTACCCCGCACCCCGAAAAAAAAAAAATTGCTTGTAAGTTGTTTGTCCCTAAATTGCTCCACTCTGTCTTCTACATAAGGAGCGTTGTGCTTTAATACCCTTGTCATGCCAGGGAGGTACCCAGTGCATTGCGTTGCCAGTGATGATTGTACGTTACTGTCTGGGAATTCAATGTTCCCCTTATTGTACAGCACTGTTGGTGCTTTATAAATAAAATATCATGATGAATAAGATAAATACAGGTCTTCTGTCCATCCAACTGTCCTTTATTACATGTGGCTTCAATTGCTTCCTGTGTATGCCAGTGGTGGACAACAAGTGACCCTGAAAGGCTTTTTCTGTGACCCCCAGATTCCTGCCCCCTGGTGCAGAAAGAAGAGGAAGATGTTCCTTTCTCCCTCACTGTACACCCACTTCTCTGGCCCCTCTCTGTTGTCCCACAATATAGCATTAACCCCATGGATGTTAGAGATGTCTGCAACACAATATGTTTTGCAGTAGTAAAATGGACTAAACCCCAGTTTCAACACTCAGAGAATATAAATCATCTAAGACTGACAGATCCAACAGCTGGGGTAAGTATAAGATGCAGCTCTTGGAGAAAAACATTGATGTACACTGCACATTGTGGGCTCTAAGATACTGGATGTGTTACTATCCTCAGACACTAGGCGGAGTGCCGAGTTGTAATTCATTGTACTGCACAATGCTAAATGAAAGAGATTGATGGAGGGAGCAATGCCAAAGCCTTCTCCCAAGTTTCCCTTTTTTTGGGGGGGGGGGGGGGACGGTCTCTCTACAGGAACTGTGATCTGCTCCATTCTTGCCTCCCTGTAGTACAGTCTGAGGACCGACAAGCCTCCTATCTCCTGTACACGATACCACTTGACTGCCTTGATCTGGGCCCTTCAGCCCTTCCAAAGGTGTCACGTTATATGCATTCAAAATATTAAAAGTCAGTTTTAATTAAAAATAAAGTTTATTTGCATACATTCTCCATCCTTAACACCTTGAGGACCAGAGAGGTGTGATATACATTGCTTTGCTATGCTTTTCTCAGCCCTCTGGTCCTCAGAGAGTTAAGGCTTTAATGTGAGCAAGCCATAGACACTTCCCTTTATCATGCACAGGAGAATGAGTGATTTGACTGTGCAACACAATCCTACACTGCCATCACCTTGGTTGAGTTAAGAAAAGAATATTCACTGAAGACAGCATCATAAAGTGGCATTAGGCAGGTATAGTGCACAACGGAATCACAGTCTTATTTTCTGGATAGGGGCAGCTCAGCAGCACAAGCCTGAGAAAGAAAGTGTCAGTGCAAGTGGGACTTTTCTCAGCTTGCCCCATAAAGAAAATATATTGGTACTTCTTCTTGTGAAGCTGTGACAAGTGGAATATATCAAGAGCATTGTAATGCAGAATGACTCCCCACCTTCTGTTCACCCACAATGGCACCTACTGCTCTATAACATTTTAAACGGATAGTAACTTTTGATATTGCAAATTATATATATCATGGTTTATCCTGCAGACTAAAACATGTTTATTCCCATTGGCCCCAGAGACTCCAGTTTTGACGCTGCTGTACCTGGTGTCCAGGGCAGAGGCTATTGAAACTCTGCCCACTTCTGCTCTTTCCCCGTGTTCCAACTTCCCCAGCCTTCTTTTACTATCTGTGTCACACCTGTTAATCCCTGCCCCCCAACTTGCATCAAGCCCCACCCCTTTGTGATGCAATTTCATAATTCTTCTCACCCACCTAACACTCCAGAGGACTCCCCTCCGGGGAGACAACAATTCAAAGTTCCCAGGTATCCCCACTGGTGAAAGTCATTGCAGCTAAAACTTGCAGTTTTGGTGTAGTACTTCCATGGCCTGAACCTTTAAAGTGTTGCTGTTGCTACAGCATCCTATTGAGGGCTATGGTCAAGTGACCATAGCTGGCCAATAGACTGTTGTAGAAACAGCATCACTATAAGTGTCAGGCTATTGCGGTACTGAAACCAACAAAACAACATCTCTAATCAGTGGAAGTGTTCTTATTTTACCCGGCAGTATAAACCATGAAGTATATATTTTCCCATATTAACCATTACCATCCCTTTAAGATCTCATAAAATGGAATTACACATTGCATATGAAAATGGACAAACAAATAAAGATTTTTATATTGTTTGATCCATGAATTGGTATCTAACTACAGTGCAGATTCACTAATATAGCCAGTAATTATACACAGATACACTGACACAAACACACAAACCATTCATACATATATACAGGACACTGAGGCTGATGTACTAAGAACATGGAGCAATTGTGGGACAACTGACTGATTGAATTTGTATCTTAATAACCCGTTGATTATCAGAGTGTTCCATACACCTCCAGCACTCAAAGGGTTATGCCCTTAAAACGCTAGAGGGTCTCCAGTCCATTATTATAAGGCAATGAGTTGGGGACCTCGCTAGCCTTCAAAAGCTTTAACCCTTTACGTTTCAGAGGAGTATGCAAAGCAAACATTATTTCCCATGAGCGATTGCTTCATGCGCTCGTTTCTGATTGGCTCATTTCCAGAACGAGTATCCTATGCAGGGATTGGAATCTCCTTCTCTCCTCGGCTGATTAACCCTTCGCCTGCCAGATAAGTCTATTTTAGCGATTTCTGCGGTGAAACCTTAATCCTACACACTGTACATGGCTAATTTCCTATACTGTATAAGGTTATTTGACACTGTGAGAATGTCTATACCATTGGAGCTTGGGGCCAGACCTAAAACTAAGGATGCTGGGGTCTCTGTATCCCCTAGTGCACATTGCTCTTCCTGTCATTCAGGGTTACCTAGAGAATTCTCAGGTCATTTATGCCCAGCATGTTTTGATGTCCCTGAGCGTCTCCCAGGGACCTCCAGCCATGCATTAGAGCCAGTTTGGGTGCAAGAATTCAAGGCTGCTACCAGGGACCATAGGTCTACATTGCAACTCTTTCCATCCCAGTTACAGGGGGTCTTCCATTCTTGGCAGACCCCCTCCTCCATCAAGTCTTCCCTGCCAAAACCTCAGGGAGTACCTGATGTATCAGATTCCTCTGTGGATTCAGATGTTGAGGATGTTCTGCTGTGGGTGCCTCTCAGTTTTTTAGGGATCCTTTTGAGGCTGATCCTGAGCCCTCAGCTGAGGGCCTGATCAGGGCTGTTTTGCATACCCTTAACATTCCCTTAGTTCAGGAGGTTCCTTCTGATCCCTCTGATGTCTTTCAGGAGTCTAAAAAGCCCGTTACTTGCTTTCCACCTAACCCCACTCTTGACTGCCTTGTATCTGAAGAGTGGAAATCTCTGGACAAGAAACCTTCTGTGTCCAAGAAATTTGCCAAGCTTTATCCCTTCTCTGAGGCAGCACTTGCTCAGTGAGTTCATCCTTCCAAAGTGGATGCTCCTATCTCCAGGCTACCTAAGTCTACTGCCTTGACCGTTTCTGATGCGTCCGCTCTCAAGGATGGACTGATAAGAAACTTGAGGTCTCCCTGAAGTCCATTTTTGCCACTGCTGGTACGGCCATGCATCCAGCATTTGCTGCAGCATGGGTGACCCGGGCCATTGCGGTCTGGACTGAACAGCCACCCTGGCTCTCCGTCAGGGAGCTCCTACTTCGGATGTGTTGCGCCTTCTTGCCAACATTTCTGAGGCACAGCACTATGTTTCTGCTGCCTTATTTGATGCATCCATTTAGTGGCTAGGGTTTCCACCATGTCTGTGGTTGCCAGACGGGCTCTTTCGCTCAAGATCTGGTCTGCTGACACTGCTTCCAAGAAAGCATTGCTCGCCTTACCTTTTCAAGGTACTTCTTTTTTGGGCCAGATCTTACAGACCTGATCAGTGAGGCCACAGGGGGTAAGAGTACACTTCTACCCTTGGTCCCTAGAAAAAAAATGCTGCTTAAGAGTAATAGGTATCTTTGTTCCTTTCAGACTGAGACACGTCTGGCGAACTAGACAGTTCCCTCAGCTCCGCGTGCCTCCTCCAAGCCCAAACAGCAATGGAAGCCCAAGGTCTCCTCCAAGCCTAAGGCTTCCAAGCCTTCTTCTGCATGACTCACCGAACCCAGGTCCCCACTCTGCTGTGGGTGGTCATCTGTGTCACTACACAGGATCTGGGAGGATTCAGTGGTGGACCCATGGGTTTTACAGGTGGTGACGGAAGGGTACAGGATCCCTTTTGTCTCTCCTTCTCCTTTTCGCTTCTTTCCTTCTCATATGTCTCAGGACACAGAGAAACGGCGGCTGTTCAACGGCGCTAGTCAGGCTCTTCTGGACAAGGATGTTCTAGAGCCGGTTCCAGTTCAGGACAGAGGTATGGGTTTTTACTCAAACCTCTTTGTGGTCTCCACAAAGGATGGCGGTTGTCTCCCCATTTTGGATTTGAAGGCTCTCAATTCCTTTGTGATCAGGATCCATTATCACCAGGAGTCTCTACAGATGGTAATTGCTGCTATGTCCCCGGGGGAGTTCCTTGCACCTCTGGATCTTCAGGACACGTATTTACACATCACCATTCATCCAGGGACCCGACCGGCAGTATCTCAGATTTGCCTGTGACCAAGGGCGTTTTCAGTTTTCAGCTCTTCCCTTTGGTCTGACTACAGCTCCTCAAGTTTTCAACCATGTCCTGGGAGCCTTAATGTCAGTCTTCCACCAGGACAGCATCACAGTTACTCCATACATGGATGACCTGCTTCTGAAAGCCCACTCTGCGGAACTTCATCATCAGCAGGTTCAGCAATGCATTTTCGCTCTCACCCATCACGGGTGTATCATCAACATGGACAAGTCAGATCTTGTCCCATCCCAGCGTCTGGTCTTCCTGGGCCTTCTCTTCGACACTCAGAAGAGCATTGTGTTTCTCAAGGATGAGGTAGCTCACCAGATTGCCCACAGGGTTTCTGCAGTTCTGGCTCAAGATCCAGTTCCAGCCAAGAAGCTGTCCTCTCTAGTAGGGAAATTCATCTCCACCATAGAAGTGGTCCCATTTGCCATGGCGCACACCAGGGAACTCAGAGGTTTGTGATCCAGGTGTGCAGGGGTCAGCCGGACCCACGGTGACGACTGATGCCAGCCTCTCCGGCTGGGGAACGGTCCTGGTTCGCCTGAGTGCTCAGGGTCGGTGGTCTCCAGAGGAATCGCTCCTTCCCATCAATGTGTTGGAGCTTCGGGCGATATTTCATGCATTTCATCATTGGACATCTCAGCTGGAAGACTGTCCAGTCCGGGTACAGTTCAACAACACCACGGCCGTGGCTTACATCAACAAGCAGGGCGGAACAAAAAGTCTTGCCGCTTGGTTACAGGTCAAGGCTATTTTGTACTGGGCAGAAGAACACGTTCCTGCCATATCCACAGTGCACATTCCTGGAGTAGACAACGTCATGGCGGACCTCCTCAGTTGACACACAGTGGACAGAGGAGAGTGGGAGCTGCACCCAGAGGTATTCTTCCTCATTGTTTAGAAGTGGGGTCTTCCTTATATCGACCTGATGGCGACAAGACACAACAGGAAGGTTCCAAGGTTCTGCTCTCGGTGGAGGGACCCTCTAGCCCTGGCAGTGGATGCAATGTCCATTCCTTGGTTATTTTCTCTGGCCTACATCTTTCCTCCACTCCCAATGTTGCACAGGGTGTTACGGAAATTGCGACTGGAATGCTGTCCAGTCATTCTGATTGCTCCGTACTGGCCTTGCCAAGCTTGGTTTCCGGAGCTTCTGGATCTGTCAGTGGTGGAGCCATTCCGACTCACTTGCTGTCCGGATCTTCTTCTGCAGTTACCTGTGGAAGGAGGATGTTCATCGGCTAACTTTGACGGCTTGTAAGTTGAATCCTCAATATTGAAGAAGAAAGATTTTTCTTCTGGGGTGGTGGCTACTATGCTCAGTGCCCGCAAACCTGTTTCTTCCAAGATCTACCATTGTGTCTGGTCGACCTTTCTATCTTGGTGTGCTGACAAGGACCTGTCTCAGGAATTTGATCTACCTACACTCCTAGCCTTTTTGTAGGACGATGTGGATAAGGGCCTCACTTTGAGTTTCCTTAAGGTTCAGACTTCTGCTCTCTCTGTTTTCTTTCAGAGGCGCATTGCCATCCTTCCTGATGTCAAGGTTTTCTTCCAGGGCATTACTCATAGCCGTCCAGCCTTCTAGAATCCTGCTCCTCCATGGGATCTTAACTTGGTTTTGGGCGTTCTTCAGAGCCCTCCATTTGAGTCTTTGGCTACTACTCCTCTACGCCTGTTGACATAGAAAATGGCCCTTCTCCTGGCGATTGTTTCCGTTTGCCATGTCACGGAGTTACATGCTCTGTCCTGTAAGCCACCCTATTTGGTGTTTCACAAGGACAAGGCGGTGCTTCGCACATCTCAGGAGTTTCTCCTGAAGGTGGTTTTGGCGTTCCACATCAATCAGGAGATTGTGGTGCCTTCTTTCTGCCCTGACCCCACCTCTGACAAGGAGAGGATCTCCATTTGTTAAATGTGGTGCGTTGTCTCAAGTTTTATGTACAATACACTGAGTATGTCAGGCAATCTGACACGCTGTTCGTCATTCCTGAGGGTCCCAGGGCAGGAAGACCTGCATCCAAAGTGACTATTGCTTCTTGGATCAAGTCCACTATTCATAAAGGCTTACGAGCTGAGGAAGAAGCATGTCCCCTTTCGGGTCACGGCTCATTCTACAAGATCTATTGGGGCTTCTTGGGCTTACAAGAATCAGGCCTCTGCTGATCATTTGTGCAAGGCTGCCACTTGGTCGTCTGCGCACACCTTTTCTTAGCACTACCGTGTTGATGTGTTGGCATCGGCTGATGCCAGCTTTGGGAGGAAAATCCTGGAGGCAATCTTGCCTGTCTAGGATCTTCTTCGGTTCTTGGTGCTTTCTTCACTTTTGAGCCCTGTTGGCTCTAGTTCAGTGTGCTGTGTAACAGTTTGGGGTGTTATTACCCCTGTTTAGTGTCCGTTGACACTTCATTGTTTGTTGGGCTATCTCTGATCTGATGGTTCATCTGGTGATGAGGGCCTTGCGCCTTGTCCTTTCCTTACTTCCCGCCTCTGGGAAACTCAATGGTTGGACATCCCAGAGTTACCAGTAACCTGAATTGGACGACAGAGGAAATAGGATTTTATTCTTACCTGTTAAATCCTTTTCTCTTAGCCCATACAGGTTACTGGTCTCCCACCCTGTCAAGGGACCATGCTTGGCTCTCCTGTGGCAGTCATGCTCACAGGAGTCTTCTTTCCCTTCCACTATCTAGCCAATAGTTAGTGTCTCAAATCTTTCTGGAGCTGGTTGGCTAGCTGCAGCCAAGGAGGGAAGGTAGGCTCCACCCCCTGGATACAACTCTAGAATTGTTCCTGCCTACAATTAAAGGGGCGGATCACCTACCCAAAGTTACCAGTAACCTGTATGGACTAAGAGAAAAGGATTTAACAGGTAAGACTAAAATCCTCTTTTATGACACCATATCTTGTTGTGCAATGCAAAATTTAGTTCTCGTGAGGTGCCCTGAAAAAGCTATATTTGTTCTGAAAAAAAAAAATGATCTAAAGTTTTCTAAATATAATTAGAACGTGTCACTATGTGGTGCCTTACTTGATCGGCCGGCAAGGGAGAGCCGGCTGCTTCCTTGTCACCTCGAGGCGGTCTACACCGCGTCTCTGGATGCGGGTTGCTTCTGCATCCGCTTGGCTCAATGTGTGGGCACAAGTCATCTGGCAGCGTGCCAGTGATGTTGAGTGCCTCTTTTGAATGTAGACCTGGGAGCTAGTTGTGTGCTCCACCTCCATGCTTCTAGATATAAACTGCCTGGACACCAGATTCAGTACCCTTACGTGGTGTTCCAGTGCAGTATTTTTTCGCTTTGCTCTGTGATTGGTCTGTGACCCTTGGCCTGGCTTGCAAGTGAACCTGTGTCCTGTATTCTGGCATTGGCTGACTCTCTGCTCTGATACTGACCCCTGGCATTTGCTGACTGCCTGCTCTGATATTGACCCCTGGTATTTGCTGACTTCCCGCTCTGGTACTGACACTCTGGCATTGGCTGACTACCGTTTGGCCAGGTCTCCCCGACTTTGCATTGACCTTGCTTGTCTCTGACCTGTGTCTCTGACCTCCTCGCCCTTTAGACTGACTTTGGGCCTGGTCTGTCTACCTGCTTCTTGGAATCAGGGCTCTGCTCTATTACCCTAGCAGGGGTTCTTCTTACATAGGTACCTCCCAGCAGCTGTCTCCCATTCCTGGTGGGATCTCCTTGCTCGGGTTCTGGTCCTTGTCTCGCTATTCGAAGGGATAGTCTATCTTGCCTGATTTTGTGTATATTCAATACAGTGGTGTTCTTTTACTGTACCTTGTTGTTGTTATTGCCTACCATGACAGAACGTTACCAACGGGAATCATGTCCAAACACCTAGGTAGCAAAATGCTGAAAATGTGTCTGGCCAGCAGGTTCAGGCCTGGACTGGCCATCGAGCATTTGCCCAGTGGGCCGGTCCAGGCGTTTAAAAAAAAAATCAATCATTAAACAAGTTTGGGCCGTCTTTCACTTTCTGAAAGACGGCCACCTTGTTACAAGTTTCCTGGTGGGCGGGCAATCAACGTACGGCGCACCGCATGTGATTATAAGCTCTGCCCACGGTCGTCGGCCGACAGCCCAACCCTGCGATTGCCCCCCCCCCCCCATGGGCTGCTCAAAGAATAAAAATGGGCTGCTCAGCCTTACATGCCCGGGCCTATTTTTTGTCCCAGTCCTGGCCTGAGCAGGTTACAAAATAAGTCGCTGGTACTGAAAGGGTTAAGGGTACTGTGGTGTCAGAGACAACAGAGGAGAGGGATTGGGGAGTAATTAATAATTATTTGATGACTTAAAGGTAGGCAGGCAATGTAACAAGTGTATGAATGGCAGTGACATGTTTAGGAGTCAGTCCTTCCTATGGTCAGGTTGTGCTACTAAAATGTTTATGGGTTGGCCCTTCCTATGACCAAAGTGTACCGATGGCAGTGACATTTTTATGAGTCATTCCCCAAGTGTATTAATAGCAGTGACATGTTTAGGGAACAACACTTCCTGTGGCCAGTTTTATGGGTTGGACCTTCCTAGGACCAAGCTTTAGAAATGTCAGTTTTTAGGAGTGAATTCGTCCTAGGGCAAAGTGGTACAAACAGCGGACCATGTATTTAAAAGAAAACTGGAGTAATTCTGGAACAAACCACCTGCACTATAGGAGTTAGACTGCCCATTGATTTAAATGGGTATTTAAATTGATTGAATACTACAGTGGTCCTCAAAGCATTGCAAAAGTAATGCAGTGGAGACCTCTCTAGCATTCTGTGGCTTAAGAAACACAATTTGAATCAATGAGAATTTGAGCACTCTGTATTTCTGCTTTATGCCTCCATGTGCACCAGAATTGCTCTATTTTTCTATTATGCCTGGGGCCCAGTGACATGTTTATGGGCTAGTAAAGTGGGCATACCTCGGAACTTTAAAAATGAGCTGACCTTGAGATTTGGAAACCTTAACTCTTAGTTCTCTCCATAGTGTAGATTATAGGGATATTCCTCTGCCCCAGTCAGTCATCAATATCTCTCCCTGGACACACACAAAATATGCCTTCATGATAGAAATGACATCAATTTATAGACTAAATAAGCAGCCAATGTGTTCACATCATGTAGTAGACAACAATAGACTCTCTTTACCCTAAGACTTTAACCCTTCAGCCTGAGATCTGAATCAGAAACATTGAGTCTCAGGGAAAAAAACATGAACGTTCCCCGGAATGAAAATGGGTCAGTAGTTTAGTGGACTTTAGTATAATAATGTTTATATCAGCCATGCTTCTGATATTAGCAGAGATATCTATATTTATATGGGTCACTGAGAGGGTGACCTATATACTTCACAGAGAGGTGGTAGATAAGTAATAGCCTATCAGCAGAAGCGGTATTTAAGCATGCAGGGGATAGGCATAAGTTTATCCTGAACATAAGACAAGACCAAGGAACAAATAAGGTTTGAGGTTTTTACAGTAGGAAAAATGGGCAGACTAGGTAGGCCATTTGGTTCTTATCTGCCGTCAAATTCTGTTTTTGTTGTTGAGAATATGCACTGTGATATTTGTTGGTTTGTAATATAATATAAGTGAATAAAACAGGATCTTGCAATATATCTTAAAGGAGCAGTAAACTTTTTTAAGAAAAAATATACATCGTAGGGATTTTCCTACTGAGTAAAATAAGGGCACTCCCACTGCTGAGAGATTTATATTTCCAGAGTTATTACAGTTTAAACCCATGTTTTTTTTACATTAGCAGTGCCCTCTAGTGGTCAAATTCTAATTAGTTTCCCTGTTACATTCTAATGGAGAGGAAAGTCAGAGACATACAGTTCTCCACAGAATGTGATAGAAACTGCCTGTCCCTTCCTGTCACTTAGAACTATCAGGAAGTAAACACAGTACATTCACTTCCTGATTATTTAAACTGCTATAAATGTTGAATAAAAAATCTGACAGCGATGGGAGTGACCTTGTTTTACTCAACAGGAAAAGCTCTATAAAATATGTGTTTTCATAAAAAAAAGTTTACTGCTCCTTTAAATTTACAGTAGCAGAACTAAAAACTCATTATTTGGTAACATGGAGGTGGGAGTCAAGGAGTGGAGATGTAGGGAGAGGGGGACTGTGAAATACACCCGCCTTGTGCCCCATCATTTCTGATGCCTTCCTGGGCAGAGGCCTGTCATCTCCCTTAGAACTTAGCAACAAAGTAAACAGTCACAGCACATCTGCGAATAAGTGAGCATTGATTGTTAAATTAATATCATATTGTTTGGGATTTTGCAATAAACGCTCAATTATTTGCATTTGTGCTGTATAGAATACTCCTCTTTGTACATATGGCCCAAAGTGATACACTCTCAGATAACCTGGTGTAGATCAAATTAACATTGACAGACCTCTAAGTTCACATTAACACAGGTGTAGACAGTACAGAGACATACAATAAAACACATTGGACAGCAATATATGTAGAAAGAGCAAAAATGTATATACAATAAGTATTACATAGTATGGATATTAACACACTGGTGCAAATGCTAACAGTTATATACACAGGAATTCCTGCACTCATTCTGCACATTAATGTACACACACACAAATTCCTGCACTCAATCTGCACACTGATACACACACACAGGAACTCCTATACACAATAAGCACACTAATACACACAAATTCCTACCCTCAATCTGCACACAGATGCACACAGGAATTCCTACATACAATCTGCACACTGATACACACAGGAATTCCTACACTCAGTCTGCACACTGATACACACAGGAATTCCTACATACAATCTGCACACTGATACACACAGGAATTCCTACACTCAGTCTGCACACTGATACACACAGGAATTCCTATACACAGTCTGCACACTGATACACACAAGAATTCCTACACTAAGTCTGCACACTGATACACACACAGGAATTCCTATACACAGTCTGCACACTGACACACACAGGAATTCCTATACACAGTCTGCACACTGATACACACAAGAATTCCTACACTAAGTCTGCACACTGAAACACACACAGGAATTCCTACACTAAGTATGCACACTGATACACACAGGAATTCCTATACACAGTCTGCACACTAATACACGCACAGGAATTCCTGCACTCAGTCTGCACACTGATACACACAGGAATTCCTATACACAGTCTTCACACTGATACACACAGGAATTCCTACTCTCAGCCTGCACACTGATACACACACTGGAATTGCTACACTCAGTCTGCACACTGATACGCATGAATTCTTTCATTGAATATGTAGACTTATGCAAACTCACATGAACTCCTACACTGAATCTGGACACTGATACGCAAAGTAACGAGTTAGATGCTCTAGATCAGTATTCATCAGTGGTAGTCAATGACTGGACCTCCATCTGTAGTCATATTCCTTCTTAGACATCCCTGTTTAATATAAAGTAACCCAGTTTGGTTAGTCTTTCTTTAGAACTAAAATTTTCCAATCCCTGTATCAGATTTGTTTCACGTCTCTCCACATTTTCCAATGGGGGTTTAAGAACCCAAATCTGTATTCTTTATTCTTGATAAGGCCTGACCAAGGATTTATAATGAGGTAGAATTATATTCCCCATCTAATGCATCTATAACCACTTTTATACATGTACCATATTGGACCTTGTAGCAACTGAGTGACAATTCACATTGCTGTGAAGTCTATTGTCTATCAGTACTCCTAAATCTTTATCCAACAAGTATTCTCCAACTACTCAACCTCACATTTAGTGTATATGTAACATGTGTATTTCTCTATCCAAAATGCATAACCTTTCATTTATCTATATTAAACCTCATCTTTCACATCTCTGCCTATTCACTTAAAGGGACACTAATGCCCCATAAAAATGTTTTTTTTTGTTTTGTAGAGTAAAAAAAAACAAACCTGTGCAACAAATCCCATCTCTCAAACCTTTATGGTTTGAGAGATAGTGTGTTCTAAAGTTTCCCTCTCCCTCTCCTTCTCCTGACGTCAGCTGTAAGCTGACAGCAGGAGATAACTGTTTGGGGACCGTCAGGCAGCTCTTCAGCAGAGCCGCAATAGCGCGATTGTAAAAGAAATAGTTCATTGGAACAGTCTACAAAGTGTGCTTGGTTTGCAACAGCCTACTCGTGTCGGCCGACACGATCTCCTTCTGTCAGCTTTACAGCTGACATCAGGAGAGAAAGAACGTTAGCTGCGAATATCTCTCAAACCGTAAAGGTTTGAGAGATAGGATTTGCTGCATAGAATTTATTTTTCTTTAATCTACAAAATAAAAAAAAATGTTTTTACGGGATATTACTGTCCCTTTAATATATCCAAATCATTCTGCAGAGAAAAAAAAACATCCTTTTTTGTATGTATTTCCTTAACCAGTATAGCGTCATTAGCAAAAACTGAGACACTACTTTCAAAACCAAGATCATTAATAAACAAATTAAAAAGCAATGGGCCCAGGACTGAACCCTGAGGCATTCCACTTACAACTTTAGACCGAAATTAAAAAGGTTCCATTTACAACAATTCTTTGCTTTATATTAATTAATCAGTTCTCTCTGCATGTACAGATATCAACAGCCAAGCCGAAGTCTTAATTTACGCAGTAACCTGTTGTGAGGCACAGTTTCAAAGGTTTTTCCAAAATCCAAGGATACTACATGAACAGCAATACCCTTGTCCAAGTTAGCACTTAAGCTTTCACAGAATGCAAATAAATTGGTTTGACATTATCTGCTCTTTATAAAATCATACTTTCTCTTACTAATAATGTTATTGGTCATCAAATACTCCTGAATAATATCTGTTAGTAATTCTTCTATTATTTTACCCACTATGGAAGTCAAACTCACTGGTCTATAATTTACAAGTTAAAATGTTGCTCCGTTGTGAATACTGGTAGTACATCTGCTTTCCACTATTCATAGGGCACTATGCCTGAAGAGCGTGAATAAATAAACATTGGTCTTGCTATAACCAAACTTAGGTCTTTAAATACCCTTGGATGTATACCATCAGGTCCATGTGCTTTATTCACAGTAACTTTTTCCATACTCTGTTGGACTTTGTCTTCAGTAAGCCATGTATATGCTGGAGGGAAGCTGTGATTTTGCCTGTTTTTCCAAAGCCTGTCATTGTTACTTCCTTTGTGTATACAGAAGAAAAGCATTTAAGGTGCCAATTATTGTTTTATCCTCACTAATTAATTGATCTGTCTTACTTTTATCCCAATATCATCATTTTTCTTTTTTGATTTATATACTTGTAGAATTTTTTAGGAATTTTCTTGCATTCTGTTGCCGTTCTTTTCTCATTTTCAGTCTTCGGATTCTTCTCCAACCTTTAGTTTTTTTAAAAGATACATCTGACTTAAGGAATTTAAAAACTTGTATGGTATTCCTAATTTCCCTTTGAACCACTTTGTTAAGTGGCTCTGGTCTTATTTTGTTCCTCTTGCATTCATTCCCAGGTGGTATATTTGGTGTGTTTATTTATGCAAATGCGTTTGGAACTAAATTCAGTCTTTCTTCTGCATTTTTATCCTTGAAGATTGCATCCAATTGAATGTTTTCTGATACTGCTTGTAGCATTGTAAATGTTTAATGTTTTACATCAGGGCTGTTCAAGTTCAGTCCTCAAGGGCCACCAACAGTGCAGGATGTAAGAATTTCCCTGCTTAGGCACGGGTGAGTTAGTCAAAATGAATGAGTCACTGATTAACTCACCTGTGCTTAATCAGGGAAATCTTTAAATCCTGGCCTGTTGGAAGTCCTTGAGGACTGAACTTGAAGAGGCCTGTTTTTGATGAACCCTTATTAATGGGTTTCATATAACAAATTTCAAAAGGATACCATATTATGATCACTACTGTTCAAATGCTTCCTTATTTGTATTTTTATACCACTTCAGAATTATTTAGATCACTAGGTCCAGCAAGGCCTCATTTCTTATTGGTACGTCTATTAGTTGGGACATGAAGTTATCATTAACCATACTTGAAAATTATTTCCCTTTGTTGTACTGGAAGAATAATTTCTCTTGTCAATTGAAGTCTCCCATTAGGATTACATTTCCTAACTGAGAAGGCTTTCCATTTACAGTAGCAGTTGGGCTTTTCCACCATTGTCAGTATTAGATGACTTGTAGCAATGCCCATCAAGATTTTTTTTTATTGTGTATCCCCCCCACACACACCCCGGTGTTTTTCAGCTTGCAAGACGTGTACAATTGGTCCCTTCATTAATATATTCCCTTATACTAGGTGTTAAGGCATGCGTCACATACAGGCATAAACCTTCACCTTTTTATTTTCCCTATCACTCCTAAAATAAAGTGAGTATTCCTCTAGTTTGAAGTAAGCAAGGTGAGGGGAGACTTTGATAATTAGCATATAATGTTGCCATAAAGCTGCTGTTGTTTTGGGGAAGGCAAGGTAGTAGAGAAGCAGAGCGGATGTGCGCTTCCTCAGACTTCAGCACCAAAAACAGCAACAGCCCTCACTTAACCCTTTGTGTGCCAGAGAAATGAACACCACATTGCACATCCTTGGGTACTCAAAGGGTTAACGGAAGTCCATTTTACAATCCAGAGCATGAAGTCACATCCAGGAAGGGCTAAAGAACAAGGACCATACAAAGCCCCTAGCCACTATGATCAGCTGATCAATGTAAACAGTACATAGCCAACAATCAGCTGATTAATGTAAATAGTACAGAGCTTTGCCAGCATCTTGAGGCTCCAAAACAGCACTTAGTGCTGTTGTGTCGTGTGTAATATGAGGCATATACAGCTTCATATTAAACATGTTACATAACAGCACTGTATGTTGTTCACAGCCCTCAGATGCTGGCCATAGTTCTGCACTGTTTACATCAATCAGCTGATTGTTGGCCACTGCTGTTCACATGGAACAACGGATAGGCGGCTAGATTCACAATTCAAAAACCAACATCAGGTAGGCAGATTTGGTTGTGTGAACTCCAACAGCATTGCCGAGTATCTGAGTTTAATTTATGTGGTGAATAGCCACATAAACATATAAAAACATCCTCAGCAATATGAAAACGGCTTATTTAAGTATGTAAATAAGCCATTGGTTAAGTGGACACTAAATTATGGTAAATGTGGCAAAGACACAGTGAATACTTGGTGATGTTGGCATGTTTGAAGCACAATCACAGGGATATGATGGAGAATGCATCTTACTGGATGCAAGGACATGGAATCAAAGAACAATGTCACAATGCCACCAACCACGACTCGTACTGAGCCTTTGTGCATCTCCTCCCTAGGTTTAAGTAACACATAGAAAATCATACTGATGCTTCACTGCAATCAGTTCCAGTTCCCCTATCTTAGTAGACAGAAATGTGTTTTAAACCTCTAGCATCTAAGGGACTACCGATAAACATCTTCCAGTTTAGCATAGACCTCTTCCAACAAACATGTTAAGGTTAAACAGTCCTAATGCCTGTGTACTGACCCATTCATTGCTCTTCTCTAACCCCAAGTGCCATTGGTGCTTCTATCATTCTGTCCCATTCTCTCTTCCACTTCTCATTCTGTCCCTCTGCAGGGGGCTTTAATGCCCACACAATTCTCTCTCCTACTTTTTCTGGCTGTGAGTTCCCCTGAAATGTAATTATGCTCTAAAATGTGGTTAGCATTGCAGTAAATATCGTACGGAGCTTCCAAATTACATTTGGGGGTATAAAGGGGATTGAATTTCATTGCAAGTTGACACTCAATTATAATTTCCATATATCTTGCACATGAGGGGGCCGGCTCAGTTAACCCCTTTTCCGCTCTACTGGAAACAAATACATTGTACAGACATCATTTGAATCTCTAGAATATGGGAGTCACCTGAATCAAATTTATTTTTCAGGGATCCCATTAAGGTCTCTACAGGTACAAATAATTTCTTGTAAAATAGAAATCACATTGTTATTATTTATTAAATGAACAATTAATCCTAATAATTATGAAAATATACACGTTGTAGGAATTTTCCTGCTGAAGAAAACAAGGATAATTTTAATTCTGTTAAAACTCTCTTGTTTCAAACTTTACACTTCCTTCTTTCTGATAGCTGCGTTAAAGATCTTTTGGAGCCAGATGGCGCTGCTCCTACTGCCATCGATAGAACCCTTGTATCTGTGACACATAGTTTTTCATAGGAAGTAATAGCAACAAGTGTCACCTGACTGCAGTAAAACCTGAACTCAAACTTTCAAATAAGTGCAAGTTTGCTGTGTAATAACTACTGACCGAAGCATTTCCCTACAAATAAAGTGGTTTTATAATAAGGGTTTACAGCCCCTACAAGTGCAAAACTATATTCTATTATTCCAAACTAGTTTTAAAGCCCGTGTACACCGGCCAACACTGGTGGTGCTGCAGTAATGCATAGTACTGACTGCCTGAACGCGCAGCGGTCGATTCTGAGCAGGGCGCTCCGAATTCAGACCGTAGTCCTCTCTGCACACCCGTGCGCAGAGAGGACTTCGGTCTGAATTCGGAGCACCCCTCTCTATATCAGCTGTGGCACGGGCAGTCTATACTGTGCATGACTGCAGCGTGCGCAGCTGTTTCTACTGCACATGACGGCTTCTGACAAACATCCTTAGCGAATTATAATATAGGATAGTTTACAGCTGGAATCATTAGCTCTGGTTCTTGGGACACAACAGCAGCTCAGGTTTTATCCGTTTAAAGACCAATGCAGCAATGCATTGCACACCCCCTCTGGACCTTAAAGGGTTAAGGATAACTTTAACCCTTTGAGTACCAGAAGTACTTCTCTGGTGCTCAAAAAGGTTAATTAAGAACAGATAAAATCAATTAAAAAAAAATCACTGAACCACTTGTGATCAACCTATGATATCCTGTTAGTGTGCCCGATGATTAATGTTGAAAATCGCTGGTTTACAGACTAGAGACAAGGAGTTGGCAACTTGATGCCTTCCAGCTGCTAAGGACAATTCTCATCATCTAGCGCCAGCAAACAGCTGGCAGAGGATGACAGGAAATGAAGCCCTCAACTGCTGGAGAGCCTCAGGTTGCCCACCCCTGGTTTAGAGTCACACAGGAAACAGAAGGAATGAGTAGGCTGGAGTTGGGAATGAGCAAACAGTGCAGTTTTGTTCAAAAGTTGAAGTCTATGGGCCTTACGTATAAAATCGAAACTGAAGCAATTCTGGGGCATACGGTGACAAATAAAAATTCTTAAAATTCCCACTGTTTTAACCAGTTTGAGTGCTAGTGATGTTTTTAATGAATTGCACAACAATGCATCAGAGGCATCACTAACATTCAAATGGTAAAAGAAAGCCTAATTTAAATCCAAGCTGTTTTTTTTGTTTGTTTGTTTTTTTAAATTTCTCCCCTTTGATGCTTTTGGTTTTTTCCCAGAACTGCTCCATTTTGTTTTTAAACACAAGGTTCTATAGGCCTTATTCATCAAGCCAATCAGGGGCTATTCTGGAGCAAATCAACTGTATCACAGAGAGGGAAATGAAAATGTCTGTTTATTTAAGTGGGGTTTTAACTCCTTGAATACCAAAGATGATTCCAGTAAATTGCTTCACAATGTGTTGGACAAGTCTCTAGAATTAAAGGTATTAAAATCCTCATTTAATTCACTGCAAATGTTCATTTCACATTTATAGTGAAGTTGGTCTGCTAAAGACTTGCTCCTGTTTAGCTTGGTGAATAAAGCCCTTTGTGTCTACCTAAATTCTAGTGAAAGCAAATTCCATTAAAGTCTATGGAGTCTAATCTTTCTTTGCCTAGTGGAATGGCATTATTATTATTACTATAATTATTATTATTGTCATAAAGCAACATACTGTGCAGCTCTAGAGAGTTTACAGACTAGAGGTTCAGATCACACGAACACAAGCCGTTTCCTGATGGTGGTGGTTGTGGAGTGAAGGGTATCATTAATGGGATAGTAATACTTCGTTTTATCTTTATTTTATTTTGCAGGCATTAAAAAAACATGAAGAATGATATAAGTCTTATCTCTCAAACCTGTATGGTTTGAGAGATATTCACAAGCAAAGTTTCCCCTCCTGCCCCTTTTACCTAGTGTAAGCCATCTCTTCTCAGATGTGGAATCTGGTTGTAAGTCCGACAGATAACAGAAGGGGACAATCTTCTTCCTATGAGAACAATGAAAGCCCTGCTCCCCTTGACACGTTTTTCAGGTTATTCCCTTTTCTTAATTGAAGATTGTCCCTCTCTGCAGTCTTCCTGGGCACCTCCCTTCTGCTCTGGCTGAACAGTGTTACATCAGTAAAAGGGACAGGAGGGGGATACTTTGTCATTGAATTACTCTTGAACTACAACTCTGGCAGTACTGAAATAACACTCTCCAAAGTCCAAATACTATGATGATTAATTAGAGCTGCTTTTATTATGAAACATTACTATCCCTTTAAAGTCTATAGCAGGGTTGGGAAAACTTCATACTGCCAGCTGTTGATGTTGGACTACAACTCCTGTCATCCTTAGCTGACCACTGACTAGCTGAGGAAGATGGGAGTTGTTGTCCAGCAGCAGCAGGAGGAAGATAGATTTTCTTTTCCTGGTTATATGTTTCTGATAGCATCTTCCGGTGACGATACCCTGTAAGTCTGCTGGGATGTGACAGATTTGTGCAGAACTGATACCATAATACTTTAGTTAAAAAGGGCCAACTTTTTCCACTCATTAGAGCTTACGATCTAGTAGAGGTTAGGGTGATATATAAAAGGTACAAGTGCCTTCTGTCATATGAACTACTGGTCAGTGGGTGGGAGATAGAAGTGCTTTGTAGTGTGGTGGTCCAGGCATTTAGCAGGTTTAAAAAATGAAGAAAAGGAGTGTTAGCACATTGAGGTCCTGATAGGGATATATATATTGAAAAGTGTTGTAGAAAGGGCACAAGAAATGTAGGTAGGTTGTTGATCTTGGATTGCTCATAAAGGTTATGGGGCAGTTGACAGGCTTGCCTGAAGAAGTGAATTCCTAGGGAGCATCGGAAGATTGGAAGGTTAGGTGAGAGTCTGATTCGACAAGGAAAAAGAAATCAATAGTTTAATACAGAATGGGAGAAGTCTGTAAGTGGGAATGGGAGAATGTAATGAGAAATGAGGAGAGATGATCCTGTGCAGAGCAAAGATGGTGAATGTGTGTGTGTGTGTGTGGGGGGGGGAGTGTATATGAAAACAAAGGATGATATGTAGGAGAATGTAGTTTTAGTAAGGGCTCTGTAAGATAGATCAACATTTTACATTTCATTATAATGGATAAAGGAAGCTAGTGTAAGGATTGGCTGAAGGGAGCAGCATTACAAGGGTGATGTGTGATGTAGATTTTTCTGGCAGCAGAGTTCATTATAGAATGTAGTGGGTTTAGTCAGGTGTGAACAAGGACAATTAGTAGAGTATTACAATAGTCAAATCAGAACATCATGAGTGACCGAATGAGTGACTGAATGAGACTGATAGTCTCATATTGGTGTGAAATGGTCATATTCTAGGGATGTTGCATAAATGGAGGTGGCGGGAGATGGAGATTTACTCGATTTAGGGAATATGAAGGACACAGTGACACATTACCCCCAGATAATGTGTTTTGGAGGCTGGAATGATTGTGGTTTTGTTGAAGTGTTAAGAAAATATCAAAGGGAAGGCTGTTTGGAGAGGAAGGGAATATTACTAGTGCTTTAGATGACAATAGGACATCCAGGAAGACAATCTGGAGTTCAGATACACAGGTCGAGAATGGGAGAGGTCTGGAGAGGAATGATAGATTTGGGTGTCATCTACATAGAGATGAAACCTGAAGGGATTTAATAAGAGGAGTAGATTGAAGAGAGCAGGGGGCCCAGACAATGGTAAGAGTGAAAAAGCGGAGCCAGAGAGGGAAAACACTAAAGGAATAGATGGAATTGTAGGCTTAGAACCAAGATTGAAAGCAGCTGAGAGATCCTGAAGGATGAGTAGGGAATGGTGGCCTTTTGAATTAGAAGAGAACTGGGTACTTTAATGAAAGTCTTGGTGGAGTCGTGAGGACCGAATCCAGAATGCAGGGGGTCTAACACAGAGCAAGAATACATGAATTTTGTTACACAGTTCTAAAGAAGACATTCCAGGAGTTTGGAGAAGGGGAGCAGAGAACTTCACCAGTAGTTGGAGACGGGAATTTTGGTCCAGAGAGGTACAGAAGTAATCAGTGCTAAGGGCTTAATTCAGTAAGATAAAGTGCTGCAAATCTGGCACAAACCAGCTGCACTGTGTCGAACAAATGAAAATTCCTTTTGATTGATATGGGTCTTTTTACCCCTTGAATTCTAGAGAAGACTCCAGTGTATTGCTTCACAATGCATTGGAGACTTTCATCATTCAAAGAGTTAAAAAACATGTAAATCAATTAGAATTTTGGGAATTGTCATTTGTCCTCTATGCTGCAGTTGGTTTGCTCTAGAATAGCGTAGTTGAATTAGGCCCCAAATTCTTTATTTCCTTACAAAAGCTACAGGGATGGAAATAGGGCTTGCATGAGTGAGGGGCATGCTCTTGTAAAGTTGTATGCACCAGTATGCACTAAAAGGCATCCATACAGAGGAGCGCGCGCGCGCACACACACACACACACAGTGTCTTACAGAGCATATTTCTAGAACAACGATGAGCGCTCACTTAGTTTTATTCATAATGCAAAATGGAACAATTTGTGGGCAAATCATTTACACTATAGGTAGCAAAAGTTTAAATTTATGTAAATGAGGCTTCAACCCTCTGAATGCTGGAGATATCTCCAACACATTTTACATAATCCATTGGAGACCTTTGAGCTTTTAACCCTTTAGGTGTCATAAAGAAAACCAATGCATTGTTTTTGGTTAAGAGCATAAAAGCATGCAATAGAAAATTCAGCAGCTCTTCTAATCATAGGAATATACACAGTTAGATATGGTCTAATCACAAATTGTTGTCTTTTGTATAATTCCCTTATAATGTGTGCTTTTAGCATCCAAAAATGGAATTATGAATAGGGTGCGTCAAGAGAGCTTTCTTTATAAGCTCCCAATAGAATACTTATATTGCACAAAAGGAAAGCATACTTCCATCCACAAAATCAGATCCATAAGTAAAAACAAAGAAACTTTATTGTGGCAAATGAGATAAAAAAAAAAAAATCACATAGTACCTCCAAAGTATCCTTGGCCGTCAAAACACTGTATGGAGAGACTTACATCTACTGGTTTGCAGCTCCATGATTGTAACAAAGTGGCATCTCGCGGATTAACACGTTTCTCTTTTAACTCACTTATTGTCACGGTTCACCAATAACGTTCAGGAGTCAGTACAGTATAGTTAAATGCAAAATGTATTAATAATAGAAAAGTAGAGCATACTGTATACACAAGTAGCAAGCAGAGGGTTACAAGCCAGCGAGCACTGCTATCAGGAATAGTAGGCTGCCAAGCTTGACCACTCTGCTGGAGACTAGGCCTCAGCCACTGGTAGTCTCTGCAGGAAACAGGAACACTGGATCTTGAGCCGACAAAGCGAGAGTACTGACTCACGCCTGCAGTCAGTAGTGAGCGATATCTGACTCATGCCTGCAGTCAGCATAAGGAAAGGGATACGCCTGTAGTCAGTATCAGAGCTAGTCTACCAGAGCCCCAGGTCCGCACTGGATTGGGTGTCGGCTAGGTACAAGGAACAAACGTAAGAATAGTCAGACAGAGCCACAAGTCAGCACCAGAGGGGGTAGTTAGATAAGCCAGGTCATACACAGTTCAGGTAGTCAGACAGAGCCACAGGTCAGCACCAGGTTGGATGAAAGACTAGCCAGGTCATACACAGAGCCCAAGGTAATAGAACTGCTATGAACAACAACGCAAGGGTAACTGAGTCAGGACTCAGACTGCCCTTTAAACCCCTCCTCAGGAAGTAGGTAGGAGGAGCAGCTCAGAGGAAGGAAGTAGGTAGGAGGAGACTACAGGAAGCATGGTACATAAAACAGAGGCCTGCTGCATGCTTGAAGCCTCGCGCCTGCAGATGATGCTGAAAACAAGGTAAGCTGTAACACTTATTCATGATCAGAGACCCTGATCATAATCATGATCCTCATCGCTGATCAAGAATAAGCGTGTTAAACGTGAAACTCGTTGATCGGCAAGATGCCACTTTGTTACAGTCATGGAGCTGCAAATCAGTAGATGTAACAAAGTGGCATCTTGCCAATCAATGCATTTTGCTTTTATCTCGCTTATTCATGATCAGAGATGAGGATCATGATTATGATCAGGGTCTCCGATCATGAATAAGTGAGTTAAACGAGAAACGTGTTAATCGCCGAGATGCTTCTTTTTTACATCTACTGGTTTGCAGCTCCATGACTAAGTCTCTCCATACAGTGTTTTGACGGCCAAGGATACTTTGGAGGTACTATGTGATTCTTTTTTTTATCTTATTTGCCACAATAAAGTTTCTTTGTTTTCACTAATGGATCTGGTTTTGTGGATGGAACTGTGCTTTCCTTTAGTGCTATATATGTATTAAGGGGATAAAAGACCAATTAAATTAAAGGGTTGGTATAAACAGAAGCTACTATTGTTCCTTATAGATTATACTCTTGTTCTCCGATGTTGGCACTGTTCTTATCTCTCTAGTTGAAATGACATTTTATTATGAATGCCTCTCCTGCTCTTTTTCCATAGTGTAAGCCTCCTCCCCTCAGATCTGAAATCCAGTCAGCAGACCAGACAGATCACAACAAGGGACAATCTTCCTTCTGTCAGTATAAGGAAAATGATGCCCTTCCTTGACTGATACAAGATTGTCCTCGTTGAGATCCACCTTCAATTCTGCAGAGGAGGAGGAGATGGGCATAGGTAAAAGGGGAGGGTGGGATACACTTTATAATATATATATTATGCCCTGTAATGGGCATATATAATAATTCTTGGCAAATAAGTGAAATTTTGTGTCACAGATTGGCCAAGTTGTGGGTAAGCTTGCCACCAATGTCAAGGTATTCACTTTCAGCAAGTCCTACTCTAATACACCTGAAGTCCCTATCTAAAAAATTTAAAATTAAAATCAAAAAGCCCGGATGAATATCACAATGTATGCATTGGCGAGTGAGGGACAATTTAAATATGCTGTTTATTAGTTTTGTGGGTCCCAAATGTGGTGCAATTAAAAACAGCAGACATACAAGTAATAAAATGGTGTATATGAGGGACTTATCTGGTACACCAGACCCCTAAGGGGCCTGCATTGTGTGAAAGTAAGAGGACTGTGGATCCAACAGTGCTCTCCTTAAATAACCTTTTAAACAACTCCCCACAAGTCATGTGAGGAGCAGCTGATATCAGTCAAGGGCCAGTGTAAAAAAAGAAATGAAATAAGAGTGAATAATGTTTGTGAATTTACGTGAGTGACTAAATAATGAAATGGAATAGGTGAAAGGCTGCTGTAGTGAGAAGAGAAGTGCAAAACAAGAAGAAGAGAAAAGAAACTCACAGCACCAACTCACCTTAACATATCCATATAATAAATACAACTTTAATGGAGCAGTAAACTTTTATTTATGAAAACACGTATTTTATAGAGCATTTCCTGCTGAATAAAACAAGAGCACTCCCGCTGCTGTCGGATGTTTTATTAAAAATTAGTTGAAGAGTCTGTTACACGGGCCACAGTGCCACTGCCAGCCAGTCGCGGGGCAGTCGTGCGCAGTAGAGACTGCCCGCGCTGCGGCTGATACAGAGCTCTCTGTATCAGCTGCAGGGCGGGCAGTCTCTACTGCGCATGACTGCAGCACGCACAGCAGTCTCTACTGCACATGACTGTGTCGTTACACACATTTTAGCGAATTATTATATAGGATGTTATAACAGTTCAAATAATCAGGAAGTGAATGTACTGTGTTTACTTCCTGATTGTTCTAACTGACAGGAAGTGACAGGCAGTTTCTGTCACATTCTATGGAGAACTGTACGTCTCTGACTTTCCTCTCCATTAGAATCTAACAGGAAAATGAATTAGAATTTGACCACTAGAGGGCACTGCTAATGGGAAAAAACATGGGTTTAAACTGTAATAACTCTGGAAATATAAATCTCTCAGCAGTGGGAGTACCCTTATTTTACTCAATAGGAAAATCCCTACAATATATATTTTTTTAATAAAAAAAATGTACTGCTCCTTTAAGATGAATATAAAGATAGATATATATAAAGCAGCATGGCGTCGGTAAAAGGGGCTTGTAGGATACACTTTATAATATATATATTTTGGCAACATTGGAGAGCAATAGTATAAACTATAAAGAACAATTGTAGCTTCTGTTGTTATGAATCATTACTAACCCTTTAATGGGAACTCAGTGTTTTTTGTATTTGTTACCTGCAGTGAAATTGGTTTGCCCCATAATCGCTTCACTTTGCCCTTATACACAAGGCCCAATAGGGTCTTATTTATAATTGCACTGTGGCAAACAATACTAAATCCCCCTTTTGATTTAAATTGAGATTTTAATCCCTTGAATGTTATTGAGGTTAGAGGTCTCCAAAACATTGCTCTTCCTAGCAGTCAAGGTTTAACCTTTCAGTGCCAGAGAGGTATTCAACGCATTGCTTCACAATGTTTTACACCCCTCCGCCACTCAGAGGAACATTGTAGCTGTTCCCTATGGTGCAACTGGTTTGCCTAACAGAACTGCCTTTATAAATGAGGCCCAACGTTTCTTACAGAGCTGATATTGAAGGGTTTGTGGGACAGACATTTTCTTGTAGAAACTTGTCAAATGAAATTAAAAAAATACATAAATAATTTGCAGGGAGGGCTCCTGTGGACATCTATTGGAACAAATCATTTCTTGCACAGGGATATCCCATTGTTGAGAAGATTATTGTAATGAATGCAGGAAGAATTAACACATTCCTGTACCCTCACCCAGTGTAACAGGTTTTGTGTAGTTCAGGCTGTCAGCTCTTTCCCTCTGCGCAGAGCTGTTCTCTCCTTCCAAAAGGGGGTTGAAATGGAGTTTTATTCTCACCCTTGGAGGGAACAGAAAGGCCATTTCTTCTATTTATAGTCCCACAGACATGAGAACAATCCTACCCCTCTTCCACAGTCTCAAGCCCAGGCTGCTAGAGGGATTCTGGGGTTAAGTCCGCTGCCCACTGTGGTGAGGTAACTCAGGCTTTGTGTCATTTATATTCAGCCCAAAGAAAACAATTTTCCTGAATAGACAGGCGGACAATAATATTGTTCAGGGCTGATTTTACTTTGGACGGGATCCAAAAAGGCTCCCAGGCAGCTCAGACCCCGCTCCCTCTTTCACCACATTTCAGCCCTGTCTCTCTCCTACAAAGCTCGCCTGCCTCTGCACTCACATTGCTGGGGAGACTGCATACTCATCATTTGTGTTACACGTGTGATAATGATGCTGCCATAGCCATTACTAAATTATATACAAACCCACACACATATTGTATAAATTATATATTATTTAACCAATTGAGGACATAAGGGGCGAGCTATGCATTGTGAAGCAATGCACTGCACACCTCTCTGGTTCTCAAGGGGTTAACCTTCACGTGCCAGAGGGGTACCCCTCTGGCACTCAAAAGGTTAATGGGTCCCCCATGATATCTACAGTGTTAACAACTGCGATATCATTGCATCTTTAAAGTGGAACTTTCATTAAAAATAAAGTGCCACCCAAATCATTATTCAAATAGCAATAAGCGTATATATATATACACTAGGTTTATTCTGAATAAGTCCGGCATTATTGAGAAATACAACTTGTTCGGCAGGCGTTAGCAGGCAACAGAGCAGACTCACAGATGCATTTTCATCAAGATGTCTATGCTGTTGCCCGTCCGTCCCAGTCTACTCCAGGATTGTTGAGGGGAGTTCCATTGTACCTTAAGGTGCAGGAGCACAGAGCATCTACAGCAATATGCCTGCCGCTGATGCCTGCCAAACAAGCTGTATTTCTCAATAATTCCAAACTTATTCAGTATAACAAAAGTATTTATATATGTATCACTATATTAATAATGATTTGGGGACCCTTTAATTTAATGAAAGTTCCTCTTTAAATGATACATAGCATGCTCACTTAGTAACACTATCAGCAGCAGTGAGCAACTTGTTATCCCCAATATGTTGTTGGACTACAATTCTCATCATATTCAGCTGATTTTGAAATTCAATTCCTTCAGCCTCAGAAGGCCAACAGCTGTGGGGCTGCATGTTCATGTCAGTGCTACATTTATTAATTTCAATTTTTATGTATATGGGGCATACATTAATGCAGTGATTCTCAAACTGTCTGTGGAGTTGTAACCCTTTGGGTTCACATTAAATCTCAATCACACAAATCATTTAACTGCGTGAATGCCTTCTCTATCCTTTGAAGATCTCACTTTAAGGATTTTACTTGCCATCAATATCAAATGTTTGCGTTGAAACTAGTTAGAAGAATAAATTACTATTAAGTTAAAATATCAGGTAACATCACAATGTGTATATTATATATTTGTACTGTGTGGAATACATTAATGTTTCACAAGTCCACTGGTAGACACAAACACTGTCTGACATCTCCGCTTTGTTCCACTGTTCCATTGTCTTACTGGTAGTCACAGACCCACATATACACTGTCGGGCACAGCGGCCTTGATCCATTGTCTGTTATTCCAAAAGTATGTTGTCTTGAACCTCTTGTACTTCTTTAGGTAATCCTGGGGCTCTACTACACAGTCTGAGGTCTGCTGAACTAAAGGCACTCTGAAACACCTTTATTCCTTTAAATAAACCTTACTTTAAAATCAGAGGGATTATCAGCAATGCCACTTCTAGGATGCATTGCAGTATATGGTGCACATTTGTATCTACATGAGTGGTGTGTGTGTTTAGGGGGGTAGCACATTGTACTGTTATGAATCTGCTCATCTTTAGTACAGTCTCACGTCAATAAGCTCATTAATTAGTCTGACACACACAGAGTATATAAAAGCAGTTACCATACGCATGCATTACATACATACATAGGAGCAAAGCTATGTTGCATCAAAAATTGTGTTTTTTTTTTGGGGGGGGGGGGTTTGGTCAGTTTGCAACATGTAAATAGCGCCTACAGATGTTCCCTCTCTGCCACCCTCTGACCCCCTACATACATAATTATACAGCACAGATTTGCTTTGCACCCCCTCCCATTCTCATATAGAAGCCTGCAGCCTCTCTCTGACCCGAGACATTCATTTGACTCGAGTCTTCTTTAACTGTTGCATACATTTCTCAGAGGTCATGTCAAGGTCAGTAAGAACTCCATCAAACACATAGAGGGAAGTTAGCATTTTGGTAGCCTACTCAGCTCTGCTACTTTCGGGGGATCTGCCAAGTCAGCTTTAACAGTTCTATTCCTGGAGAGACAATGCTTGCTCTTGAAGTAGGGATTAAGTAGGGGGTTAACAATTTTTGTGCCCATTAGAACTATCTTAATAAAGCCCAGACTGTGAGTGGGGTGAACTGAGCATTGCACAGCACCTTCTTTGCACTCAGTGTTAAATCTTGAAACATTATACGTCTTTGCTTTTCTTAATTAAAAATATCACAGAAAGCTATTATATTCTTCACCAAAATTACTGTGCAAATAAACGTTTCCATTCAATTTTAGTCCACTGAAGCAGAACATATTTTTGCACAAAGGGGTTAACAGTCTGCATACCAAATGTATTTGAATGGCAACTTGTACCCTAAGATTCTCCGGTAACAGGTATCAAGTAATGGGTAGAATCCCTCAGGACAATACACCGTCTCTCCTTCTCAATAAATCCCCTTGACAGTCTAGGTAAAATTGTTATAATATTAATCCATCCCCATATTACATATTCAGATCAAACTACCCTTGCTTTCTAACCAACCATAAACTTGTAGACAGCATGTCTGTAGAAACAAACAATTCAGTACACAACCTTGAATACCACCCAACATTTTAAATGGCCAAAGAGGGACGCTTGTTTCTAGTGGTGTTGCTGGGGTGTGTGGCTAGTGGGAAGGGTATTAGCCAGAAGTTTTAGGTTATTCTTTACGTAACGGAATAAATAATTTATAACAAGACCAAAGTAATTTATTTACACAGACTAATGAATAAACATATATCCTTAATGTGAGTTTTACTGCTGTGCAGCAAGACTGTCCAGATGGATCGCAGAGAGGGACAATCTTCAGTGAGCATAAGGGAAAAACCTGAAATACCTGTCAAGGGGGGAAGGGTTTTCCTTATGATCACAGTAAGAAGATTGTTCTCACAGGGCATTGGCTGAAGGACCTGAAAGCCATTGAAGGAAGCGGACGGCGAATGGAAGCATTCCACCCACCCTGAAGCTTTACACAGCGGTAGCTTGTAGTTTGCATGCTCTTCATAAGATGAAGACTTCAGCGGGGACTTACTTTTAACCTATTAAGTCTTATTTTGAAAGTGGATAGCGCCGGGAGAGGGAGGGAAGGGATCTACCAGCCTGCAAAACATTTTTAGTAAAGGTGAAAAAAGGGTGCGTATTATACATAGGCACTCTTGATTTCCCCTAAAATGTTGGGCATAATATGCACCTGTGTATTATACACAGGTGCGTATTATACCTGAGATTTTACGGTAAGCATAAAGATATTAGTACCTAAAAGATGTATCACTGCTTTATCTATACTAAGTAGATCTATCTTTTCCCTGTACCATTTCTTATACTATGTCTTTCGGAAACCATGGGATTCCAAAGGACCCAGCTTGAGAGCCACTGTCCAAATGTTTATGATTGCTAATATCAGTTACAAGCCAGATACACCACTTTCTCTTGCAATGTGGGCATAGTCTATGGTTTCTGGGTTGCTAGCATCCAAGTTGTTAAAGCGATAGTAATACATCGTTTTATCTTTATTTTATTTTGTAGACATTAAAAAAACATGAAGAATGATATAAGTCTTATCTCTCAAACCTTTATGGTTTATGAGATATTCACAAGCAAAGTTTCCCCCTCCCGCCCCTTTTACCTAGTGTAAGCCATCTCTTCTCAGATGTGGAATGCATTCCATAGACCAGACAGATAACAGCAAGGGACAATCTTCTTCCTATGAGAACAATGGAAGCCCTGCCCCCCTTGACTGTTTTTTTAGGTTTTTCCCTTATCTTAATTGAAGATTGTCCCTCCCTTCTGATCTGGCTGAGCAGTGTTACATCAGTAAAAGGGGCGGGAGGGGGATACTTTGTCATTGAATTACTCTTGAACTACAACTCTGACAGAATTGAAATAACACTCTCCAAAGTCCAAATACTATGATGATTAATTAGAGCTGCTTTTATTATGAAACATTACTATCCTTTAAGTGATTTAGAAGCAAACTCATTAATTGGTAGTGAGATTGTTATCTGACACATTTAATTGAATTCAGCCAATGAAACTGGCACTTTCTAAAGCTGATGTACTAAGAACTGGAGTCATTCTAGGGTAAACCAACTACACTATAGGAGACAAATATACATCTACAGAATTTCTATAGATTTAAATGTGGCCATTATCTCCTTGAATGCTAGAGTGTGTGTTGGAGACCTATCATTTGGGGAAGTTGAACATCCCATTTAAATCAATGTTAATTTTTGCCTCCTGTGATTGTTAGTTCTCCCCAGAACTGGTCATTAAGGTGCCATTATCCTGCAAATTGTATGTAATAAAATCCTTCAGAATGATCTTCCCCACGCACTACCAGCATGGGCTAGAACCCATGAGACTGCTGGCCCATCTTGTGGCAAGAAAAGGTCATAGGCTGTTTGTAGCTACACTAGCCACTTGGAGGCTGGTGTAGCCACTTCCTCTAATGAGTACCCAGCTTTAGGCAGGGGCATACAAAGTGATTGTCCCTAAAGATCGCTGTTAGAGGTGCTATTGTGCGGTCTCTTTCTAGTTTTTGTCGTACATTACTTTCTTAAGGTTGGGATATCACCAACTGCATCTGTTACCATCCGCTTAGTGGGCCCCGGACTTTAACCACAATCTGATTTCTCTGCATGGCTTTTTGATGAACTGGTGTATCCGACTTCCTTTCTGGTTGTGTCACTTTGTGATTCATGTTTATTATGTGCCTCTACTTACATTGCTCAAGGTCAGAAAACACGCATGATGATGGGAATTCAAGGAGAACTGGAGGGCTACAGGTAGCCCATCCCTGCTGAAAACTCAGTGCTCTGAGGACATGATTTGTATTGTTTTGTATATGTTGCTTTTTGTTCCCTTAATACAGTTAAAGGGATAGTAATACTTTGTTTTATCTTTATTTTGTAGGCATTAAAAAAACATGAAGAACGTTATAAGTCTTATCTCTCAAACCTTTACGGTTTGAGAGATATTCACAAGCAAAGTTTCCCCTCCCACCCCTTTTACCTAGTGTAAGCCATCTCTTCTCAGATGTGGAATCCAGTCCATAGACCAGACAGATAACTGCAGGGGACAATCTTCTTCCTATGAGAGCAATGAAAGCCCTACCCCCCTTGACACATTTTTCAGGTTTTTCCCTTATCTTAATTGAAGATTGTCCCTCTGTGCAATCTACCTGGGCACCTCCCTTCTGCTTTGGCTGATCAGTGTTACATCAGTAAAAGGGGCGGGAGGGGGATAATTTGTCATTGAATTACTCTTGAACTACAACTCTGACAGAATTGAAATAACACTCTCCAAAGTCCAAATACTATGATGATTAATTAGAGCTGCTTTTATTATGAAACATTACTATCCCTTTAATGCTATTGAAACTGGTGCAATCTGTAGTGATATATCTGCTCCAGGACACGTGCTGCATTATATAAACATAGCGGACACAGAGATATTTACATGGGTTATTACAAATAGTCCACATATACATGTTATAGTTTTGGGAAATTGTTTTTATCCCTTGTTGTGCAGTTGGTATGCTCCAAAATTGTTCCAGTTTTCTTGTGGACATAAAGTCCTTATTAAAAACACAAACCATATCAGCTACAGAAAATACCCTCATGCTATTAAAGCGAACACAGAACAGATTGTCAATAAAATGGCCAGTAGAGGGGTATAGAAACTAACAAATAAACTATACATATGAGTGTATAAGCTGGATATTACACTAATGCATAACCCGGTAAATAAACTATCCTGTATAAAACTGGAAGCAAGTTTGTTCTGCAGGGTGTTTTGCAGTGACCAGGCTAGAATTCTGTGCCAGAGGTTTGGGCAGCAAGGTGAAAACTTTAGGCATGGGCATACAAAGGCCCGTGGAAAACTGCAAGTGTAGGCCTGCAAATAAAGGAATGCATTTAAGATCATCTTAGGTTTATTGGTAGCTTTGTTACTCCTGTTGACATCTGTGGTAAAGCAGCCACACTGATGTGTTGTTCATACAGGGCAGTCTCACATCTCTCTGGCAGTCTGATAAAAGTATTAGACTGGCTACTTGTAGACTATTTGGGGCCCAAGGCAAGATCCCCTGAAACAGGAATCTCTTTGCAAATGCCAGCTGAGCTGTTCCTCAGAGTTTGGCTCCCTTGGAAGTTGCCTATTCTGTCAAAATTCTGGGAAATACAGGCATGATAGGAGAATGACCTGCCTGAATCTCAAAGGACTTCTAAACCATCTTTCAATGTAATGATCCCCGAGATGCGCAGCCAGCACTGATTATGCCATATAGCCGTTATTGGCTCTGACATTGTAGGGGTTAATATTCTGAAGCTTTGGCTCCCTCTGTTTAAGAAGCAGTAGAGTGAATCTCTCCGTAGCTGGAATGGAGCACCCAGCTTCGTTGTCTTGCCTAATTAATGAGGATAATATGCTCGGCTGCTAATGAGTTTATTAGCAAACAATATGCCCGGAACCGACTTAAGCAGATCAGAGTTTTAAAGGATGGCTTAACGACTCTTACCATTCTGATGAGCTACGCTGTGCACAGGGACGATGGAGATGCGGGTAGGCAAAAAGGAGATAGCTGCAGGATAGAGGCAGGGAGGGCAGGAGGTGCAGGAAGTTTGGAGAGATGAGGGGAGTAGGTACAGGAAAGGAGGATGTTCGGGAATGCAATAGGTGCAAGAAGACAGATGCAGGGGTAGAGCACAGAGTCTGGAGTTCTGGGTAGGCATGAATCCAGAACCGATGAGGAGGCTGAATGTTAACACTTTGAGTGCCAGAGACGTGTGCATCACATTGTAAAGCCATGCTTTGAGAGCCAGAAGGGTGTGCCAAGAGTTCATAAAAAGCAGAGAGTACAGCAAGAAGGCGAAGAGTACAGGGGCATGTGCCGGGCCAGATTCCCCTAGAGGCAGAGCAGGCAACTGCGTAGAGCTTCAGATTTTGAAGGGGGCCTCATCTGTGCCGGCTGCACCCAGATTCTGAATAGCGGGCATGGTCAGATAAATAATTTTCTCTGCACCAGCTTAATACCCCTTTACGGGCTATTATTTAACCCCTTGGATCTGTCTACACAATGTGTTGGAGCTCTCTCTAGCAACCAACAAGTTAAAGCTTTTTTGTTCTTTCTTCTTATGGGCCTGTGTCAGGAAACAGTGGATGGGTCTGGTGCGGAGTCATGAGAGTAGTGGGGGGTGTGACCATGGGCAGAGCTAAGGGCACCTAGTGTAACTGGGTGTAACAGAATGTAAGAAGTTGTAGGAAGTCATGGAAGGCAGGAGATACCCGGTGGCTGGTTCTAGTATCAGATGCAGGAGTTGTAGTCAGGGAGGCTGTTTACGTTTATTTAAATTTGACTTTTTATGAATGCTAAAGAAGAATCTAAGCATTGTGGTTAAGCAGTGTGTACTTGTATCATACCTGTAGCAGGGATCATTGTGTTTTAGCGGTTTCATACCTGTAGCCATGAGAATTTCACCTGTAGTTGTATCATACCTGCACCCGGGAGCATTGTGCCCATAGCTGTATCACCCCTGTAGCCATGAGCATTGCATCTGTAGTTGTATCATACCTGTACCCGGGAGCATTGTGCCCATAGCTGTATCATCCCTGTAGCCATGAGCATTGCATCTGTAGTTGTATCATACCTGTACCCGGGAGCATTGTGCCCATAGCTGTATCACCCCTGTAGCCATGAGCATTGCATCTGTAGTTGTATCATACCTGTAGCCGGGAGCATTGTGCCCATAGCTGTATCACCCCTGTAGCCATGAGCATTGCACCTGTAGTTGTATCATACCTGTAGCAGTGAGCATTGTGCCCATAGCTGTATCACCCCTGTAGCCATGAGCATTGCAGCTGTAGTTGTATCATACCTGTAGCAGTGAGCATTGTGCCCATAGCTGTATCACCCCTGTAGCCATGAGCATTGCACCTGTAGTTGTATCATACCTGTAGCCGGAAATATTGTGCTGGTAGCTGTGTCATACCTGTACCCGGGAGTATTTTGCATGTATCAGTTTTGTATCTGTAGCTAGACGTATTGTGCCTATAGCTTTTTTGTACCTGTAGCTGGGAGTATTTTGCCTTTAGCTGTATCATACCTATAGTTGCAAGTATTGTGCCTGTAGCTGTTTTAAACGTGTAGCTGGAAGTATTGTGCCCGTAGTTATTCCATACCTGCAGCTGGAAGTGTCTGTAGCTTAGAGCAGGGTTTCTCAGCCTTAGTTCTCGGGGACCACTAACAGGCCAGGACTTGAGGATTTCTCTGCTTGAGCACAGGTGACTGAAAGAATGATGGAGCATCTGATCTACTCTCCTGTGCTGAAGCAGAGAAATCCTCAAGTCTCTGCCTGTTAGGAGTCCGTGAGGATTAGGCTTGAGAAACACCGGTTATAGTACAATACCTGTAGCTGTGTGTATCATGTCTGTATCAGTGAGTAACATACAGTTTGTTGCAGGGCATTGTGCCTATAGTAGTGTTACAGCTGGAGCACAAATGATTAAATCTGTAGCAGTTAGTGGTGTGCTATGTATTTCATTGTTACACATGTAGTAGTGGGGAGTGTATATTTATCAGTGAGAGCTACACCTTTTGCAGGGAGTATTGTATCAGTAGAAGTGTTATATCTCTAGCTGTGCTATCCTGTAACAGTGAGTAGTGTTCATTTAGCACTGGGCATTACACCTTTTGCATTGAGTGTTGTATCTGTAGTTGCACCTGTGAATGTATTACACGTCTAGCAGTGAGGTGCATCGCTATGAGTAAGGTTTATACTTAATCCAGTGTATTAAATACGAATGTGTGTTTATCATACATAGATTTGGGAGTATTATACCTTCAGAAATGTATGTGTATATGCTACATTTACTTTGTTGCTCAAACCTTTGGAGATTCAGGGGTTAATGCAGCAAGAGCCTAATACCTGTCAACTTGGATTGGCAACATCTGGCATGGAAAAGGTTAAGAACTGAGCCCGAGCATTGCTGCACAGATTTCCCCAGCACTCAGACAGACCCGCCCGTGTTAGCCCAGACCGATATTTTGCCATCAATCAAACCGCTATTAATTCACCGGTACCCTGGGGAGAGTGTGTTACATCCTATTCGCAGCTACTGGCCGGATATGGCTGCAGTTAAAATACGCTCACTCTGCATTCACAGGAAAAGAGGAGAGCATCCAGAGAAATCCTTTATGGGGCGGAGGGGGGGGGGAGAAAAAGCAAAGGGGGGTGAAGTGATAGCAAAAGGAGACAGAAGGGCTCAGTGTAGGCAAACACAGAGGGGGAGAGAGGCAAGAGCAGAGAGAGGGTGAAGCAACAGAGAAGGAAGAGGAATGTGTGTGTGAAAGAGAGACTGTGGGTATGTGTGTGTGTGTGACTGCATGTGTGTCTGTATGAGACTGTGTGTGTGTGTGACTGCATGTCTGCATGTGTGTGTGTATGAGTGTGTGTGTGTGTGTGTTAAAGTTAGTAGCCTGAATTTATGATATAGATTTTTTTCCTCCCTGGACTGCTGGTAATAACCTGCACAGATTCCATCAGTGTGTGTTTGTATTTAGAGTGTGTGTAAGAGTGTGCGTGTGTAGATGAGCTGTGGTGCGGCGATCCAGAGACATAAAGGCTCTTTGTTGGCTTTTGAATAGAATTAGACATAGGCTTCTGGAGAGCCCACCACAGAGGGAACATTGCAACTGCCAGCCTTGGCCTCCCTTTATGTGCCAGAGAGATACAGTGGTCTCTCATGTCATGAATATACTGGTGAATAAGTCACTTTCAACAGAGAGAGCAGTCTGCTTTTGAGAGAGCGGAGGCCTGTTACTGTGTAGACGGTTTGTTAGCTCCTCCGGTCAGTGTTTCCTGGGAGGTTTAGCTTGCTACAGTTGATAGGAGGGATTGCAGTCATAATCTAGCAGTGCAAATGGCCTGACAGGCAGTTAAATAACTTTCACATCCACACTATATAGATACAATCACATGTTCACTTATATAGATTATATAAATACAGTCATATCCCCGTTTATATAGATTATATAAATACAGTCACATTCTCACTAATATAGATTATTCAGATACAGACACATGCTCACTTATATAGATTATAATAGATACAGTCATATCCCTGCTTATATAGATACAGTCATATCCTCACTTATATAGATTATTATACAGACACAGTCACATCCTCACTTATATAGATTATTATACAGACACAGTCACATCCTCACTTGTATGGATTATTCAGACACAGTCACATCCTCACTTATATAGATTATTCAGACACAGTCACATCCTCACTTATATAGATTATTATACAGACACAGTCACATCCTCACTTATATAGATTATACAGATACAGTCACATCCTCACTTATATAGATTATTCAGATACAGTCACATCCTCACTTATATAGATTATACAGATACAGCCACATCCTCACTTATATAGATTATTCAGACACAGTCACACGTTCACTTATATAGATTATTCAGATACAGTCACATCCTCACTTGTATAGATTATTCAGATACAGTCACATCCTCACTTATATAGCTTATACAGACACAGTCACATCCTCACTTATATAGATAATTCAGATACAGTCACATCCTCACTTATATAGATTATTCAGATACAGTCACATCCTCATTTATATAGATTATTCAGATACAGTCACATCCTCATTTATATAGATTATTCAGACACAGTCACATCCTCACTTATATAGATTATTATACAGATACAGTCACATCCTCACTTATATAGATTATTATACAGACACAGTCACATCCTCATTTATGTAGATTATTCAGATACAGTCACATCCTCATTTATATAGATTATTCAGACACAGTCACATCCTCAGTTATATAGATTATACAGATACAGTCACATCCTCACTTGTATAGATTATACAGATACAGTCACATCCTCACTTGTATAGATTATTCAGACACAGTCACATCCTCACTTGTATAGATTATTCAGACACAGTCACATCCTCACTTGTATAGATTATTCAGATACAGTCACATCCTCACTTATATAGATTATTCAGATACAGTCACATCCTCATTTATATAGATTATTCAGACACAGTCACATCCTCAGTTATATAGATTATACAGATACAGTCACATCCTCACTTGTATAGATTATACAGATACAGTCACATCCTCACTTGTATAGATTATTCAGACACAGTCACATCCTCACTTGTATAGATTATTCAGATACAGTCACATCCTCACTTATATAGATTATTCAGACACAGTCACACGTTCACTTATATAGATTATTCAGATACAGTCACATCCTCACTTGTATAGATTATTCAGATACAGTCACATCCTCACTTATATAGATTATACAGACACAGTCACATCCTCACTTATATAGATAATTCAGATACAGTCACATCCTCACTTATATAGATTATTCAGATACAGTCACATCCTCATTTATATAGATTATTCAGATACAGTCACATCCTCATTTATATAGATTATTCAGACACAGTCACATCCTCACTTATATAGATTATTATACAGATACAGTCACATCCTCACTTATATAGATTATTATACAGACACAGTCACATCCTCACTTATATAGATTATTCAGACACAGTCACATCCTCACTTATATAGATTATTATACAGACACAGTCACATCCTCATTTATGTAGATTATTCAGATACAGTCACATCCTCATTTATATAGATTATTCAGACACAGTCACATCCTCACTTGTATAGATTATACAGATACAGTCACATCCTCACTTGTATAGATTATTCAGACACAGTCACATCCTCACTTGTATAGATTATTCAGATACAGCCACATCCTCACTTATATAGATTATTCAGATACAGTCACATCCTCACTTGTATAGATTATTCAGATACAGTCACATCCTCACTTATATAGATTATACAGACACAGTCACATCCTCACTTATATAGATTATTCAGATACAGTCACATCCTCACTTATATAGATTATTCAGATACAGTCACATCCTCACTTATATAGATTATACAGACACAGTCACATCCTCACTTATATAGATTATTCAGACACAGTCACACGTTCACTTATATAGATTATTCAGATACAGTCACATCCTCACTTGTATAGATTATTCAGATACAGTCACATCCTCACTTATATAGATTATACAGACACAGTCACATCCTCACTTATATAGATAATTCAGATACAGTCACATCCTCACTTATATAGATTATTCAGATACAGTCACATCCTCATTTATATAGATTATTCAGATACAGTCACATCCTCATTTATATAGATTATTCAGACACAGTCACATCCTCACTTATATAGATTATTATACAGATACAGTCACATCCTCACTTATATAGATTATTATACAGACACAGTCACATCCTCATTTATATAGATTATTCAGACACAGTCACATCCTCACTTATATAGATTATTATACAGACACAGTCACATCCTCATTTATGTAGATTATTCAGATACAGTCACATCCTCATTTATATAGATTATTCAGACACAGTCACATCCTCAGTTATATAGATTATACAGATACAGTCACATCCTCACTTGTATAGATTATACAGATACAGTCACATCCTCACTTGTATAGATTATTCAGACACAGTCACATCCTCACTTGTATAGATTATTCAGATACAGTCACATCCTCACTTATATAGATTATACAGACACAGTCACATCCTCACTTATATAGATTATACAGATACAGTCACATCCTCACTTGTATAGATTATTCAGACAAAGTCACATCCTCACTTGTATAGATTATTCAGATACAGTCACATCCTCACTTGTATAGATTATACAGACACAGTCACATCCTCACTTGTATAGATTATACAGACACAGTCACATCCTCACTTGTATAGATTATTCATATACAGTCACATCCTCACTTATATAGATTATACAGACACAGTCACATCCTCACTCATATAGATTATACAGACACAGTCTCATCCTCACTTGTATAGATTATTCAGATACAGTCACATCCTCACTTATATAGATTATACAGACACAGTCACATCCTCACTTGTATAGATTATACAGATACAGTCACACGTTCACTTATATAGATAATATAGATACAGTCACGTACATGAGTACACATATGCCTCTGTGCACACAGGTAAATGGCAAGCAGAACATTCCAGCAGTGAAGGGTTTTAAAAACATGATCATGTTATAAAATTTCCTTTAACCATTGTAGCGCCAGGTAGTGGGGAACACATCCCAATGCAACACAAAGCAAACCCTCTGGCACCCAAAGGGTTAACTCTGCCACTGCCAAAAGACTCAGAACACATTGTGTCACTAGGTCCTGCAATAGAGAAAGGGTTAAGTTCTTAGCTTCCTCATTCAAATGGATTACAATGAGACACAGGGTGAGGGGTCCGTGTCTCTTTTCTTAGCTCTAACCCTACAGCCACCCTGTGAAAAATAACTCACAATGAATGTCTTAATTCCAACCCCCCACTCTCTCCTAGTATTATTTGTCTTCCCTCTGCCAGTCCCCCCCCCCCAACACCCATTTGCTTTATATAAAATCTTCCCTCTTCACCCCTCTTCACCATTGTAAGCGAAGACTCTCTAAAGAAAATTTTGCTATGGAGAAAAATCTCCCTCACTGACTTTCTGACAAACAATGAGTGAAGAAGGGGTTACTTTTACACCCTCCCACAATGATGATGTTTGAATATGTTTGGGCCAAGAATGTGTCAATTATGCCACAGGTGTGCAAGTGTGCAAAGCATTACATGAAAAATGGTACTTCTCTCCTTCCATGGAAATCCTGCAGAAAGTGTACTTTTCCTACTGCTTTTCATTGAATTGAATTTAGTGATAATTAGTACATATCCCTTCCCCACATTGTGGCATTTCCCCCAGTTTACTGCATGTTGTTAGTCAGTGTTTGGGAGAGAAAACAGCTGAATGCTTGATGCTAGCTAGTATAGGTAGAAAGAGGGAGTTGGAGTTACTTGATAGGAGTATCTGAGTGTGGGTGTGAAGGGAGAGCTTAAAGGGATAGTAATGTTTCATAATTAAAGCAGCTCTAATTAATCATCATAGTATTTGGACTTTGGAGAGTGTTATTTCAATTCTGTCAGAGTTGTAGTTCAAGAGTAATTCAATGATAAAGTATCCCCCTCCAGCCCCTTTTACTGATGTAACGCTGCTCAGCCAGATCAGAAGGGAGGTGCCCAGGTAGATTGAAGAGGGACAATCTTCAATCAAGATAAGGAAAAAACCTGAAAAACTTGTCAAGGGGGGGGCAGGGCTTTCATTGTTCTCACAGGAAGAAGATTGTCCCCTTCTGTTATCTGTCTGGTCTATGGACTGGATTCCACATCTGAGAAGAGATGGCTTACACTAGGCAAAAGGGGCAGGAGGGTAAACTTTGCTTGTGAATATCTCTCAAACCATAAAGGTTTGAGAGATAAGACTTATATCGTTCTTCATGTTTTTTTAATGCCTACAAAATAAAATAAAGGTAAAACGAAGTATTACTATCCCTTTAATAATCTGACGTATAAGTCAGACAGGCAGGTGAGCCAAGTTTCTACCTGAGCTGGCTGAGCCTGACTCTAGTTAAACTGAGTAAAAGTAACAGAAACTTCACAGACAGACATACATTTATCATGCATTCAAGACAGCCTTTCAAGAATATGGAAGTAGTGAGAGGAAGCAGATGATGCTGTTGATGCTGATGACACTGATTTAGAATATGTCCCTCCACCACTCTCCTTCTTCTGATATAGTTGAAGACATACAGAGTGAGATTGAGGAGGTTTTTGCCAAAACATTAGCTGAAAGGAAAAAGCTCAGTATTCTGCCACTGAAATGGAGAGATATGCCGGTTTAAAAAGGCATTAAGAGATCCACTGTCTATGGCCAAGTAAGCATGCCTAAAACACATAATAATAATTTCAGTCATCATCAGTAGCGGCAACACAGGTCATCAGTATCCACAACCCTAGCAAGTAGTGCTTCTGCTTCTAATCAAAGTGCATCACAACTGACATCTACTTCCAGAATTATTGCAACATCTGGCTCCTGTAGTAGTAAAAGTAGTCCCTCAAAAAAAAAAAATCAGCCAATGAAATCTATAGTATGGAGACACTTGTATACAATCCAAAAGCATCACTGTTGTTATCTGTTGTCACTTTAAATACATTTGAGAACAGGTCTGATTTGGAAACATGCAAACAGCACTTCAGTGGCCAGATGACATTATCAGCAGTAGAGGCACTCCTGAAAGCTCATATAGCCAAGGGGTACATAATAGTAGTGTTCTGGATGTCTCAGAGAGTGGGACAGCATTTTCCGCATTAAAAATAATAAATATGTCCCCTACTGCTGTTGTGCAAAGGAAAATCATGGAGGATGACCAAGTTAGTTGGAGGTGACGAGAGTCAGAGCCCCGTTAAGTACCAGAATCGCACTTATTGCGTTTTTAGAAAGAAGTCAAAAACTGAATAAAATAATCCAAGAGTACACACCTGTGGGGTATCCTTTTAAAAGGTCACACACGAAAGAGCGTGCAACCAAATAGGGCATTAACTGTGTCGCCACAATACAAATGGCGACCTGAGAATCTCGCTGTTCATGAAAACGCGAGATTCTCAGGTCGCGCTATAAAAGGTCATAAAAAAAAAAGTTGATATCTTAAGAGGAATTGGACCTAGTCTAGTTTTTTTGCGACCTTTAATAGCGTGACCTGAGAATCTTGCGCTTTCATGCACCTCGAGATTCTCATGTCACCATCTGTATCATGGCAACATAGTTAATGCACTATTTGGTCGCACGCTCTTTCGCTTGCGACCATTTAACAGTAAACCCACCTGTGGTATGGAAAACTTTCCAAAATATTGTTAGTTGGCATGCTGCCCTATTCATTTGTAGAAAACAGAGGGTTTTTTTAGTAATGTGTTGGACCCTGTTGGCATATCCCAAGGCACACTTTTTTTCAAGGATGGTTGTGCTATTTGTACAAGCAGGTGGTTTTTGTCATGGGCAATGTGCTGTAAACATCATATAGAAACAAAGTTCACCTACCCACAGATATGTAGACACAGATATATAGACAAGCGGCCAGAATATAAACTATATGACTGTCACTGTTCATTGGATATCTTTTCCATCAGTGGGCAGCAGCAGCAGGTCACTGCCAATATTGCCCCTGGCTTTATTCTAGTTTTAAAGGCCAGCTGCAACGTAGCCCATACAATTTGCATGCTACTTTATGCATGCAGACCTTTGAGAGATAATATCACAAACCTGTAGATGTGTTAAACAAACTGAGGCAGGGCATAGATGAATTGTTTACCCCACTCTTTGAGATCTGGCCTTTTGTCTGCTGACAACAAGCCCCATCATCAGCTTAAAATGGAGGTCCCTATCAGGTGAAATTCCACATTGTGGAGTATTTTTATGGGCAAAACTAGGTCATTAGTGACTATAGAATGCTTAACTGGAAGGCTTTGGAGGGGGCTTCTTTGTCACCTGGTCAGTGGCAGCTAATGTGCGACTTACCTGAACTGCTGCAGCATTTTGAGGAGGTCACCTTGTTGGCCAGTCATGCTGGTATAGGAATGAGTACGATATTTCCACTAATATATGTATTATAGAGGCTGATTATTTTTAAAAAAGACATGAACCAGCACGTGAATCCAATGTTAGTATACATTTGTGCAGGATCCTCGCAGGGTCTCCATTAAAAGCACTGAAAATACAATCTAGCTACATTGCTGGACTCACCACTTTATAAATAAACGTTCTGAATTTGTGCAGAGGTTCAAATAGCATCACTCAGAGGAATCACCTTCTGTGAAAGCATATAAAGAAATCCTTATATATCAAGTGGAATAATGCATTATGGAGGACGAGAGAGAGAAACGTAGAGGCAAAACTACTAGAAAGTGTAGCAAAAAAGAAATAAAAAGGATTATACCCTCAGCAGCAACACCACCCAACAGATGCAGTCTAACATTTGAGGGTAGGGGGATGGTGGCACTGGCACATCTGTGTAGCACGTGTTCCCAAAATACGGGTTGGTAACTGATGCACATAAACACAGTCTATCTTCAAGAAGTGGCCCCACTGCATGCAAGATCATTATCTTACAAGTATGCTATAACCATGTTGTAAGACAAAACGATGTCCCACTTGAGTACTGGCAAACAAAACAGTGTGTGTGGCCAATACTTGTTAGTACTGCTGTGGAAACCCTTAGTAGTCCACCAGCAAGCATTCAGTCAGAGTGGTTTTCAGTACAGCTAGTTATATTGTTAATGACCATAGGACACATCTATCCAGCAGCAGTGTTCATGGGATTACATTTTTAAATATGAACCAGCATCTGATACCATATGAGCATCATGTAGTGGGCAAAAAAATACACAAGAGAGACGCATACAGCACATGTAGTAACAGTAGTAATGAGGAAAAGGAGGGATTTGCACACCTATAAGAATCTAGGACTGTTTGGACCAGTGATACCACGACCGTGGATGAATGAATGACAAATATTAATGCAAGGTTATATTGTAATTAAACATGATTCTGCATTTGTCTAGCTTTCCCTTCTATTCATCATCATATATTCACAAACACCTCCACATCCACCACATTAAAATGAAACCTTTATTTTATTTAATTATATTTATGTTGTTGAATGATGTTGATTGTAATGTAATGTCATCTCCATTTATGTTGTATAGAACTATAATTGTACAATTATGTTAACTCAAGAGTAAGTGTATTTTGATCCAGATTAAACAGATAGCATACAGAGTACTATTCCGTATTCACACTCCACAGTCTTCAACAGGAAGGGACTGGGAGATCCTTCCACTTGTATTTTAATCCCTTAAGGACCATTGACGTACCCGGACCGTCACGCTGGTCCGGCACTTAAGGACCATTGACGGTCCTGGTACGTCACGTACTTTTCGAGCGCGGTGAGTAATACCGGGAACTGAAGTTGATTGCTCCAAGACCGGAGCAATCTCTTTCAGTCCCTCGTTTGGCGTTCCGGCACACGTGATCAGTCATGCGGGGCGGCACGTCGAACTTCCCTATCTGGTCCTTAAAGCATACCTCCCAAGTGTCTCTCTTTAGGAGGGACAATCCCTCTTTTAGACCCAAATCCCTCTGTTCCTCTTTCCCACACCGATGACCCTCTTTTTAGGAGATCAGCTTGTGTGGTGTGTATATAAGTGAATCACATTGATCCACAGCCATAAAACTCACATTATTGTTTCTATAAACTTCAGTATATGTGTATATAAATTAGTCTGTGTAAATAAATACTTTGGTCTTATTATAAGTCATTTATTAGGTTACACAAAGAGGTCTCAATAGGTCATGAAATAGCCTAAAAATTCTTGGTAATGCCCCGCCCACCAGCCACACACCACAGACACACCCTCTAAAACACAAGTGTCCCTCTTTGGCAATTTGAAATGTTGGGAGGTATGCCTTAAAGGACCACACACCCGGGACCGCTGGTTGCATTATGTAATTTGATTCAGATAGCAATACACACTAGTCAAACCCATGTGATAAGCAGTCAGCTGGTATGCCATACAAAAACCTATTAACATTCCTACTCTACAACAGCAGTATGGTAGTGAAGGGAGGACAAACATAATGACTTCAATTACTTCAAAGCAGTAATTTGCTAGGTAAACCTGTATAAAAAGTATTTTTGAAACCAAGCAAATGCCACTTTAGACAAATTTTAACTTCAAGAAAAGCTTTTACAGAATGGTGAGACAGCAGACATTTCAAACTATTTTTGCAGCTGCTTTACTAGTAAGATTCTACAATTATAATAGTGACTTATGCATCAGTTAGTCTTTGAACAAATAATCATCATTAAAACATAAAACCTTTAGTCAAATTGTTAGCATAGCCTACTGCGACAGGGTAAGGGGTGGCAGAAGAACCTGCTGGTCTCTGAACCCCACTGCTGCTTCTGCTACTGCTAGGGGATTGCTCCTCTTCAGCTGCAACAGCAGCCTTCTAACTCCTCTTACTCACTGGATAGAGTGCCACCGTATAGACCAGGGGTTCTCAACCTGTGCCCTCTGTGGCCACTAACAGGCCAGGACTTAGGAATTCCCCTGCTAGAGCACAAGTGTGTTGATCAGAGGCTCATTCATATTGATTAACTCACCTGTGCTCTAACAAGGAAATCATGTGATCAGAGGCTCATTCACATTGATTAACTCACCTGTGCTTTCACAAGGAAATCATGTGATCAGAGGCTCATTCATATTGATTAACTCACCTGCGCTCTAACAAGGAAATCATATGATCAGAGGCTCATTCACATTGATTAACTCACCTGTGCTCTAACAAGGAAATCATGTGATCAGAGGCTCATTCACATTGATTAACTCACCTGTGCTCTAACAAGGAAATCATGTGATCAGAGGCTCATTCATATTGATTAACTCACCTGTGCTTTCACAAGGAAATCCTCAAATCCTGGTCTGTTAGTGGCCACTGAGGGCACGGGTTGAGAACCACTGCTATAGACACTTAAACAAAAATAGGGCACAGACCCTCTAAGAACAAACCCATATAAGCAGATCAATATTTGTACCACCTAGTCTCCAAGTTTCTCACCAGATTTCAAGTGTTTTAGGCATATATCAATTACCACGATACAACAAAGCCAATCCTTTTTGCATGTTCTTCTTTTTATCATTTGAAGTATCCAATGCGTTTTGTCTCATAAGAAACTTTGTCAGGGAATCCTGACGAAGATTCTTATGAGACGAAACGCGTTGGATATTTCAAGTAATAAAAAGAAGAACATGCAAAAAGGATTGGCTTTGTTGTATCATGGTAATTGATATATGCCTGAAACACTTGAGAGGGACATAGGGATTTTCACCTCAGAGGGACAGCACCCCCCTAAAAATGGGCACTTGGGAGGAATGAACAACTGTTCATACCTTTTATCCAATCAGTGCTAATGAACCCAAATTATCACAGGAAAACCTATAAAAACATGTTTTTCCCCCAATTACTCTACTTTTTTTCTATTTTCAAATTAAATGGTGGGTGATCCATATAAATGTAGCATCAAAGAAAGCTCCAATTATCCAAAAAATTAAAAAAAAAAAAAAAATAGGGTGACCATGCTTCCCGGAATGCCCAGGACTGTCCCTTATTGGAGGTCTGTGTCCCGTGTCCTGGGTCACCCCCCGCCGGGACAACAAAGAGTCCCAGAATGGAGCAACAAAGCCAGCACCCACAGCCTACCTACATAGCAAACCACGCATCAGTCCAGCCAGCCAATGAAATATATTTGCTTTATGATCCTCATTGGCTGGCTGGACTGGTACATGCGAGACAGCTGGGATGGTGCTGGTATGCTGGCACAGCGGCACCGAGAGTGAGACTGAGGTATGAGTTTCGTGGCTGAGGCTCCCACCGGCTGACATAGAATAAGAGTTCCCACTAGGGCAGCGGTTCTCAACCTTTCTAGTGCACCGACCCTTTGATAGGGGTCCCCACAACTTGGGGAATGTTAACAGTAAAATTATTTTCGTCGCTCCTTCATCGCTGTAATTTTGCTACGGTTATGGATCGAAATATAAATATCTGATGGTTTTAAGCGACCCCTGGCAAATCGTCATTCGCCCCCATAGGGGTCCCGACCCACAGGTTGAGAACCACTGCACTAGGGTGACCACGTGTCCTGGAATGGCAGATTGGAAATGTGGTCAACCTAAAGGTATATAATTTGTATGGGTGAACTAATTAGAGGGGAAAATATGTTTGAACAAAGGCTTACTAAGATGGCTAAAATTGCTCTTGTCCTCTGGTGTAAAAAAAACAAAAAATCCTCGTCGCTAAGGGGTTAAGCTAAGTAACCAAGTCAGCAACTCCTCCCATCTATGCACTAAGATCACTCAAGCTAGAGAGATCTTGGCCAGAAAACTCTGCAAACGCAGATCTAGGGAGGGAGCTGATGGTTAGTCACATGAAAGTGCCTCTGGCACTCAAAGGGTTAAAAATAAGCCACCCGCTTAGAATTGAGGAAAGGAGATTTCATCTCCAGCAGCGGAAGGGTTTCTTTACAGTAAGGACAATAAAGGTATGGAATTCACTGCCTGAGGATGTGGTGCTATCGTATACATTAGATGCCTTTAAAAAGGGCCTGGATACTTATTTAAAAGAGCATAACATAGAGGGCTGTTAGTACTGGGTTTAATATTTATTTAGTGCTTGTTGATCCAAGGAGAAATCTGATTGCCATTTGGAATCAAGAAGGAATTTTTTCCCCCATTCAAGGTAGAATTTTAAATTGTTATATTGAGGGGTTTTTTTGCCTTCTTTTGGATCAACGATGGTAAACAGGAATAGGAAAAGGGTTGAGCTAGATGGACGCAAGTCTTTTTTTCAACCTAAATTACTAGGTTACTATGTATAAATAAAACAAATAGGAGAAGAAGAAATACAATTTTAAAAATTATAGGCAATGATGACTATGTATTATGTACTTGCAAAATATGTAGAGTAAAAATGCATTGCGTAGCCCTCTGGCACTCAAAGGGTTAAATGCAAAACTGGTACCAAAAAATGTACTCATAAGGCATAATGCGAAAAAAGAAAAAAGGGGGAATTCTTATTCAAACCCTCAGAGAACAAGAATGTCCATGGATTTAAATTAGGGTTTTAACCCCTTAGGTGGCAGAGATAGGGGAGGGCTGGCCTGAGGGGCAGGGGGACAATTGCCCCGGGACGGTCATCTGTCTGGGACAGTGGGCCACTGCCTCACTCGGTCTCCCACTTGCCACTGTAAATATATTAGTGATACCACAGAGCTTACAATTGAAATGTAACTACACAAATGACACCACAAAGACAGAATCCAAATGGAGCTACACTAGTGATACCACAGAGCTTACAATTGAAATGAAGCTACACAAATGACACCACAAAGCCACAATACAAATGGAGCTACACTAGTGATACCACAGAGCTTACAATTGAAATGAAGCTACACGACACCACAAAGCTACAATCCAAATGGAGATACACTAGTGATACCACAGAGCTTACAACTGAAATGAAGCTACACAAATGACACCACAAAGCCACAATCCAAATGGAGATACACTAGTGATACCACAGAGCTTACAATTGAAATGAAGCTACACAAATGACACCACAAAGCCACAATACAAATGGAGATACACTAGTGATACCACAGAGCTTACAACTGAAATGAAGCTACACAAATGACACCACAAAGCCACAATACAAATGGAGATACATTAGTGATACCACAGAGCTTACAACTGAAATGAAGCTACACAAATGACACCACAAAGCTACAATCCAAATGGAACTACAATAGTAACATAATGCTCTAGGGTATCTATGGTATCACTAGTGTAGCTATACTTAAACGGTAAGTTTTTTAGTAGCACTAGTGTAGCTCCACTTCAGTTGTAAGCTATGTGGTATCACTTGCCTTACCTCACAACATTAATGTCAAATTAAAAATTAACGAAAGGGTGTGGGCTGGGACAGTGGGCTTAGACTATAGTAGAAACGGGCCACTTGATTTTATTTGCCCCCTGGGCTCTGTGTTGCCAGCCTTCTCCTGGGCAGAAATGTTTCTAGCACAATGCTTTGCAATATGTTAAGCACCTCTATAGCATTCAAGGGGCTAAACTCCCCATTTAAAAGAAAGAGGAATTTGAGAAATTGTTTTATTTGATTGCTATGATGCAGTCGGTTTACTTTCAAAACTGCTAAACTCTTTATGATATTTCAGCCTAATTGTAAAAAGTACATGCATCTCTTCATCAGTTGATGGAATTTGGTCCTGCAATAGGTATACAAGCTGGATGTCACTCTGTTTAGCTGTGCTGTTAGCCTAATACAGGGTATTTAAGCCCTCCGCAGCCAGGGGTGGCCTCGGCACACCCTCCTTGGGTAATGAAGGGTTTAAATGTCTGTGTTGATTTCAGGATGGGGGATTAACAGACTCTCTCCCCCACCCCCTTACCCCTCTCTGCCTTATCCTTTCCAAAATGGAGTCTCTATAGCAACAATGAACTTCTTTTCCTTCCTCCTTTGAGGTTATTGTGCTGCTGTTTTTTTTTTTCTTCAAATCAGGGGCTAGAGAATAATGGGGGATTCTGCCCTACTCCCCACCCCCAAACATTCCTGTGCTCACTATTGTAAAAGGACAAGCTCCCTCCTGTACAGCTAAGGACACGCAGCTCTGGGTAGAGCCGCCACATCATCCTTGCAACCCTTTGAGTGCCGTATAAATGTCACACACCCCTGTGGCACTCAAAGTTTTAAAAGTGGACACACGCTCTTTACTGGGATTTATTGGTTGCTATGTATCAAGTTATTTTTCATGTGTCCAATTTAACTCCTTGAATGCTATGCTATGCGTTGAAGATCTCTGTCATTTAAGGGAGTAAAACCCCCATTCAAATCAATAAACATTTTTATTTGTTGCCTAAAGTGCAGCTGGTTTGTAACAGAATTACTCCAGTTTTCTTAGCACATCAGCCACACTGGGGGATGCACTAATATGATTCAACGCTAAAATAGGCTCTGGAATCGATTTACTGGTGCTGCAACTGCTATTTGTTAAGCTGCCTTCGAAGAAAATTCTCGTCATTACACGGTTATGCCAAGTACAGAGCAGAGGGGCAGTGTATGTGCGTTACAGGAAGTTATTTTCCTCTGCAACTTGTTTCTTGCCATGTACCAAGAAGACCCAGAGGAAACTGGCATATAATTCTTCCCTTGACATGAGGGGCTTACTCGTCATAACAGCTTAATCATGGGGAATTGTTTGCTCCGCAATGCATTGAAGTGATGTCACACAGAGGTGTAGCTGGTCCAAAGAAACAGGGCCAAGGCAGCTTTAGGGTACCAGTCTGTATGTTGACCATAGATAATGTTTATGGTTTATTTTGTTAGTAATCTGCATTGAACTGGGGGGTAGGACTAGGGAACTAGGGCCCTCAGTCACTAGGTATGCCACTATTATTACGTCTCGTACATACCCTAAAGTTTAAGCATATGATTTTTCTACTAATCTGTTAAATGTAGAAAATGTACTAGGCTTTCTGATCTGTACAACCCCCCCACCACCACCGACATACACACACACACACACACACACACACACACACACAGACCCAAAACAGACACTCTGAATGTATCTCTCTCTGATGTCCTATTTGCCTATTAAACAAGCAGGAAAAAGCAGTAATAATCAAATTATATAATCCATCTAAAAAATTGATTCATCCTTCACCTTCCTTAGGTTTATAGAAGAGATTATTGACGAAAAAAATAAGATTGCAGTTGCTCACATAATATCAGACTACAAACATTTTTATAGTTAATTAAGCCCTTAACCTCTTAGTTGCTAGAGATTTTCAATGCATTATGGAGTAACTCATTGAAGATGTGTTTAGCATCCAAGGGGTTAAATGGACATAAAACTGGTGCAGGTACATTGAGATTGCTGTGACCACACCCACAGTTTAGAATGTGGGTGTGGCCAGCACAGCCAAGTTGCCCTTGAAAATTTGGAGTTCTAGGCAATCGCTTACTCTGCCTTTTGGGAAATCCAGCAGTGACTGTCCTCAAAGAACTGTAGAACACTGGTTCTCAGCATTTTTGCTGAGGTGTAACCCTAACAATCAAACAATTTAACCCTTTGAGTGCCAGAGGGGTACAGAAGTCATTGCTTTGCAATGTGTTCCGTACCCCTCTGGCACTCAAAGAGTTAACCAAGTGGATTCTAACAACATTGCCAATGCTTTGCCTTGCAAGGCATTCTAGACTTAACAATTTTTGTCTGGTGCATTAGTTAAAGTGGATCTATCACTTTAACTCTAAGTACCAGAGAGGAAGCCAACTCAATGCAACACCATTTTATTTATTTTTAAAGAGAGCCTATCACCTTTTTTTGAATATCCATCCTCAATTTATTTCACCCCTCTGTTGGAAAATACTGTAATAGGTTACACGTGAAAAATGTATTATGCAGCTTTATCGGACAAATCAGAGAACAAAGCTCTGCAGAGATTAGATTCCCAAAGGGATAGTAATAGTTTGTTTTAAAGCGGAACTACCACCGCTACTAAGAAACTTTGTAATAATTCCCTATTTGGCGACTAGCTGCTTAGTAGCGCTATTCACCAGAATTATTACCTCTTCATGGAGAAATATGTAGTCATCCTCGGCTGACAGGCAGGACGGAGAGCGGACATCTTGCCCTAGTGACGTCCGCGCTCCTGCGCTGTCAGTCCCAGACGGCTGTAGGAGGCGTTGCTAGGTGCCATTCGGCTCCTGAAGGGACTGACAGTGCAGGCACATGGACGTCACTAGGGCAAGATGTCCGCTCTCCGTCCTGCCTGTCAGCCGAGCATGACTGCATATTTCTCCATAAAGAGGTAATAATTCTGGCGACTAGCGCTACTAAGCAGCTAGTCACCAGATAGGGAATTATTACAAACAAAGTTTCTTAGAGGTGTTAGTTCCGCTTTAAGAAATTCTAATATTGTAGATATTAAAAATAGAAGTACGATAACCTACCACCCGTCTCTCAAACCTTTATAGTTTGTGTAGTGTGCTTGTACACTATAAATGGTGAATGTGACGCTTTCTTGCATTCTGCCCTTAAAAAGATAGTAATACTTAAAATGTGAAAAAAATATGTTACAGTGTTTATCCCCCTGAGTAAAACAAAGGTTCTCCCACTGCTGAAAGGTGTTTCATTCAAAAATTATTGCAGCTCAAACATGTATTTTTTAGATGCAATATCACAGTGGCCTGTAATACAATGGCGCTGTTGCTACATCATCCTATGGACAGATCTGGTCTGTAGACCAAAAATCTCCATAGGAAGGTGTAGCAACAGAGCCGCTGTACAGTTTCAGGCCACTTTGATACTGCACCTAACAAATGCAAGTTTGAGCTGTAATAACTTTTGAATAAAATGACTTTCAGCAGTGGTAGTACTCTTGTCTTACTCAGAGGGATAAACACTACAATATATATATATATTTACATATTAAGTATTTCTATCCCTTTAAAGCGGAACTACCACACTATTTAAAGGCCCTCCCCCAATAATTAGGCTTATGGAGATTAGCTTCTTAATAGTGCTATTATCAGACACAAGTACTAGGTTCTGAAGTAATCCTTCTTCTTCTGAGACCGGCGGCCAGGCTTGCACACAGACATCTTTGCATATAGAGATGCCTGCACACCTGCGCTGTCCGTCCAGGTCTCCTCTAGGAGGAATTGCATGGTACCTTAAGGTACTGGAAGGGACTGATGGCTCAGGCTCACAGACGGCTCTAAAGCAAGAAGCCTGGCTGTCAGTCTCCAAAAAAAGAAGGATTACTTCAGAACCTGGTACTTGTGTGAGATAATAGCACTATTAAACAGCTAATCGCTATATGCCTAATTATTGGGGGGGGCACTTAATATAGGGTGGTAGTTCTGCTTTAACCCTTTGAGTGCCATAGGGGTACGCAACGCATTGCAAAACTTAAAGGGATAGTAATGTTTCTCTCAACATGAAGCACAGATCGTTCATCATATGTAATAGTACTGCTGTCCATGCTCTTATTCTTCAAAAAGTGCTAGTTAGGCTGTAATGATATGATGACGTCTATCCCTCCTGACCCTTTTCTCGATCACAAGCAACCTCTCCATAGATCAGAAAACCTATCCTGGGAACGGACAGATCACAATGAGGGACAATCTTCCCTCATTCAGTATAAGGAAAACCCTGCCGTCCTTGACGAAAGAGGACACGTTTTCCTAATACTGCGTGAAGATTGTCCCTCAGTATGATCTGCTGCCGGATCTGGGCCTGAGATGCTTACGTAAGGAAAAGGGATTGGAGGGCCAAACTTCATCATATCAATACAGCCTAACTAGCACGTTTTGAAGAATAAGATCATCGGACAGCAGTACTATTAAGTATTATGAATGATCTGAGCTTCGTGTCCAGAGAAACATTACTATCCCTTTAAAGGGATAGTCATGTTTCATAATAAAAACAGCTCTAATTAATCATCATAGTATTTGGACTTTGGAGAGTGTTATTTCAATTCTGTCAGAGTTGTAGTTCAAGAATAATTCAATGACAAAGTGTCCCCCTCCCGCCCCTTTTACTGATGTAACACTGTTCAGCCAAAGCAGAAGGGAGGTGCCCAGGTAGACTGCAGAGAGGGACAATCTTCAATTAAGATAAGGGAAAAACCTGAAAAACTTGTCAAGGGGGGCAGGGCTATCATTGTTCTCATAGGAAGAAGATTGTCCCCTTCTGTTATCTGTCTGGTATATGGACTGCATTCCACATCTGAGAAGAGATGGCTTACACTAGGTAAAAGGGGTGGGAGGGGGAACTTTGCTTGTGAATATCTCTCAAACCATAAAGGTTTGAGAGATGAGACTTATATCGTTCTTCATGGTTTTTTTTTAATGCCTACAAAATAAAATAAAGATAAAACAAAGTATTACTATCCCTTTAACCCCTTAAGGACCGGAGGTTATGGGACATTTCCGTCCCATAACGACCGCATAGGGGCACTTTGACGAGCCGGTACACGTGACCTGTCACGTGTATCGGCGCGTCACTATGGGGCTTGAAACAGATCGCTCCGATCTTGGAGCGGTCTATTTCATGCCCTATTTTTTACTTACAGCGCTCCCGGTAGAGCGCTGTAAGTAAAAAGTACGTGACGTACCAGGACCGTCAAGGGTCGTTCGAGCAAATTTACCCTTGACGGTCCTGGTACGTCAAGGGTCCCTAAGGGGTTAAGGACTTTGGTCTGGATTCTACTGCAGGTGATAATTTATTAATTTTATCTACACGTTTCACCAAACTTCAATAGAAGTACACGAGATATCATCATCAATGTATTTTACCAGGAATGATACATTGAGAATAGCTCTCGTTTTCAAATACGTCCTGTGGTATAGGTGTCTTTTTTCCACAATTTAATGGTACTCATTTTATCGACTTCGGAAGGATGAAAGGCTGATTTAATCCTTTTGGAACTAGAACCTGCAACACTGAGGTTTGAACAGATTCTAGAATTGGTGCATTAACCAACTGAGTTAGCGACATACCTGGGAACTCTCCGGATTTGCCCTGGGGATTTGAGAGTGCATTACTGGGTCTCTGGGGCAGAGGCTGATTCTCTGGATGTGGGGTGTATGTTTTAAAACTCTGCCCACTTCTGTTCCTTCCCACCCAGTTCCTCTCACTCCCCGCCCACTTGTGTGATGCCCTGCCCCACCCCCCACTCACGGATAAACCCTGCCCCCTTTTTACCATGACTGGGGACACCACAAAGGAAGGTTCCCTTGTATGGCTATCAATAAAACCACTGATTAAATGTATCACTGGCAATAGATTGCAGCCATATCTTTGTATTATAAAAGGGTTAAAGCTCCATGTAAATCAGTTGACATTTTTGGGAAATTCTGTTTGTCCTCTAAGGTGCAGGAATGCTACATATTAAAAAAAATGCAAAAGTGCCACCAAAAAATACACATTTCCCAGTCAAGCCAGGATCCATTCGGCTATACCGTGCAATGTATGTCTTGTTATCATGGTTTTTAGGGATCGTGGACCATATTCATGGGTGTGTGGGGGGGGGGGGGTAGGTAAAAGAGAGCATTTGCCCCCCCCCCCAGATAAACATAGGGGCGGGGCAGGCATATTATGGCTTTGTCTCCGCCCATGATTATATTCATCAAGATAAAGAGTTACAGTCGTGGAGCTAATCAATTGCAAAGATGCAATGAAAATTCCCCATTTTCCATTGATTTAAGTGTGGTTCTTAACCCTATGAATGCTGACAATTTTTCTAGCCTTCCATGTACATTAGAATAATACATTAACTCCTTGAGTGCTAAACACATTACCACCACATTTCTTCACAGTGTATTGAAGATATCCTAGCACCCAAGGGGTTAATATTCTTTGTGCTATAAAAAAAAAACAGCAGCATGTTATCCAAAAAAAACACTGTACAGTGGGATGTATTATGTTGGCAGAGAGGGAGTTAAAGGCTGCCCTCAGGATACCTCCATGTAGGTAACTACATCACTGTGTGTTTATATTCCCCACAGAGATGCAGTGTGGAAATGTCACTGCGAGAGGACAGGGTCCGTGCACTGCTAGGCCAGCTGGAAGCTCTGAAACGTGAAGGAACTCCGCTCCCCGATGCTATATTGGACAAGGAAGGGCAGATCCGGGAGAAGTGGGAGATGCTGAAGGTAAGATTTTGCTCCTGGGATACAAGTGTGGGCCCCGAACAATGTTCTCTGATTCATACTTAGTGTTGTCAGTAACAGTAAGATCCTGTCCTGGTGGAGTTACAGATAAGAGAGAAAGTCTTTCCAGTTCCTACATTATTCTATAGACTAAGATTTGTCTAACTTGAAAAAGAAGTTCCATAGACTAGCAAGGTAAATGGAGAATTTATTTCACTTTAGTGCAGGGGTATATATAGAAAACTAGTATGGAAGCCCATATACATGGGCTAAAGTGCACGCAGCTGCCCCGGAGCCGGTAGCAGAGACATGATGTGAGCCGTCCGGAGCGGGGCAGCACGTTCGGCGAGTCTCTACTGCACATGACTGCAGTCGAGAGCAGTAGAGACTCGCTGAATGTGCTGATCCTTAGCGGGGAGCTCCAGGCGGCTCACAGCGAAGCTTCCTGTGTGCGAAACCACACATGCACAGTACAGACTCTCTACAGCGCATGTGCAGTTACGGCTCACAGTGAGCAACGCATTCTACCGCTTTATATTATAGGATTAGGTTGAAACAAAAGACACAAGTCCATCATGTTGAACCTTTGCCACAGTAGAACCCAGATAAAGAGAATTACATAATCTTTCCTGACTCCCAGATGGGTGTTAGTCTATTTACTATAACCTCCTCTTTAACTTACTAAATACATATTATAACCTTGGATACTCCACTTTGCTAGAAATGTATTGGATGTTCTCATAACTTTATCCAATTGTATCTGCCATTACCACATCCCTGGGCAAAGAATTCCGCAATTTAACATACCTTATTGTAAAGAACCACTTCCACTGCTGAAATTGAATCATCCTTTCCCCTAATCTCAAAGTGATAGTAATGAGGTGAGCAGTGTTACATCAGTAAAAGGGGCGGGAGGGGGATACTTTATCATTCAATTACTCTTGTACTACAACTCTGACAGTATTGAAATAACACTCTCCAAGGCCCAAATACTATGAAGATTAATCAGAGCTGCTTTTATTGTGAAACATTACTATCCCTTTAAGGGATGTCCCCTGATTAGTTGATCAAACCTGGAAAGAAAACCTCCCTAGACAGATCCTTGTATTTGTGTCACATATACTTTGAACAATGTACCCAACAGCTGGAGATCTAAAAATTGACTACTACTGGCTGGCGCATAAACGCCAGGTATTGTCTCTCACGCTTCTTAGACTGATGGCCACATTTAGCATCGCAAATTCTGTTTTGAATGTACATAGCCTTTTAAATAGCATTTTGCCTTTAGAAATATTTATTACAGCAGCTGTGGTATCTTGATCTATATATAAACATATCCCCCATTAATCCTTGCAGTTAAAGATTACAGACACCTCTGAATAATATGTAATCCTTGCCTGCAGATCACTTAGGGGATATTTGTACCACATTGATAAATCAGTCTGAGGCAGGACTCCTGGTTACAGACTGATTACTTCATTTGGCGAGGGACTGAGTAGCACTTCATAAATAAGGAGCCCCTGTTGCAAGGGACAAAATGGCACTTGTTATGCCAGTGAAATATTAATAAATGTGGCCCACCAAAGGCTATTTATTAAAGGATGAAAACTCCTTTTACTATAATTATATAAGGCTCGGACATGGAGATTCTTGTGTATATCTGTTGTAGATCACACAGTGTATTAACGGAATTACTTGTGGAAGGGGGAAGATACCATTGTAACCTATGAGCTGAAAAATGCGCCCAGTAGATTACTTATCATTTGCAGAGCTCCTTCAACATCAAATTTCTAACAGAAATTCTTACTTAGAAATTAGAAGGGTTTCTCTGCGCTATTTTGGTGTGAAAAGTAAAAAATAACCTTGTGGCTATTTCCACAGCTTAGTTAATGTCCCTTGCGATGCGTTTACCTTCCTTCTTCTAGGGAAAGTTTAACCCCTTAAGGACCATTGACATGACAGGACCGTCACTCTGGTCCGGCACCTAAGGAGTGATCTCTTTCAGTCCCTCCGTTCGGCATGCAGCCCCACGTGATCAGTCACGTGGGACGGCACATCAAAGTTTCCTATGTGGTCCTTAAGGGACAGCACGCCCCGGGACCACTGGTCTTTAAGGGATTAAGGTCCTTACGTGGCCCTTCCAGGTGTGAGATTTAACCATTTGAGTGCCAGAGAGATATATAACACCACCACAATTGCTAATAGTATGCTGAAGGGGAGATTAGATCCAAAGCATTTTCCCCATTATCAGCTAATGTCAAGAAGACCAGTTAAAGCCTGTACAAAATTATTTACAGCCACCTAGGTAGACATGATTTAAAAGCTTACATTTTATATGTGTCCACACATTAGAACATGAAGTTTGCCCTCATTACATTTAAGGTATATTTTAAAGGGATAGTAACGTTTCATAATAAAAGCAGCTCCAATTAATCATCATAGTACTTGGACTTTGGAGAGTGTTATTTCAATTCTGTCAGAGTTGTAGTTCAAGAGTAATTCAATGACAAAGTGTCCCCCTCCCGCCCCTTTTACTGATGTAACACTGCTCAGCCAGAGCAGAAGAGAGGTGCCCAGGTAGATTGCAGAGAGGAACAATCTTCAATTAAGATAAGGGAAAAACCTGAAAAACTTGTCAAGGGGGGCAGGGCTTTCATTGTTCTCATAGGAAGAAGATTGTCCCCTGCTGTTTTCTGTCTGGTCTTGGACTGCATTCCACATCTGAGAAGAGATGGCTTACACTAGGTAAAAGGGGCGGGAGGGGACACTTTGCTTGTGAATATCTCTCAAACCATAAAGGTTTGAGAGATAAGACTTAGATCGTTCTTCGTGTTTTTTTAATGCCTACAAAATAAAGATAAAACAAAGTATTACTATCCCTTTAAAGAAAAAAACACAGGGCACAGGATACTAGGTTTAATTACCCGGTGGTTATCAAAAACACCAAAAATTGTAGAGGGTATGACATACACTCCTGAAATATATGTCGAACAGATCTCGCCACATGTAGGTCACTTTTATACAGACCAGATTTCTGGTCTGTCATACATAACAGAGATAGCATAAGCCTAGAGTGCATATTGGAGCACTGATCCACAGTGGCACGAGAGCCCCGGATTCCACTAAAACAAATTCCCTAAGTCACATCACAAAGTCAAGAAGGTTAGAATAAGAGGTCTTTAGTAGGGGTGGGTGAAAAGAGAGAAAAATTTCCCACATGAATTTTTGCGAATACTGTCCGATTTTAATTTTTTTTTCTCAAAAGTTTTCTCCTTTTCACCAATGCAAAATTTTCCTCCTTTTCACCTATTTTACAAATTTTTTCCCCTATATTTCCTATGGGTACTACATTTCTCACTACAATATTACTTCTTCAGAGGGCTGTAGTTTATAAGTAAGTGGCTGAAAGTCAAAGTTGTGAGTCCTACAGGAACATATACCTTGAAAAGTGTGTTAGCATGCAGAGTGCATCTGCCCTTTGCCCACAACACTAACTTCCTGCTTAAGTGACACTGGCACATATTCATGATGGTGATGTCAAGTGAGCAGTCTTAGCCATATAGTCTGTCCTCTGCCCACTTGTCCACATATCTGTTGTCAGGTCGATTTTCGTGCCATACGCACTTTTCAGCCCTTTTACCACCACACTAACCACCTGCTTGTACAATTCAGGCACGCATGTCCTGAAAAAATAACTGCAGCTTCGGATATGCCAGCATGGAGCTACACATAACTTTAGTTCTCTGAAACCTTGGTTTTCAACAAGAATACAGCAGCATGTCCACTGCCACCATCTTGGTAACCTTGCCATTCCACAGGCATACTATGGGATTGTTTGTTGTAAAGTTTTTGACTCCTTCCCATGAACTCAGTCAGTGTGGGTTGATAGGACATGGCAGAAGAACCCTGAAACTTTATTGCTTTAACAACATGACTAGAGGAGGTGATGCAGTAGAGGCAGCATGTGGGCAGTCTATGACTCTTGCCATCTCCTACAGTAAAGCCAGAGTCCTCATACTCCTCTACAGCAGGAGCCATAGGTGTTATTTGGCGTGACCTAACTGCTGGCAGTATGTCACGGTTTTTGATGAACCAGATCGGTAAGGTTAAAATGACTTTATTAGGATAATGTACAAACACTTAGTTAGGTCCTTAGAACCACACAAACGGAACACATACATATATATATATATATATATATATATACACAGATATGTACAGCAATAGCAAGCCAGTATAGGTACTATATGATGAAATGGAAACAATCATTGGCAACAAGGGTTCTGGCTTGAACCGGAATGACTAAAGGCAACGCAGTCCAGGAACTGATAACAGGACTTAGGTGACAGGTAGTCCAGGAGTAGATGACTGGCACAAACCCAAACCCAGACGCCTGGGAGGCACAGAACCAAAGAGGAGCAAGGCAACACTGACCCTAGTACTTGGACCACAGTGAGTCCGAGGCAACCACTTTAGTAGGCAGCACTGACCCTAGGGTTAGGGTCACAGGGAGACCAAGGCAACTGCTTAAGTAGGCAAACCCTAGAACGCTAGGGGTGGATATATATATATATATATATATATATATATATATGGAAGGCAACCAGTGTCCCCTCACACTGAAGGATGGTATAACGCAACACTGGTTCTTGAGCCCAAGACTACTGCAGTGAGGAATAAAGCACAACACTACCTGGAAGGTCCATGCACACAAAGGGTCAATAGGTAACGTCCAGAGATATACTTCAACTCCCAAAGGGAGTGAGCCCAGAGTTGAAAGGGAGGTGGACACAGAGAGTGATCTGAGTAACACAGTCAGTGCTATGAAACACTGTACCGGTACTTCGCGTGTGCACATCGCCAGAGGCGGTCAAGAGAGCAGCTAAAGCACGAATGCTCAGCCTACGGTCGACAAGAATAATAGCACCACACAGCACACACCGACTTGCGTAACGGAAAGGCCACAGCGGGTATCACTGAACCAAACGGAGGCAAACAAGAGGTATAGCCAGGCATGGATGGCAACAGCACGGTAATCAGCCAACACAGTCAGCAACGGAACGGGTTCTCAGCCAGATATGGTCAGCAACGGAGCAGCAGCAACACAGGAAACTCAGGAACATCATCAGGCAGGCCAGGTCCTACACGATCAGAGAGATACGGAACAAACGTCAGGAACTAGTACACCACGAAAGGGCACCATAGTGTAGACATGACAGAGTATATAAAGGCTATCACTGGGTGGTGACAAAGATACCTGGCCAGTCAGAGCCAGGTAGTGTAATTAGGGAGTCAGAATGTCGCCGCCTGCAGCCAAGAGCACGGGCGCCATGATACAGTAGCACACTCTCTGACACATAAGTAACTTCACTATTTCTCTTTTCTGCCCTAGAGCCCTGGGAACTTTCTAAAGTGCTTCTGCTAGTTGCGGCACCTTTGGCCTGCTGATAGTGTGTTTCCCAGTGAGAACTGTGGTTGTGCTTCAGGTGGGATTTCATAGAGGAGGTGCCTATGTGCAAGCCTGCTTTCCCCCTGCTCATGTGCTTTGTGCACAGACAACAGATTGCAACATGCTTAGTTTGAGGATCCTGAGTGAACTATCTCCATACTGTGGACTTCATGGATTGAGGGGTTCCTGAGGTGCTGCTGCTACTACTACTACTACTACTGGGATTAGATGTTGATGCACTTCTACTGCCACTGCTACTAGGTGTCAAAGGTGCAGCATTTACAGTAGCAGCAGCTGAGACACCTGTCATATCTAACGCTGTGCATGTTAATAACCTGTGTTGCTGTTGTTGTTGCTGCGGCTGGGTACTCAACACAGATTTGTGTGGCTGAGTGGGACTTGGACTTTGAAGAGGCGATGATGCTGGTGATGACTGGTAGGGTGACTGTGTACTTTTTGACATCTTAGCTTGTCCTGGTTCAGACTTTCCAGTGGTTTTCTCAAACAGTTTATAGACAGGCAAGTGCTCCTTTTCAGTGGTGGAAGATTCAGCCTTTGCCTTTCTGCTAACTTTATGGCCATGTCATCCTCGCTCTCAACTTCATCTGTATATCTGTATCTGCACAAGAGATGGATGCTGGAGGGATAAATTATATCATTAGGTCATCTTCGGCATCACCTGCCAATTCTTGCCCACTACCCTTATATTCCTCTAAGCTTTTAGAGGTCTCAAACAATTTATTTTTACTTTTATTGTAACAAAGTTCGCTACTACTTTGAGGACAGGTATTTTGGTGCTTGTTTGTCTCACTATCTGATGCAGCAGGTGGTTCAGCTGCTACACCTTCCTCTATTATGCTATTGCCATCATCACTTGAATGTGACTTGTTGTCATCTTCAGTGTTCTTATATGGTTCTTTATTTGTACTGGCACTGGTGGTGCTTGAGGTTTTGCTGGGACCTTGACAAACTGCATCCTCCCTTGGAGGAAAGGCATCATTATCATTTATTGCACACATTGTAGCAACCATTACCGCAATCATTTTTTGAACTACTACTTTACTCTCACGTCCCTGCAATGCTCCACCCTTCTCCCTCCCCTGCCCCTTGTGCAGTTGCTGGTGTCATGGTTTTGCTGAGCAGCTCTATTCTGCCTATTGATTCCGATGTCTGAGCTAATTTAGTGCTCTGCTATCCACTGCTGTCTTCTGACTCAGGCTGATCAGCTGACCTCTCTGATTGCTTACCTGACTGTTATCAGCCAACCCTCTCAGGGTATTTAAAGCAGCTTGGCTCATTTCCTCATTGTCCTTGTGTTTGTTTGCTGACCTGTTGCTGCTGTGGACTTTTCCTGCGTTCCTGTTTGCTGTGTTCAAGACCATTGGCTTGTTTCAGACTTCGCTGACTTCTGTGCTTCTGACCCGACTTGTTCCTGACATTGCAGACTTCTGGTTTCCTGACTCCGACTTGGCTAAATACCTGTCGGTTCCTGACCCTGGCGTGTCTTTTGGTTTATGCTCTTGGATCATGCTTCTTTTTTTGTTGCACTAATAAAGGTGTATTGTATTTTACCTTTTTGTGTCCTGTCTGGTTTCTGGTCCCTGGTCCGTAACAGCTGGACATTACTCAACAACTCTGTGTTTTTACTTTACAGGACACAACACAACTGATGGAGTAAGATGTCTTGCCTTAGCTCAGCTGTCTGTTACCTAATATATTTAGTTCTTTGTTTATTTCTGTATTCTTTTTTCTTTATTTTTTTCTTTATTTTTTTTAAGTTGTCCACCCTGTCTTATAGTTTGTTTGTTTTTAACAGACTGTGATAACTGAAAAACAAAATCAGCAACTTCTTTTCCCAGACTTCACCACCCATCACAGAGACAATAACAGCAAGATCAACAAGCAAATAGGTCCCCAGCTGCCTGTGTCTTGCCAGTCAGTGACGTGGAATTTAGGAGTATTTGGGGTCAACCTCCTTCCTCCCTTCTTCTCCCCAGAGTGCCCCTCTTACTCTCCTAATAAAGAAACATATGTCCTACCTAAAAGATTCCTTAAACTAAAATTCAATTCCCCTACCTTCTCTAGCTCAAAAAATGTGCTGCTCTCACCTCACACACAGAATGGCATGCTGTGAGAGCCTGACACCCTTTTATATGGCTGTAGAAAAGTAGAGAAAAGTTTCACGTGGTGGTGAAAAATTTTTCTTCCCATTGATTTCAATACACAATGGGCTAGGCAAAAAAAGCAGGAAAAAGTGCACTTTTCGCAGGAAATTATTTTCAAAGCGGGAAGTGCCATTATTTGCCGATTTCAGTTTGAGGCGAAGATTTTTGCCCATCCCTAGTCTTCATATTATTAATAGTGTGCTCTCTATAGTTTAGTATTGCTCTTTTAAAGGACCATCCCTACATGTTTCACCACGTTACAGTAATGATTTCCTCAGGGGCTACTGTACCGTGTGTTATGACAAAATTAGTAATATCAAAGACTAAGAATGAAAAATAAAACCTTCAAAAAAAATCTGGTAAAATAACCTGTGGCTGTAACCACTTGTTTTCCCAAATAGAAAGTGGCTAGTACAACACATGAGTGATTCTGAAGAATTTTCAAAATAACCTAAGCTGCATTTAGGTGATATTATGCCCTTAAGAAGGTTGTGAGGAAATGATAGAAGGAAGAAAGTTGAGAGAGAAATGTGGGTAAGATAAGGGCATCCTACTGACTTGGCCTGAGCCTAACCCTTGTGAAGCACTGGCTTTCTATTGCGAGACACTCAGTTGCATCATCTTCCTGATGCCCACCAGGATGATATTGCCATGCTTTAACACTTACTGATGATTGGCTAGAACCCACAGTTTATTCCCAGAATGACTAGCAATCACTAGGGAATCTGGTTAGCATAGCCTTTACACAGGGAGGTAGTAAGTCCATCATGTCAGCTGGAAATCAAGTGATGTGTCCATTGTAATGGTTATTGGAGGTTATCATAACGTAGTAGGTTCTGAACAGGAGGCCATTTGATCACTCCTTAATTGTCTGTTGAATTCTCTAATCAATTTTGCCAGCTCACATTTACATTGCACTATGATATGGCATTGTCTATCATACTCATATTGCTTTAACACACAATGAACTTTCTTCCTTACATTCACATCTCCATTCTCTCTCTCTCCACAGAAGTCACTGTCTGAGGCACTGTCATGCTCTGCCTCCCAGGCCGTGCTTTCTCCTGGCAGCGGGAGTCTGGTCCAACAGCTAGAGCAGCGAGTGAAGGAGCTCAAATCTTGGCTCAGAGACACTGAACTCACCCTGTACAACTCCAGCTTGAGAGTGGATGAAGAGGGTGATGGAGGAGGCAGAGAGAGACTCCAGAGGGAGCTGCACAGATTCCAGGTATCTGGGAACACCGTACCATTTTGAAAATCAGCTGTGCCCTTTACCTGCGATTGATATTCTATAATCTAGCTGTACCCAAATATGGCATGAGTTTCTGAAATCCATCCATGCCCTCTGCATGATATTCCAAAATGCAGCTATGTCTCTTACTTGATAGGATATTCTGAAATACAACCATGCCTCTTACTTCTGCATGATGTCCTCTAACCCAGCTGTGTAACTTATGTTGCATGATGCTCAGAAACCAGCCTTGTTATGTTCTCCTGCTACATAACTTAGAAACTCGTCAGTGCCCATTCTTTCCTCCCAAGTGCTTTCCAGAGATTCTGCAGTTCATCCTTTCCAATGTTATCCTTAAACGCAGGTGAACCCTATATTAATCCAAAAGTATGTAGCAGCACTGCAAATTATGGTATTGTGCATTGGCTCCTTAAAACCATATACTTTATTAAAAAACATAAAAAGAAATAAAAGTACTGAAGAGTGGGGGAGCCAGGACAGGCGAGACTCCAAACAGTCTTACGCGTTTTGCACTACATTTGGCTCTTAATCATAGACTATGTGCGTCTGTCATTTTGTAACAATTAGGTGGTTTTGAAAGAGCTTTCAATTGCAAACAATAGTTACGTTAGGAATTTTGTATTGAAAACAATAGTTTATAAGATATTTCGTGTTTTTTTGTCAGTTAGTACAAGTCTTCCAGGCGTGTTTGAAGGGCTAAAGCATTCCACACAGCTCTGCATTACCAACTGCCGCTTCCTACCAGGAATTACTAGCTCAGCTGTATAAACTGACAAATAAAGCTAAATATCTCAGAAAATATTGTTTGAAATTTTAAATGTAACACATATGGGTGATTTTGGATACTTTTCAATATTACCTGTTTGTTATAAAGTTCCACTTTAAAGCTCAGCTGTACCCTTCCCTCCTTGTGACATTTTAAAGTCAGAACTGCCCGCTCCCATTATAACTTCAAAGTGCTTGTCCCATTCTGCAGAGGGGTGTATTAGTCCAGGTTGTACCTCATCACATGACATTGTATTTGCCCCATCCTCACAGAGCACATGCCATTTTAGTATTCATAGTATATCAATACATTTGAGGCCATATGCACAAGGAAAGGTGAAACTGTTCTTGAGCTAACCATCTGCATCTTATTTTAAATACAAATCCCCCAAAGGTTAATTTATTTAAATTGTGCTGTTAACCCATTGGGTGCTAGGAAGGGCTACAGTGCAACTTCTCTAGCATTTAAGGGATTAAAATTCCATTTAACACTTTTGCACTCCAGACAGGTGTGCAACACATTGGGGAATAATGCTACGCATACCTCTTTGGAGCTCAAATTGTTAAATAAATGGAAACACTGGGTATATGTGTTTGTTCCCTAGGGTGTTAGTGTTCCTTTAAGTCACAGATGATTGAACCTTTCCCTAAGGGCTATATACAGGCCAAGTAAAGGTAACGCTTCCTAATAATAACCCCTACTTACTTTAATCTGGCCACCATGAAATCAGTGCTGTGTGGATTGATTCCCCAAAGTCAAATTATTGCTGAATGTCATGCCCATGGAGGTCGACACGATTCCTTTAGCAAGACTCAAGGACCCCAAACTCCTCCAACCAAAAACTTCCTACCAAACATTTTGGAGAACCAGTCCAGTGGCTGTTAGAATTTTTGACCCAGATTAAGGTAAGTGTGTGTGTGTGTGTGGGGGGGGGGGTTATTATTAGGTGGTGGTAGTGTTTCTCTAAAGAGCAACATAACCAGGATAGCCCCAATTGGCAGGTCTGCTCTAATGGGAGCGGGTCTACTGATGAAACCTAGTGTTCAAGTGTGTAACACAATGGAGATCTGAAAGGAAACCCCCAGGGCTCCTTCAGGAACAGACTGAAGTCTGGCTGTTCAGTCTCTTGTTCTGTGAGGTGAAGGTCCCATCATCTGTATCAGGCCTGAAAGCCAAAACAGGGGCCTATGAGGACTTTGCACACAATGCTGAAGTTTGTGGTTGACAGGCATAGACTTGAGGGTTGCATTCCAACCATGGAGGGCAGTTTATGACACCCCTTAACCCATTGAGTGCATTCCATCCCACTCTGGCACTGAAGGGTTAATGGCCAAGATAACCCATTATGGGGCTATGTAGTGTAACCTCCAGTCTTTTTACTAACTGCTTTCATCGGAGTACTATCTGTAAAAGTGATAATTATCCTTTAACTCTTTGAATGCTAGAGACATATCCAACGCATTGCAAAGGTCTGGCACTTAGTAACTGCTCTAATTTGGGGAAGAAGGTGGGGATACCTGGGAACGCAACAAGTCAGAGTAACCCCTGAGACCAGGTAATTAAAAATGAAGTATGCAGTGCAAATCTGTAGAGTTTCCCGGTATGGTTACCTCACAGCCACACCTGACATCCACTACAGAACATAAGTTGTTCATTTTTAACACACATAAATGTATAGAGAGAGAGACTTATAGGAGATGCTGGTTTGAGACAGATGGGGTTAAGTAACTGCCTTCAGATAGCATTCAGGCTCATTGCAATGTGTTGGTGATCTGTTTAGCATCCAAAGGATTTGATTGTTGGGGTCCACACATATTTAACAACCACTGCAAACAGTTTAAAAACCACTGATTTAGAGGCAAGAGAAAGGAAACAGAATATTTAAAATAGTAACGTAGCCTGTTTAATAATAGCACATTTTAAAATTCATGTAATCCTGCATGGTATATTAATCAATCCATTACGGAGTCATGAAATGGATTATTTTATTCATACAGTATTGTATATTGGTAGTCACCAGTATTATATATTTATAAGGTCATAGATAATCTCATATATATATTATACACACTACCGTTCAAAAGTTTGGAGCGGTCTCACTGGCTACAGAGCACTCCAGCTTACATGGACAAATCCTCTGTCCTCAGAGGAGGCTGGATCGAGATGCTATGTGGAGAGAGGGGCAGAGGGAGATTGACAGACTGAGGTGCAGATCTGTAACCTCAGTCTGTGTGGAAGTAAGGGCACAGATAATTTTTAAATGTTTGAGTTTAGCTATAGTAAGAATTTTATAAGAATTTAAAACAACTATTCAAGCTTATCCCTTTATGAAGGTAATTATGAGCCAAACTTGTATAGGGGTTGGTGATTTAACAGAAGGACTTACCTAGCTATGTTCCCTGCATACAGCAGTCCATGTTATCCATATACACTTAATTTTTTTAAACTAAGGCCCATATGTTCAAAAGAAAAGCGAAGGAGTTCTAGGGTAAACCGTTCGTAATGCGTTGGAAACCACTCTAGCATTAAATCCTCATTTAAAGCGGAACTTTCATCTTTATAATATTGCCCCCCATACATTACTAATATAGAGATAGGCAAAGGCATGCTTGTATTATGTTTAATAAGTCAGCGTTATTGAAGTAATCCAGCTCCTTCTTCAGGCATCCAGCGGACAACAGAGCAGACATGTTAGAGGAAAGGTACCATTGAGTCTGCTATGTCTGTCCCGTGCACTGCCAGGATTGGTGGTGACGTTCGTTGGTTAACTTAAGGCGCAGGCGCTGTGCCCTGGATGCCTGCAGAAGAAGGTGGATTACTTCAATAACGTGAACTTATTAAACATAATACAATTATTCCTTTGATTATCGCTATATTACTAATGTAATGGAGGACAATATTATGAAGATGATAGTTCCGCTTTAAATCAAGTTGGAGTTTTTTAGTGGCTCCAGAACTCCTTCCTTCACTTTTGTTTTGAGCATACCACCCTAGATCTTTGCAGTAATCTGTAGCGGAAAACTTTCATTACAGAGGCTGATCTTTTACATAGGTCTGCTGAACCATGGTTACTGTAAAGCAGTGGTGCTCAACCAATGTGCCACCAGGGCCAGAATGGCCTACCAAAGATACCGGGAAAATTCCCAGTATGCCGCCTGCTCTGGGCTTCCCCAGGGCTGCTTAAAATCATCAGCAATGCCAATCCACGGCCGCAAGGTGACAGAACTGCAGCCACGAGATTTGAGGACCGTTGGCCTATGCATTCTGAACCCACGTCGGTCCCATCCCGCGCCTCCTGTGAGGTTCCACTCCCAGTTTAGCCCATTAGTACAGCTGACAGCATCAGCCTAACATATTCTGGGAATCGGTGTTGTTGCCTTTTATTATAAGGGCATGAACGAAACTCTCTGTATGTAGCCCTACTGCAGGACTTACGTTGCCATTAGAACATCGTGCATAAGATATGAGTCTAAGGGCTGGTTAGTTTACATCATTGTAAGCACTTTTCAACACTGGATCCACCTCTGGATATCAAGGGCATTTGGAGACCGCTTGCAGCAAACACAGATCATTGGCTTTAGAGGTTGGGGCCCCAGATATTCTACAAGCCCAAGACAGGGCGTGTGGCATTAATTTATGTTTTTCTGCATTTTTGCTTTTATTAAAGATTCTGCACTCAGATTTTATTCTGTTTGTCTATGTTCTTTTACTCTGTTTGCACTATACTTTCAAAGTATATATAACTCTTTATTGCTCTGGTGGTGGTGTGTATATATATATATATATATATACCCAAAAGCGGTATTTTGAAAGCACTCACTCTGTAATCCATTGATGTCCAGATGCACAATCCCAAAATTAAACTGAATAAAATAAAAAGGAGGGGTGCTGCCCTCCTATATATATATATATAAACTCTTTATTGCTTTGGTTGTGGCGTATTGCTCTGGTGGTGATGTATAACTGTATTGTTCTGGTGGTGGCATATAACTATTTCTCTGGTGGTGGCATTCAAATGTGTTTTAAAATGCATGGTTTCCTCTTTTATGAACAAGAAAAAAAATGCCATTATGCTACAGGGCTGGTATAATGATGCAGTGCTACGGGGCTGGTATAATGACGCAATGCTATGGGGCTGGTAAGCAATTTTTCCCAGGGCTGGTTTTTATTCTGAGTCTGGCCCTGTGTGTCACAGCCACCAGCTCAAGGTGCCCCTCTTTCTCTATGAAGACTGACAAAAATGTTAAAGTTTCTAATGTGTATTTATGGAAATTATTATGCACAATATGCATTTTGACTAGGAGACCTAAGAATAACTTTATATGTATTGTATACTTCATTAAGTCCTTGAGAAATTTTCTTATAAATGCTAGGGGATCCCGGAAAATTCCAGATTGTATGCAAGGGGTGCCTTGAGCACAGGGCAACATTACTACAGCGTTTTGAGCACAGCTGTAATAGCCCGTCGCTAAAAGAATGGCTCTGCCACGGCTGGTTGTTAAGGTTTTCGTCATTAATTTTTGCTAGCCTTTAGGGGAGAGGTTAATGGTAAAGAAAATAGTCACAAAACCAGAGAAAGATCATGTGTTTAACCCTTTGAGTGAGGGGTATCCAACACATTGCTTTGCAATTCATTGGACACCCCAAGTGCTCACAAAGGGTAATTTAATAAGTTATCCTTCGCTTCATAATGTGTTTAAGACCTCGCTAGCATACAAGGCGTTAGCGATTAAAGTATTCTTTTTAATGCTGCAAGTGATTGTATGTTCATGTATAGTATCTCATCCTTATGCTCCCTCCGGGCGAGTCTCATTGTAATAGGAGTTGACAAGCACAACGGGAGATCAATATCCTTGCCATAATTAGTAATAAACCCTGATTGGTTGGGCGAGGGGGGGTGCAGAGCTGTGCGTTGGAGAATGTCCTGCAATAGATCTGTGTTGGCTGTGTGACTGCAGCATCTTGGGATCTGCTCATTGGGGATGTGGGTGAGGCATGTGCAAAAGCCAAAAGCAGAGCAGTTCTGGGACAAACCAGCTGCACCAGTGGTACTTTTAACTCCTTGAGTGCTAAAGAGGTCGCAACACCTTGGTGTTGAAGACCTCTCTTCCATTCAGAAAATTAGTGATAGTAATTCTTAAAATGTAAAAAAAAATATGTTGTAGGGTATATCCCCCTGAGTAAAACAAGGGTACTCCTTGTTACTGATGTGTCTGCATGTGCTACTGCAAACAGTTAATTTATTCCAAATGACACCTATGGCTCTCCTTCTGCAGAGGAGTATGATGACTTTGGGTTTGCTGTAGAGTCAGAGTGCCTACACATGCCGCCGCCGCCGCCCTCACCACCTCCACAAGTGATGGCATTAAAGCAATAATGTTACACAGTTCTCCTACTGCCATCCTACACTTAGTTCTTAGAAAGAATCAAAACCTGCACAAACATAATGCAAAAGTATGCCTGTTTCTGAAGTATCTACAAAAATGTTCTCCCACTGGTGTATGTCTTTTCGTTGTTAACACTGGATCTGTCGGAATTAACCTTTTATGTAGTGGTTGGCCTTTTTCACCCATATAGAGAGCTGGTAACACATTAAGTTACAGGACTGTCAATTTCCTTGCATTGATTGGAGGTGTATTCCCCTATAGTAAGATATCCATTATTGCTACTCTGGAATAGTACACTTGCCAGATTGTTGGCAGTTGACATGCTGCCCTATTTTTGTTGAAAACAGAGGCTTTAAAGATCTGAGGTCAGGTAGTTCCACCCTGATGGAATATCCCAAATGCAGTTATTTTTCAAAGATGATTGTGCCAATCTTACGTAAGCAGGAAGTTAATGTTGTGACAAAGCACTCAGCCTGCTAACAAGCTTTTCAAGGCATATGTTGTTGTTGTTGGACTCACAACTTTGACTTTCAGCTATTTATATCTCCACTTCAGCCCTCAACAGAAGTAATGTATGTATGTATCTTTATTTATATAGTGCCATGGGTGCAATATGGGTTCAATAAGGACACATTAAGGAGGCTATATGGGTGCAATATTGACACACTATGGGTGCAATATTGACACAATGTATGTATGTATGTATGTATCTTTATTTATATAGCGCCATACATGTACACAGCTCTTAACAGAATTTGAAATAATACAATACAAAAATACAGAACAGGGTTAAGAGCATTAAACTGAAGTGCTATCATTGCATTATATTTTTTGAGGAAAGTGCAGCAAGGGAAACATACACTGGGAAAGGGACCCTGCCCCAAGGAGCTTACAATCTAATGATGACATACAGAGACAGTAGGAGGATGATTATAACTGCAAGTACAAGGTGTGGTGAAGGAAGTGCAGAAAGATTCTGATGTCACTATCGTTGTGCAAGGATGAGGATATTGCTATTGAGATGTCTCCTTGAACAGGTGGGTTTTGAGGAGATGCTTGATACGGAGGGCATTCCAAAGTCGAGGGGCAGCCAGTGAAAAAGCTTGTAGCCAAGAGATGGCTCGAGTTGTGTAGGGAGAGGACAGGAAGAACTCTTGGGAAGACCGTAGGGTACGGGAAGGGGTGTAGCGGGAGATAAGAGCAGAAATATAAGAGGGTGCTGAAGAACACAGAGACTTACAGAAGTAATATTGTGGTGGGAAATGTTATGTTCATAGGAAACACAGGAGAAAAATGTAATGGCAGTGGCGAAAAAGAAGATAACTTTTGCAGTGGTGAAAAGGCAAAAACTTTTGTGAAAAATGAAAAATCATTGGTTTTCTGCGAAAGGTCACGCAGGACATTCTCCTGACTTTTCACCCACCCCTACCTGTAACCACTCCCTAGGTCTTCAACCTGTTACTGCTCCATAAAATGTCCATAATTCCTCCTACTACTCTGAAATAATCTCTGTAAATCCTAATATAGCTCCATGTCACACTATAGAACATATCGCCATAACCATTATTACCCTATATAATTCATACTCCTCCTATCACTTTATATATCAGTTTAGCTCCACCTCCTGCTCAATAACAGTCTACTGTCCCATATAACCTCATAATTTAGACTACTAATCAAACTATCCTATCTCTAGGACTCCTACTATTGGTCCTTATAGCCTCTCTCTATACCTCTTTCTACAACTCAGTATAACTTCTTCTAACTCCTCAATATCACCTCTCCCTATGACTCTTCCTATTTCTCTACAAAACCGCTCCCTATAACTCCTCCTGTCTCTCTACATACCATTGCCTGTAACTGCTCCTGTTGCTCCATAATGCCTCCTAGTGCTTCATATAACTCTTTTTTGCTCCATATAGCCTCTAACATAGCTTCTCTTACCTTTTCATATAACCTTTCCTATAACTCCTTCTATTTCTCTAACCCCTCCCTATAATAACTCTTGTTGCTCCATATTAACTCTCCCTATAACTCCACCCATTGCTCCATACAATACTCTCCCTGTAATTCTTCCATCTGCTCCATAAAACTCAGCTTTTAACTCATCCTATTGCTCCATATACCTCTTCTTCTAAATCATCCTATTGTTCTTTATAGCGTCTTCCTATAACTCCTCCTATTTCTCTAACCCCTCCCTATAATAACCCCTGTTGCTCCACATTAACTATCCCTATAACTCCACCCATTGCTCCATATAGCACTCTCCCCATAATTCTTACATCTCCTCCATATAACTCTCATTTTAACTCATCCTATTGCTCCATATACCTCTTCTTCTAAATCATCCTATTGTTCTTTATAGCCTCTTCCTATAACTCCTCCTATTTCTTTAACCCCTCCCTATAATAACCCCTGTTGCTCCATATTAACTCTCCCTATAACTCCACCCATTGCTCCATATAATACTCTCCCTGTAATTCTTCCATCTGCTCCATATACCTCTTCTTATAGATCATCCTATTGCTCCATATACCTCTTCTTATAGATCATCCTATTGTTCTTTATAGCCTCTTCCTATAACTCCTCCTATTTCTCCCTGCAACCCCTCCCTAAAACTCACACTATTGCTCTTTATAATTGTCTCTATTTCTTCAAATAACACCTCCCTATAATGCTATCACTCTAAATAACATACCACTATAACGGGAGTCTGCAGTCTTTATGTAGTTATACATTGAAGCCCTTACTGAGTAGATTATGCATTTTGTCTGTACTTGTATTGGTTCTTCCCTTCTCTGCACCCTCCCACATAGAGTCTGCTGTACAGACACACAGACTGATTCAGGTGCTTCTCCCCTGTGAGCTGTGATTAGGATCCTGCAATGTGCTTCATTACTGGTGAGCACTTTAATAGTGCCATTTAAAAGACCATATTTCTGCCTTCCTCGTTGGGCCCGACGATGATACATGGTGATAATTGGCAGAGAGCGATGGCTCTCAGTGGCCTTTTAATCGTGCTATTTGTCAGACTCTGTCTGTGTGAGACGAGTCATATTGATGGGCCTTCTTGGTCCTCCAGTCACTAACACTTAACCCCTTCACAGCCACTATTTCAATCTCATTTAGCCAGAAACTGTGAAATTGTCAACTGTGAGATAAATCTGGCAGAAGAGCACAGCGATCACTATTCTGCCACTAAGCAGCAATAATGAATCTCTTACTATAGATAGATACACTTCCAATCAATGCAATTAAATTGACAGTCTTGTTACTTAATGTGATAAACTCTCATATTTTACAAAATATCAGTCTAATATGATTGGATTATTATTTTAATGTGATAGAAAAGATTCAGACATGGTATACAGAACATTATAGTGGACAAAAGATAGAACTGATACAGTAATTAACCCCTTGAAACATAGAATTTGACATAACCATTTGACCCATCTAGTCTGTTCATTTCTCCTGCTTTAAATTCATCAAATCTTACCTGGTCCTTGGCCTTGTTTTATATTCAGGATAGCCTTATGCCTACCCCATGCATGCTTAAATTCTGTCACTGTATTAACTTCTGCCACTTCTGCTGGAAGGCTATTTCACTTATCTACCACACTCTCAGTGAAGTAAAACTTTCTTATATTACATCTAAGCCTCTGGTTTTACACTACGATCTCTTGTCCTAACATTTCTTCTCCTCTGAAATGTACTTCTCTCCTGTACTTTGTAGAATCCATGTATGTATTTGAATGTCTATCTCCTCCAAGCTATACAGGTTTGGATCATTTAGTCTGTCCTGATCATTTCTATCCTATAAACCATTCACTAATTTAGTAGCCCTTCTCTGAACTATCTCTAGAATATATATGTCCTTCTGGAGATAGGGTCTTCCGAATGTACACAATACTCTAGATGAGGTCTAACCAAACATCTATAGCAAAGAATAACCACTTCCCTCTTTAAGCTGCTAATGCCTCTAGCTATACAACCCAGCTTCCTGCCTACATTCCCCGCTGCTTTGTATAGATCCCTGAGGTACCCTACTAGTAACATGACCTTCCTCTGAATATTGTCCATTACTACAATATTCTATCACCTGTCATTCCATCATTGCCTTATCCATTCAACTATTTTTACATCCAGACCTAAACACTGCAATTTATTAATGAGTATTCTTTGAGTGAAAGTATCAAATGCCTTACTGAAATAAAGATAATCTATATCTACTGCTCATCCCTCATGTATTATTTTAGTTATCGAGTCAAGAAATGTATTACTATAGTTTGACAAGATCTCCCTGCAGTAAACCTGTACCGTTCAGGATATTGCAGGCCATTTTAATTCAAGTATTTAACAATTCTTTCTATTAATGTTTCCACTAAGAAGTAGTTGCCAGACTCTCCATTGCTACCTTTTTTGTGAAGGGGTACCACATTAGCTACCTTCCAATCTCCTGGAATTATCCCCGTCAATAATTCTGCTAATGGTTTTCCAGAACACTCCTAAGCGGTTTTAAGAAATTTGGAAGCATCTCATCTGGTGCAATTCATTTATCTGTTTTACCTTACAGAGTTGAAGTAGAACGTTTTCCTCCGTAAACATGTCTCTATATTTTTTAGAAGAGGTCCCTTCCCTTCACCTTCCTCTGTAAAAAACGAATAGAGATATTCATTGAGGCAATTAGCCAGACCCTTATCCTTAGCCCTTATGTGTCTTCAATCTTTCTACTTCAGTCTATTCGTTGTTTCATTTTTATCCTTTCACTTGTATATCTAAAAAAAAATGTGTTGTCCCCTGCTTTTATTGACTGGACCATTTTCTCCTCTGTGTGTGCTTTGCCACATCTAATAATGCATTTAGCCTCCTTCAGCCTAACCTTTTACAGATACTTACCTTCCTCCTCAGTCCACGTATATTTCCTAAATGCATTGGAGACCTCTCTATAGTTACGTATTTAAAGGAATACCAACCTCTCTTTAATAACCCCGACTTACTTTCCTATGGCAAGAAAATCCTAATGACACCATGAATTTTGCCATTGTTCCTTGGTTCAAAGATACCATATTTAGTCAACCCTGGATGTCATGTCCACAGAGGAGGAGATGATTTTCTGGCATGACTCCTAGACATCAAACTCTTGCCAATGGAAGGCTCCCCCCCCCCGCATCAACTGAAGTAGGCAAAGTATATAAACCCACAGAAGATTACCATGTGTGATAGGAGTGCTGTCTGGATGCTTTACATCCATCTCCGTTAACATGACATCCAGGTCTTATTGAAGGCATTATCTGGTCAACCAAGGCACAAGGTCAAAATTTACAGCATCCATTAAGATTTTTTGGTTATAGTAAATTGAGTTAGATTGTTATTAGGTGGTGTCAGCATTCCTTTAAGGTTCCAAACCCTTGGATTCTGGTGATATATTCAACTCATTGAGGAGCCAAGACTTCGAGAGGTCCAGAGCATCCAAGTGGGATTAATCAGTCTTTTCACAACATGGTGCGATTTGGTCCCAAATTGACCTTTACCCTTGCTTCTGCATCTGAACATACATCGAACAGAAATACCCCATTTACATCATCCAGTTTCTCCTTATACTACCTACTATACATGCACAAGCCCCCTTGAACTTTTTATTTTCAGAATATACAGTCTTGATCAAGTTGATAGAGAAAAAACAAATAAAAACGCTCACCCTCTACTTATAGCGCCATCCTAGATTGTCCAAATTTTGGATGTAGAGAACACTAGTGTGTTTGAAATGTAGTCCAAAACAGTTCTTAACTCAGGTATGCAGCTCTTTCCAGAGTGTCCTTAGTTATACTCATCACAATTTGTATACAAAAAAGAGACAAGACAGAGCACAAAGGCTACCTGAGAGTGGCATCTGTCATGGAAATGTAGATAAAGTGAATAAATCTACTTACAAGATAAATGCTTGTAAGGAATGCCCATAAACATTATAGAGGTTTCTTCTTAGATCATAGGGAGCAGTCCCGGATTCAAGCCGTTCCAAGTGTACTCTCTTGCTTCACCTGGAGACGTTCAGATGCCCACTAATTGAGAAGCGAATGTCCTTGCAAACAGAAGGATACACATCCAATCTAAGAGCAACTCTGTATATAAAAACTCAGAATACCCCCCGCAAGAGAATCACTCACCAGAGATCTTTCAGTGCAGGTGCAGTAAAAGCCTGACCCGGCTACTTCAAAGGGGTGTCAGTGGAAGCATACAAGAAGTGTACGATAGGAATGTAGAATGCTTTATTGAATAATAAAATGTATTCCCTACGCGTTTCGTGAGAATAATCTCACTTCTTCAGGGGATAAGTTACAGTATGCACACAGAATCCATATTATATACCCTTATTGTTAATGTAAGAAACATACCAGGTGATCTGATGAGACGCCCGCCATGGTCTCCACCCAGCATATACTGCAGCGAGGCTGCGGTCCAAGTTCATTGGAGATTGCTTCCCACACCTCACTATGGATCCTCGCCTTGCTACCGGGTTACCCATGGTAACCGGCACACTACAGGTTCTCTCGGATGACCCTTTGATGTAAATAACAATTGTATCGACAATTGTATACAGTAACATAGTAGAACTTAAACCTAATAGCAGTTTACTGACTTTAAATAGCATAAATGCACGCATAGCTTGTTCTCCTATTTATAATAGTAGCAGTGTTTATAACAGTAACATTAAACTGACTCTATGTGACAAAAATTCTTATTTTTATCCACAATGGGTATTATATGGCCAATATTAAAAATATAAAACAAGCTAGGTTAATTCTCTAACAGGGCATAATCAACATTTTTTACAATAAATATAAAATATGTGATAAATATATTGTAATATAAAACATTTGTGTTCAATATAAATATACTGGTGCATCGTAAAAATGTATGTATAAAAACAGCAATACAATAAATGCTAAAAATAAAAATACAGTTAGGAATTTGTCTTCAAATAAAAAATCAGATATCTATAGGAGAAAATTACTAATCATTAATTCCTCATTTAGGCCTTTAGGGGAGAGGGTATCTAAGGTGTAGATCCAAAACGCCTCCCTACAACATAAAGTGTCTAATCTATTGGGATCACCACCTGGGATATGTTCCATCCCCATAATTTTAACGTTCTTAATGCCTCCTTTTGGACAGGAATTAAAATGTTTGGGTACCCTGTGTTCCTCTGAGTTTTTACTAATTAGATATCTGTGTTCCCAGGGGATTTGTCTCTAAAATTTCTTGTAGTTCTTCCTACATATTGAATCCCACATCCATATGAGGTAACATAAATGACATAAGACGTATTCCAGGTAATTAAGCTTTTAAACTTTAAAAATGTTTTGAGTGGAAAAACGTTTTATGGAGATTGCTTTGTTCCAAATGAATTTACAGTTGGTACATCTACTTTTTAAACAACTGTAGTTCCCAATGGGGGAGCCTGTGCCAAAAATCCCTCTATTCTCCATGTTTTTGGAGCTGCTTGGGTCTACTGGCAGCTACATGCCCTCTCAAGTTCTTAACTTTCTGTATACTATGCTGGGCCTCTCCGTGATCACATTTTTTAGTAAGGGGACTTGTTTTAGGATGTTCCAATTCTTCTGTAAAATGTTATTGATTATATTGGAAGCACCACTGTATTGTATAATTAGCGAGGGAGGCCTGCGTTGGGTAGTTCTTTTTGGTTTTGTACATAAGATGTCATCCCAATTGAGAGTTAAAGCTCTTTGTCTGGATGACTCAATCACAGAATTTTTATGTCCCCTCTCTAATAAATCATTTTTAGGGCCTCACTTTTCTGCATATAATCATTGATGTCACTGCAGTTTCTTCTTAATCGGTGAACCTGTCCAAAGGGTATGTTGGATATCCACCTCGGATGATGGCAGCTGTCTACTCGTAAGTATTGATTGCAGCAAACTTCCTTTTTATAGATAGAGCTTTGGATATTCTGTTGGGGGACTTTTAAGTCCAAAAACTTAATGAACATTTGCTGGATTTCTGAGGAGAATTGTAAACCCACGGTATTATCGTTAAACTGGTCCATCATACAATCCAATAAAATTGTACAGAAGAATTGGAACATCCTAAAACAAGACCCCTTACTAAAAAATTTGATCACAGAGAGGCCCAGCATAGTATACAGAAAGTCTAAGAACTTGAGAGGGCATGTAGCTGCCAGTAGACCCAAGCAGCTCCAAAACATGAAGAATAGAGGGATTTGTGGCACAGGCTCCCCCATTGGAAACTACAGTTGTTTAAAAAGTAGATGTTCCAACTGTAAATCAAGTTGAAGTAATCTCCATAAAAAAGTTTTTCCACTCAAAACATTTTTAAAGTTAAAAGCTTAATTAACTGCAATTCATCTTATGTCATTTATGTTACCACATGTGGATGTGGGATTCAATATGTAGGAAGAACAACAAGAAATTTTAGAGACAGAGACCGTGAACACAGATATCTAATTAGTAAAAACTCAGAGGAACACACGGGACCCAAATTTAATTCCTGTCCAAAGGGAGGCTTTAAGAACTTTAAAATTATGGGGATGTAACATATCCCGGGTGATGATCCCAATAGATTAGCCACTTTATGTTGTAGAGAGGCGTTTTGGATCTACACCTTAGATATCCTCTCCCCTTAAGGCCTGAATGAGGCATTAAAGGTTAGTAATTTTCTCCAGGAGATATCTGATTGTTTTATTTGAAGACAAATTCCGAACTGTATTTGTATTTTTATTTTATTGTTAGCATATATTATATTGCTGTTTTTATACATACATTTTTACAATGCACCAGTATATTTATATTGAACACAAATGTTTTATATTACCATATATTTATCACATTTTATATTTATTATAAAACATTTTGATTATGCTCTGTTAAAGAATTAACCTAGCTTGTTTTATATTTGTAATATTGTTCATATAATACCCATTGTGGATAAAAATAAGAATTTTTGTCACATAGAGTCAGTTTACTGTTACTATTATAAACACTGCTACTATTATAAATAGGAGAACAAGCTATGCGTGCATTTATGCTATTTAAAGTCAGTAAACTGCTATTTGGTTTAAATTCCACTATGTTACTGTAAACAATTGTCCATGCATTTGTAATTTACATCAAAGAGTCATCCAAGAGAACCTGTAATGTGCCGGTTACCATGGGCAACCCGGTAGTGAGGTAAGGATCCATAGTGAGGTGTGGGAATCAATCTCCAATGAACTCGGACCTCAGCCTCGCTGCAGTATATGCTGGGTGGAGACCATGGCGGGCGTCTTGTCAGATCACCTGGTTTGTTTTTTACATTAACAATAAGGGTATATAATATGGATTCTGTGTGCATACTGTAACTTATCCCCTAAAGAAGTGAGACTAGTCTCACGAAACGCGTAGGGAATACATTTTATTATTCAATAAAGCATTCTACATTCCTATCGTACACTTCTTGTATGCTTCCACTGACGCCTCTTTGAAGTAGCCGGGTCAGGCTTTTACTGCACCTGCACTGAAAGATCTCTGGTGAGTGATTCTCTTGTGGGGGTATTCTGAGTTTTATATACAGAGTTTCTCTTAGATTGTATGTGTATCCTTCTGTTTGCAAGGACATTCGCTTCTCAATTAGTGGGCATCTGAACGTCTCCACATGAAGCAAGAAAGTACACTTGGAACGGCTTGAATCCGGGACTGCTCCCTATGATCTAAGAAGAAACCTCTATAATGTTTATGGGCATTCCTTACAAGCATTTACCTTGTAAGCAGATTTATTCACTTTATCTACATTTCCATAACAGATGCTACTCTCAGGTAGCCTTTGCGCTCTGTCTTTTCTCTTTTTTTAGGATATTGTTGATGCCTGATGCTTGTTGGGAAGAACCTCTGCTCTTACTACTCATGAGTAGCTCATGTCTCTAACATTCTGTTGTGTTTCTCCCTTCAGTCTCTATGCTCGGAGCTCAGACTACGCCGGCGTGGGGTGACATCTGTCTTACGTCTCTGTCACCATCTCCTGAGCCTTCAGGAACTGTCCCAACAGCAGGATCCCCCAAGCTTGCAGCTTCTAAGTGTTAACCTGGAGAGGAGGTGGGAGGCCATAGTAATGCAGAGTACTCAATGGCAGAGGCGCCTGCAAAGGGAGCTTGGTGAGGAACAGGTATGTGGCAGAGTATACCAGTAAGAATGGTCTGATGGTCAGTGCTGTGGGGTAATCACTTTAGAGCAGAGAGACTGTGCAACAAATTAGGAGCATGTATGTATGCATGTGTGTATGTATATATATATATATATGTATATATGTGCGCGCATGTGTGTGTCATAGTTTGTTGATGGGTTGTATCATGGGGATTTATGTATAAAAGCAAAGTGGAGTGTTCCAACTGAATTATAGGGGACAAATAATTCCTAAGATTCCAGTTGACTTGAATGAGCTATCTAATGCATTATGAAGCATCGAATCAGAGCCCTCTCTAGCATTCAAGGGGGTTAAAAGACCCATTTAGATAGTTTAGACTTTTATTTGTTACCGATGGTGCAGTTGGTTTGCCAGAGAATTGCTCCATTTTGCCATTATGCATAAGGCCCATTGTGTTTGTGCGGCAGTGTGTGTGCGTCACTGTGTTTGTACTACACCTGGATAAAGAGTGGTACCGTGTTAGCCATAGAAAATGCAGGAGACTAGTAGAGTTAGTTTATTAGCTAACTGAAGGATACAAGCTTTCAAGACAACTAGGTCCCTTCTTCAGGCATAATAAGAATGGGCTTTTTTCTTTTCTGTAGTCTCCTGTACTACACTTGTCATTGTGTTTGTGCTGTATTTTGTGTGTCAGTGTGGGCTTTTCTGTGTCTGCACTATACTTGGCATTGTGTTTGTGCTGTACTTTGTGTCTGCACTATACTTGGCATTGTGTTTGTGCTGTACTTTGTGTCTGCACTATACTTGGCTGTCTGCACTATACTTGGCATTGTGTTTGTGCTGTACTTTGTGTGTCAGTGTGGGCTTCACTGTGTCTGCACTATACTTGTCATTGTGTGTCAGTGTGGGCTTCACAGTGTCTGCACTATACTTGGCATTGTGTGTCAGTGTGGGATTCACAGTGTCTGCACTATACTTGGCATTGTGTTTGTGCTGTACTTTGTGTGTCAGTGTGGGCTTAACTGTATCTGCACTATACTTGGCATTGTGTTTGTGCTGTACTTTGTGTGTCAGTGTGGGCTTCACTGTGTCTGCACTATACTTGTCATTGTGTGTCAGTGTGGGCTTCACAGTGTCTGCACTATACTTGGCATTGTGTTTTTGCTGTACTTTGTGTGTCAGTGTGGGCTTAACTGTATCTGCACTATACTTGGCATTGTGTTTGTGCTGTACTTTGTGTGTCAGTGTGGGCTTCACAGTGTCTGCACTATACTTGGCATTGTGTTTGTGCTGTATTTTGTGTGTCAGTGTGGGCTTCACTGTGTCTGCACTATACTTGTCATTGTGTGTCAGTGTGGGCTTAACTGTATCTGCACTATACTTGGCATTGTATTTGTGCTGTACTTTGTGTGTCAGTGTGGGCTTCACAGTGTCTGCACTATACTTGGCATTGTGTTTGTGCTGTACTTTGTGTGTCATTGTGGGCTTCACAGTGTCTGCACTATACTTGGCATTGTGTTTGTTCTATACTTTGTGTGTCAGTGTGGGCTTCACTGTGTCTGCACTATATTTTGCATTGTGTTTGTGTTGTACTTTGTGTGTCAGTGAGTGTGTCACAGTGTCTGCACTATACTTGTCATAGTGATTGTGCTGTTCTTTGTGTGTCAGTGTGCTAGTCACTTGTCATTGTGTTGTGCTATACATTGTGTGTCAGTGTGTGTATCACTGTGTATTTACTATACTTGACATTGTGTCTGTGCTATACGTTGTGTGTCAGTGTGTCCCCGCCCCCAGCACTACCAACAGACTCCCTTCCTCTGTAAATAGGTTGCAATGGACATGGTGGGGGGGGGAGCAGAATTGTGAATGTAGGGGAAAAAGTGAATGCTGCCAGTTCAGGGTGATGTATGTCACTGGATGAGGAGGGACTACAAGGAGGCATGGGGAAGGATGGTGAGGAAATGGGGCAAATAGGGTCTGTTGTTAATGGACACAAACACTCTTCTAAAACAAAGCTTTGTGGTGCAGCCAGGTCAGGGAAGGGTAATTGGGGAGCACAAGCCCTTCTAATTCCCTGACTGGCCCTACTGTGACCCAAACACCCTCCCATCACTTAATCCCTCTGTTGCCAGACTGGCCTGCAACTTATTGCAGTGTGTTACATTTTAACCCCCTATACACTCACCTCCCTAAAATAGCATGAACCTTTCCACTGCCAATGGAGCAGACAGTGCATTGAAATGTCAAGTATACAGGACCCTATCACAACGGAGGGGTTAATCCACAAAATGAAAGTCAATAAGGTCAATCAATGAAGTGGTCAATCCAAAAAATAAAAAAGTCAACAAGGTTATAGTTGCCTAACAAACGTAAGGGGAATATACAATGTACAATATTTTTATGGAGTTGTTAGTCCTAATGTGTAACGCCTTGTAAATAGAATGCTGATGATTAACCTTTTGAAGACCAGAGGTATGTGAATGCATTGCATACCCTCTGGCCCACAAAGGATTAAACTGTGACTACCAGTCAAACTTCAATCCTGTTTTGGGTTTTGTTCCAGGAGCTGGACCTCTTGGTGGACCCAGACTGGGCAGATTTGAATGGCGCAGGTGCAGAAGAAGCTTTGGAGTGGGATGAAACGGATATCACTGTGGATCCAGATCCTGAGAACATAGAACCAGCAGAGACTCTTGCATCACAAGACACAAGGCGCTGTTCAGGCCAGGCTGTCTCAGGTCACAGTAGCCACCAAACTCCCTTTCTAACACCAGTGTATCAAGTTTACAGTTTACATAATATGGAACTCTTCAGAACGGACATGGATCCCTTACTCCAAAAGGGACCAAAGGTGGGGCCCCTGGCACCATTGCCCCTTTCACTTCTACAAGGTTGTACATTCTCATCCCTGCCAGATTTAGCTAGTGGTCCTCACCAAACACACCATTACCATCCCCCCAAAATCCAGGGGGGTTCCACTGGTCACTCAGAGAGTGAGAGTGGAATTGCAAGTGGAGGGGAAGGAATTACTGCTGCAAATTCAGAGGGATGTCTGTCAATGGATGGGGAGGGACCACAAGGTGGCCAGGTGAAGGGTGAGGACATTGGGCAAATAGTGTCTATTGACAATGGACATGAACAGTCATCTAAAACAAAAAATCATGGTTCATTTATATTGTATGACAGCAACGTCCTGCAGACAGGCGGACATAAACCCGGGTTGCTAGAAAGAACACAGAGAGCCATTCCCAACTTCTATTTCTCAAGGACAGTGGGACAGCCTGGTACTAACAGGACTATGCTTCCTAGCAGCTCAGAAGACCACAGCCCAGAGGACACAATTGACTTCCAAGACCTGATTGAGGTTCTAAGCCCAAAAGACTCTCCCCACAGCTCCTCTTCCTTGGAATCTCTGTCAGCTAATTGTGAGGTGCTGGGACCCACGTCAATCAGACGCACTGTATCCCTGGAGAGCTGGCCAGCATCTTACAAAAGCAACGAGGACTTGTTCAGTCAGCAGGGTTCTGCAGACATCACCCCAGGCAGTGAACCTGGGGAAGAGCTGAGCAAGCGTACATTGGACCTGCTAAAAAGGTTGGAAGACATTGAGTGTCCAACTGAGCAGAAGATGAAACGCAGTCTCTCAGATGACATCACCCTAAGAAGTGGCTCTCGAGAAGCATCCCTGGCTGGCCTGCATTCTCCAACAGACAGGGAGTCATCTGGGAATGAGGATCTTGGTTCTGAGATAACAGAACTGAGTAGCAGTGAGGAGATATCCCTCAGATCAGAGGATCTAGCAGGGATAAAAGGGAGGCTGTTGGACTCCAATGCTTCTTTCCGCAAGCATCTTAGTCGCTCCTTGGGTGGGGAGGAAGCAGAGGCCAACCTTAGCATGATCGTCAATGTATCATGCACTTCAGCTTGCACTGACGAGGAAGATGACAGTGACCTTCTGTCCAGTTCCACTCTCACCTTGACTGAAGAGGAGGAGGAGGAGGAGGAAGAGGAACTTGAAGAGCTAAACGCCAGCCTGGGGAGTGAAGACGAGGCAGGTGATGGCACAGACCTGCCCTTAGGGGCTGATTTCATCAGACGGGAACTGCAGGCCTGGACTAGACCCTCCTTCCTGCTGCCAAGGGAGAGGAGGAGGAAAATAAGCAGAGTGGTACAAGACATGACTGGGACACGCAGGGATGAGAAAGTCTGGAAAAGCAGTCTACACAGACAGCATGAAAACAATGGGAATGGGACTGGGACTGGAAAAGACTCATGTAAAAATTTGACGACAGTACAGAAGGAAACTTTATATACCTCAAGTCAACTTGTGGATGATGTGGAGAATGGAAATGTCAGTAGTAGGATAAGTACAATTAAGGGCAGTGCAAGCAAAGTAAACCCTCCTGAAGGGGGCAAAAAAACAGGGCCACACCCATGGGTATCAATAAATAAGACCGAGAGGCTTCATCCGCCTAGCATGCCTGCTTTAGCCTATCATAAGCCTCGTGAGCCTGGGCCTTCTTTTAATGGAAAAAGCAACCTGCGAGTGACATCTGATGCAGTAAGGGATGTGGATATGCCAGACAGTAGTCAGATGGCATCTGACAACATTCAAGAGTCTTCATGTTCCTGTCATGCCTCTGCAAGCGAGAAGCCCAGCAGCCCAGACTGTACTGTACATGAATTTGTGAAGGAGATACTGGACATGGCATCCACTGCCCTCAACAGGTCACCTCCTCAGGATGGATCAGGTCATGGCACAGGGGCACAGATCAGGGAGAAGGTGCTGGAACACTCCCGCAGGCATTTGGACAGAGGTGACTTTTACTCCTATCTGTCTCTTTCCTCCCATGACAGTGACTGTGGAGAGCTTAATGGATCTGTCCGGGCCATAACTCCTCAGCTGCCTGCAGAAGAGTATGATGAAGGGGACATGGAAGGCATGTTTGAAGCCTGCACAGAGGACAAGGATGAAGAGCAGTTTGGTGACCACTCTTCTGATTCCAAAGTTTCTTTCATTGGGTCTTCCACCCAGCAGCAAGCAGTTGACCCAGTTAAAAACACCCTTTATCCAATAGGAACCAACAAACCCCAAAGCAAATCTCAGCCCACAGGGCAACACAGTGCTCCAAAGGGAACCGCACGAAAATTCCATGGTCACTCAGATGTCACCCCTAAAGGTGCTAACTCCAAAAGCTACAGCAAGATCCTGGCTGCAAGACAGGAGCTGCACTCAGAACCCAGAGGCAAGATCACTGCAAAGCAAACTCTCTCTAGCCTCCCCATACTGCACAAAAGGGTTCGTGAGCAGAGGCCGGCAGCAGATGGCACAGAGCATCAGAAGGTGGGTATATGAAAGTTGATAATCGTGTCCTATGGGGCATTACACACAGGCAACACACTCTCACTTCTGAGCCAACAGTAAAGCTTCCCTATACAAACAAGGGCACTAGAAGCACTCACATAGCATATTTAAAGGGATAATAATAATGCTTGAAAAACAACTATTTTAAATGGTTAGTAATGTCTGATTTTAATATAATGTAATATTGTAGATATTTAAAAAATAAATTAACTGGTGCAAGTCCTATCTCTCAAACATGTATAGGTTGAGAGATATACGATGATAAAGTTCCCCCCTCCGTCCACTTTCACAGATGTCAGCCTCTAGCTGACAAAAGCAGTTCCTGGTCCCGGGGCCCGGCCGGCGGCTCTTCTGCAGAGCCAAAATAGCTCTGTCTAAAAAGAAATACTTCATTGGAATGGTCTACAAAGTGTGCTTGCAAACCAGCCAGGCTTTGTAGACGGTTCCAGTGAAGTAGTTCTTTTTAGACAGAGCTATTTCGGCTCTGCTGAAGCAACGCCGTCCAGTCTCATGATCCGAATCTCCTTCTGTCAGCTAGACAGTGTACATCAGTGAAAGGGAAGGGGGGAACTTTATCAGCATTATACATGTTTGAGAGACGGGACTTGTACCAGTTAATTTATTTTTTTTAATATCTACAATATTGCATTTTATTAAAATCAGACATTACTAACCCTTTAAAATAGTGTTTTTCAAGCATTATTATCCCTTTAAGTATGCTAGCACACAAAAGGGTTATAAAATAGCCTGTAAAGGTGTATAAAACTGGTGCAAGGACATCAAAATTGCTCTGGCTACACCCACAAATCCAAATGTGGGTGTGTCTAGAACAGCTGAGGTGCCCCTCAAAAATTGGGGATCTAGGCAGATGCGTACTCTGCCTATTGGAAAAAGCGGCCCTGGTCACGCTCTATAAAATGTAGCGCTTCTGAAGTTATTACAGTTTTATATTTTCCTCTCTCCTTTCACTGATGTCAATCCTTCAGCACTGAAGGAGCTGATAAGGTCGAATGACCAACAGGCGAGCAGACAAGATTTATGTTATCTTGGTCTGCTGTGAAGTTAGGGTCGTTGGTGGAGCTGCTGTGGGAGATCCTTAGCGCAGTGAAAGGGGAGGAGAAATAAAATATGAATAGCTTTAGAAGGGCTGTGTGTTTAAAGAGACTGACATCAGTCACAATCTTAAATATTGAACAGCAGATTTAACTAAAATTAATATATGCAATACAATTTATTTAAACCTTTGAGTGCCAGAGGGGTAGACAACACAATGCAAAGCAAGGTGTTGCATACCCATCTGGCACTCAAAGGGTTAAGTCTATTTTTTTTTTTTATTATTATTATTTATTTTTTTTTTAAACAAATACAAGATTGTACTACAGATTACTGAAGTGAATAACACTGCATTTTGGTTTTAGGTGCGTGGGTTCCTAAGAGAAACAATGTATAGTCCAGTCCATTGAAAATAAAGGGGGTGTTATACACTAACACGTGAAAATAATTTTTAGTGAATGCATCTTCTTTGATTCTCTGCGGTGCCATTTTCTATAGATTTCATTGAATTCCCAGGGATCATTCAAGAATTTAAAGCGAAATTACCACCGCTAACAAACTTGTACCCCAATAATTCCCCATCTGGTGACTAGCTGCTCAGTGCTAGTCGTCAGAATTATTACCGCGTTAACGAGAATTATCCACTGCTGACAGGCAGGAAGGAGCGCAGACATCTTTGCATAGTGACGGTCAGTCCCAGCCAGCTCTAGGATGCATTGCTAGGAGCAGTTCAGCTCCAAAAGGGACTGACAGCGCAGGCGCACAGACGTCACTATGGAAAGATGTATGTGCTCCGTCCTGCCTGTCAGCCTGGGAGCAATGGCTAATTCTCGTTAACGCGGTAATAATTCTAGCGACTAGCGCTACTGAGCAGCTAGTCACCAGATGGGGAATTATTGGGGGGCAAGTTTGTTAGCGGTGGTAGTTCCGCTTTAAAGGGACAATACCAGGTAAAATAGATGCAAGCTTGGAGTACTGGAAAACTGATTGGATTGGTTGATCAACCACAGCTGCTTAACCACTTTCTTTAGTAGTTAACCCAGTTTACCACAGAGAAGGGGTGTGGCTACAACCTCATCCACTGCCTAGCCACTTTGTTTAAGAGGAGGCAGGGGCCTCCTCAACCAACCAGCCTCATCGTCACTGCGAAGGGAAGGGGCTACCATGTACTACTTTTTCATGTGTATAAATATACAGCCCAAGAGAGATATGGTGGTCTCTCCCTTTCGCCACTGCAAACAGGGCGGCTACACCCCTTCACCACCACTGTCCCTCCCTTTTGCCACCCCTCCCATTCATTGCATGTTCTACACACTAATAAGTAACTGACAATTCATCTTACACTCTGAAGTGATGCAGTGAATGGGAAGGGCCACCCTGTCCAAGTCTTCCTCCTAATAAGTATCTGCCAATTCACCTTACTCAAACGCTGAAGTGGGAATGCGAATGGGAAGGACCACCCTATTGCCTCCATATTCTCCTATACGGTTAATATAACCAGACTTCTCATTTGCACCTGCACACTCAGATAAAGTTGGGGGGACAACTCCATTTTGTTGCATATGCCAGCCCCCCTACTGCCTCCTCACACTTTATTGGACATCCTGTCTACTGTGTCACTCAGAAAATCTGGCCTAATATCTTAATTTATGAAGTCAACTTGCTTCCACCAACACTTCTTTGGGCTTGCTTTGTGCATGAAGAGATTAGTCCGGATTTTCATGGTGTTATGAATTGAGTGACAGAGGACTTAGGATGTCCAATTTAGTATGAGGAGGGCTGGAATATGTGCTTAAGGCAGTTGTGTGGGCCTTTTTTTGAGTGATCAGTGGGCAAATGAGGCGGCTGATTATTTTTAAAGAATAGGAGAATATGAAGGCAATACAGTGAAGGGGACAGGGTAGTCCCCCCCACTTGCCACTTCGCATCATGCTTCAGCTTCAAGCATGTGAGCAGGGAGAATTGGCAGGTTTTTATTAGTAGGAAAACACCTCAACTCAGGAGGCAGTATATAGAACATGCTGGACGCGATGGAGCAAATGGGAGGGTGGCGAAAGGGAGGGACAGTGGTGGTGAAGGGGAGGAGCCACTCTTTCACAGTGGCGAAGGGGAGTGGCCACCATCTATGACTTATACAGGTCTATAAACAGTAAGACCAAGAGGGACATGGTGGCCACTCCCTTTCATCATGACTGTCCACCCCCTTTAGCCGCATCTTGTCTGGAATGTTCTACAAGCAACTTGAAAAGAAAAGATTAAAAAAAAAAAAAAAAATCACTGCAGGGGATAAGCTATGCCAGGCATGCATATTTATTATATTTATATATATTATATATACATACATACACAAACACACACAGTAGTAGGTGTGTGGCACGGCTTTGCCCATTTGGCAAAACTTGTTGTTTTGGTTTTGGGGGGGGGGGGTTGTATTAAAAGTCAGACCTCATGGTGGGGCATCAATAGTGGTAACGCAGGGGAGCAACAAATTACCGGGAAGGAGTAGGCGGGATCAGAAAAGCCTTGCACATCAATGAGGTAGGCTTTCCCTCATTGACGTAAGAGGATTTCTCAATCCCGCCCACTCCTACCCAGGTACCTCAGGTAAACTGGAAGCTCTGAATTGGATGGGAGATCAGTAGCTGGGGGGCATCAGGAGGGATTCTGATGCCCCATCATGAAGTCTGGCTTTTTTTTTGTAAGCGGCTCACCTAGTCTCCTGCCTCATCCTAAGCCAGTGGGTAACTTTTTTTTTTTATTTAAACAGTGGCACTGCTGGTTGGTTTAGGACTCCTCCTCAACCAATCAGTGTTTTCCAGCATGCCCCTTGACAGAGAACCAGGTTCACGTAGATAACACACACACACACACTCATAGTATTGCATAATGGAAGTAATCAGGTCAATGTTTATATATACACACACATTATTACATAATGGAAACAAATCAGGTCAATGTTTCTGTCCTCCCTGGGACCTCTTGAAAAGGGTCCTAGGGTGGACCAATGTGAATATCCTTTTTTCATCATGTAATATTTATTTTTTCTTATTATGCCTATGAGTGCAGTTGCTAGAAGAAAAGTATATATATCACACACACACACACACACACACACACACACACAAAATTATATTTCATTATTAGGTGTTAGTGTTGCACAACACATTGCTTAGCCACTTACTGGGCACCGACTACACCAAAGGGGACACATACAAATTTCCATTGATTTAAACTGTGTTTTTTAACCTCTTAATTGTGCTGGGAGACCTCTCTAGCATTTAAGGGTATAAAAGCACCATTTAAGTAAGTGAAAGTATTGAGAATGCTTATTTGCCCTTACAGTGTAGTTGGTTTGCCCCAGAACTGCTCCAGTTCTCAGTAAATCGCCCTTTTTGGGCAATATTTATAAAAGTGAGCTGGCGTTATTCTGGAGTAAACCGGATGCATCATAGTGAACAAATAACAATTCCTATTAAATTAAATTAGGCATTTAACCCCTTGAATGCTAGAGAGGTCTCCAATGCATTGCAAAGCATTGCTGTGGTTTACTCCAGAATAACTCCAGTTTGTGTTTATAAATATGGGCCAATGTGCTGTAACAGGACTTTATGCACAAAAGTGGAGCAATTCTGGAGCATTCCAGCTTTTCCATAGGGGATACTTAAAGTGTCCCAAAACAAGATGTTAAACCCCTTGAATGATAGACAGGTCTCCACCACATTATGAAGGGGTTAGAAGTCACAGTTAAAGGGATAGTGATGTTTCACAAAAGAAGCAGCTCCAAATAATCTTCATAGTATTTGGGCCATGGAGAGTGTTATTTCAGTACTGTCAGAGTTGTAGTTCAGGAGTAATTGAATGATAAAGTAGCCCCCTCCCCTCAGATGTGGAATCTGGTCCTGGGATCGGACAGCTCACAGCAAGGGGCAATCTACTTACTGTGAGAACAATGAAAACCCTGCCCCCTTGACAGGTTTTTCAGGTTTATCCTTATGTTCACTGAAGATTATCCCTCTTTGTGATCCATCCGGACAGTCTTGCTGCTCTAAGGTGAGCAGTGTTTCATCAGTAAAAAAAGGAGAGGGAGGGGGAAACTTTATCATTCAAATACTCTTGAACTACAACTCTGACGGTATTGAAATAACACTCTCCATGACCCAAATACTATGAAGATTAATTGATGCTGCTTTTATTGTGAAACATTACTATCCCTTTAAATCAGTTGTAGGTTTGGAAATGAGTGAGTGTCCCCTGTTGTGCATTTGGATTGCCCCAGAATTGCTGTAGTTTTAATTTGCTCATAAGGCCCACAGCCAATTAAATTGTAATTAATTGAGTTTTTCTTTCTTTCTCATTGTAGAAACCACCACATGGACCCAAGAACCACAGGGAGCTGTGACTGCCCTTCACCGACTAGCAGTATACTTCCTGAAGGGGGCAGTGCGGCTTGCACCGTTCCTCCTTTCTGCGCTTCCACTCACGTGGCATATTTAGACTGGGTCTTTTTATAGTTATTGAGCTCTAATAACCACTTCTGTGCCATGGGGAGAATAACATGGAAAGTCCCGTTGTCCTTGCTGGTAATAGAGTTCCTTTTCACTGAAAGGGCCAGCCTTGCATTGCTTGGTTAAAAGTGTTTGGCCATTACAGGACTACTCAGAAGGATACAAGTTCTACAGCTGACTCAGCTCATTGGGGACAATACCTGAATCATTAATTCCCACAACTCCTTATTGCTGTGGGGAAGAAGAGGACTAGTGTCTGGGACAAAAGTGTCCAGCTTAAGAGAGAGCTGTGATCAAAGATGTATTAGTGAGAAGTATGATAAAGAGAGAAACATTAAAGTCAGTTGAGAAGTGTCTGGGGTAACGTAGAAGAGGTTGGATTATAAAGAAAGAGGTGTGCAGGTTCTAGAGGTAATGTTCTGAAGTCAGTGGGAAGTGTTCATTTAGACTAAGGTAGTCAATCCTTGGAACCCCCATTCAGTACAAGCGATCAAGGCTAAATCAGTGAGAGAACTGCATCTAGTTTGTGGAAGAGACGTAGGTTGATTGAGCATAAAAGAAATTCAAAAAAAAGGTGAAATATATGGTATTTAGCCCTCTGTGCCCTAGTGGACTGTCTAACAAATTGCTTCATAATGCAGTGAACACCCACCTGCCACTCACAGGGTTAAGCCAAAAATGTGATATTATGGGTGACAGAGATAGTGTAAGATTGTTTGAGAGGAGAAGGTAGAAGATGGGAAGGGACAATTTACAATGATGAGTGGGAAATGATAAAGATGGTAAAGGGTTAATTGTGAGGAATGGCTAGGGGTTGAACTGGGAACAGGGGTAATGGATGTTTAGTTAACCCTTTCTCTGCCAGACAGGAGAAAGCTGTTCTGCTCACTTAAGGGTGCAACCCATGCTGAGTCACATTCCTTCGCAGATTATCTGCTATTTTTGTTAAACTCCAGGATCCATTTTGGTGAAGATTATTAGGACTTTTGAGGGAGAAGTAATTCATACCGACCAGACCTAAAGGGAGAAAATCCCTAACATTCTCTAGTGACCTATATTTATGAAGGGAGGAGGGGGCTTGGGCCTTCATGTATGAAAACTAACAAATGCTAAACATTGCTGTCCTTGGATCATACTAAGCTAAACTCCATAAAGCTACTTATATAGACTCCTTCTATGGTTCTATATAATCCCTCCATATAACCTCTCATATGGTTCCATGGAACTTCTCCCTATAACCTCTCATATGTCTTCATGTAACTTCTCCCTATAACTCCTCCTATTTCTCCCTCTGTCTCCTCCCTGTAACTCCTCTTATTGCTCCATCTAATTCCTCCCTATAACCCCCCCATTGCTTTAACATCTCCCCTATAATACCATATAACTCCTCCTATTTATCCATTTAGTCCCTCCCTATAACTTCTCCTATTGCTCCATATATCAATTCCCTATATAACTTCACATTGTTCCTTGTCACCTCTCCCCAGAATTCTTATTGTAGCTCCATATAAGCTCGCCCTACACGTCCTCCCATTCCTATAACTCTCCCAAACGGTCCACATAACTTATCTTTTGATATAACTTATCTTTTTCTATCCCCATCTTTTCTTCCCGTGTAGCCCATGTGTCTTAAACTGCATTCCTAATGGGCCAAAACAGTGCAGGTTTTTGGGACATCCCTGGTGGCCATCATTTGCTCAGTTATTTTGAATGAACCAAATTTGCAAAATCAGAGATATCCGAAAAACCTGTACTGTTTCAGCCCTCTAGGAATGTAGTTTGAGACCCATTAGTTAGACCAGGGGTAGTTACCTGTCCGACATCCAGCTGTGGGGGACTACAACTCCCATAATTCCCAACCAGCTGGTTGAGGATCAAGGGAGTTGTAGTCCTCTAGAGCTGGAGATCCCACAATTGATACCCCTTGGTTAGCCTCTTCCTGCCAGTGATGATGCACGGACAATGGGCAGAATGATCAGAATGAAGAACACTATGTAACAGGCTGTAATAAAGGCCTGGAATATGGTGAGATAGTATTGTCAGTGACACCCACTAAAAGCCTTACTGTGCATACAATATTAATAACTATACCACATGGCACCTCCAGCAAGGAATTAATTAGTAGTAAGTACACTATTTGCACCTTTTCCTTTCTAGGCACAAGCCTCCCTCTTTGCATCTATATGTATAACAGCTGCACATGCACCCTGCTTTTAAAATGGAAATTAAGACCTAAATAGCAAGAGAGTCACACTCCTTTAAATGATCTGTACTCTGACACAACAGTTTTAGCCCTTTGGGTGCCAGAGGGGCAGCAACGCATGGGATAAAATGTATTTATTTGGTGTCTGAGCACTACAGTCTGGTCTTAAAGTCAGTTAGTCCTGTTCTGATATGAGGTGCAGTCCAAATCTGAATTCCCATTCACCTACCATAATCAGATGCACAAACTTACATTGGGGCACGCTGTTCCTTACCACAGCAAAGAACACAGGGGTGTATAGTATCTCAGGTCTGTAAACTGCTTTATTGCATACAGATAATAAAAACATAGCTAGGAGTTATCACGTATTCTGGAAAGGGGTCATGAACAAGGGCCAGAACATACCAACACCATGACTCAACAGTCTTTATGCACTAACCCTTTGAGTGCCAGACCCCCTTGAACTCAAAGTAAAGAGGAGGAATTATGTGGCAATACAGCTGTACCATTGAAACAAATACATAGTAATATAGTAACATAACTGACAGCCTTCCCGACTCCAAATGGCAGTCAGATAGTTCCCTGGATCAACAACCTATCTGCATTGAAGCCATCTGTCATAATTCTCAATATTGTTCTGTGCTAGGTAGGTATCCATTGTTCTTTTGTAAGCAGGTACAGTATCTGCAAGCACATCATCCCGAGGCAAAGAATTTCATAGTTTTACACCCTTACTGTAAAAAATCTCTAGCTTTGTTTTAGTTGAAAGCGTCTTTCCTCTAGTCATTTCACAGTTATTTTAATGGTGTTTTAACCTGTTAAATATTAGAGAAGACCTCAGGCTTTTACTGAGTTCAAAGACCATATAAATAAATGGGAATCTTTGTTTGTCCCCATATAGTACAATTTGTTTGCCAAATAATTATTCCATTTTTCTTTTATACATAAGGACCAGTGACCCTCTAAGCCAGCGACAGACAACTTGTAGCCCACAATTACTGATGAATTACAATTCCCATCATACTTATCTGGTCAGTGGCCAGCTGAGGATGCTGGGAGCTGTAATCCAACAACAACTGGCAGTTCATAAATTGTCCGCCCCTGCTTGGAGTGGTTCTTTTGTTTGGTAATAATATAATTTCCAATGATGTACTTTGTGGGCTGTATGTATAAAAAGTGGTGTAATTCTGGAACAAACCAACTGGTAATAGGGGAAAAATAGAAATTCCAAAAATTCTCTCCAGCATTCAGTAGGGTTAAGATGCCCATTTAAAAAAAATGGGATTTTTTTGTCTCCTGTTGTAAAGTTGGTTTGTCCTAGAATTTATCTACTATGATTTTTGAACATGCAGCCCAATATCTGTTATGCTAAGAATATATGTAACAACCCAAATTTGCCTTAAACTAACACGGCACGTAATCCTAATGGCCGCTATGAGTCAATGCTGGGAGAGAAGCTGGAAAGAAATAACAGATGCTAGAGAGGGATGAAGAAAGAGGCTGGAGGGAAGGAGCAGAGGGGAAAGGAAGAACATGAAGGGAGGAAGTAGAGATGGAGTTTTGGAGGAAGAAGCGGGAGGAAGTAGTAGTCAGGGAAGGAGGCAATGGGGGAGGATGAAGTTGGAGGATTGGAGAAAATGGGAGGAAGGAAAGAAAATGATGGGCGGGAGAAGATGGAAGGCTGAAAACAAGATGATAATGAAAGGAAGAAGTGGGTGTGGTAGGGAGAAATTAAGATGGGGTGGAGAAAAAAGCTGAAGGAATGAAGATACTGGCGTTAGTGAGGAAGAAGACACAGTAGAAGGAAGAAGATGGATGGAGCAAGGGGGAGGGAGATACTTAAGGGAAGGGTGAATGAAAGGAGGAATGGAAAGGAATTAAGAAAGAAAATGAAGAATTGGAGGTGAAAAAAACTGGAGGGATGTAGGGACAAAACAAAGGGAGAGAGAAAGAACCAGGAATAAAGTTGATGGAAAAAGATGCTAGAGTGAGGAAGAAGAAACATGGAGGTACAGAGGAAGAAGTGGGGGGAAGGGACAGAGGGTAGACAGGGAGGAAAGTATAGTAATACAGTAATATAGTGGAGGCTGAAAAAAGACATACATCCATGAAGTTTAGCACATGCCATGTCACTGTTGTTGATTCTGAAGATGACAAAAACAAGCCATTTCCACAGCATGCAAAGCTAAATAATACCATAACTTTACTGCCCTTACTATAAAAAAAACCCTGTTTTTGTTTTATTCAGAAGCGCTTTTGCTCTAGTTTTAATGGAAGTGGATTGAGGGAGAGAGAGAGGGAAAGGATGGGGGTGAGAAAGAAGGGAGGAAGAAGATGAAGGGAGGAAGAAGATGAATTGAGGGAGGAAGAAGTGAGCATAGGATGAAGGAAGAAAAGAGACGGTAAAAGCGGAGGGAGGATGAGTCAGAAGCTGCAAGGGCCTCTATGTCAAAAGGGACCCCTGGCCATAGGATTTGATGAGGGAGTTCAGAGAGGGATAAAGAAGGGCAAAAACTGCTTTTATTGAAAGTTACTAAATAGAAACACATTACAGCTTACTATTAAAGCTGGAACTGTCCACAGTGAATGATGTCCGATTCCCGTGTCAACTTCACTCCCCTGTCCCCGGTACTCAGTGGATTCTGCGTCTTGCCCGTCCAATTCCCCATTGCCTAAACTGTCACCTACGCCTGATGCTCTGTGATCCTGGAGTTGGCACACTGAGATGATGTCATCACAGGCCACCGACACATAAATCAGCAGGCCTGGGTAGTCAGTCAGTGCGGGTTATTGCAGAATCAAACAGAAAAGCTGTATTGGTTGTGGAGCATCCCAAAAAGATTTAAATTGTATTCTTTACTAATTTTAAATACATTCTTGACACCTTCTCTAGGACCACATGCCAGGATGCCCCAGATGACACAGGTACGATCCTGTTCATCTCATCTGTCAGTCTTTCTCCCTACAGGGCACAGAATGCAGTCATGATGGGAAAGGAAAAGGGGATTCTGAGAACATCATTAGGAGGCAGCGTGACCCCTGGGGGCCCTAAAACAGCCATTGAATACCTAGTCCCAATTAAAAATTATATTTTCTTCAATCAATCCACACTGATATGATTCATAGTGGTCTTTAGTATTACAGAATTACTATGAGGAGGTTTTTTTTTTTTGTTTTCAAACAAACAAGAACAGCTGGGGAAACAAGGGTTGACCTTTCCAACCAAAAAACATGTTCTTTGGACTCTGGGAGTTATAATGAATGACAAGTAGGGTGATAAAGGTGCACACAGGAGTATCCAGCCCTGGTCTTCAAGGGCTACCAACAGTGTATGTAGTTAGGGGATCCCTGCTGGAGCACAGGTGGACTCATTAGTGGCTCAGACATGATAACTGCTCTACCTGTGCTCATTCAGGGATACTCTGAAATTGTGCATTGTTGGTAGCTCTCAAGGACCAGGGCTGGTTACCCTTGAGGTACAGGTATTTCTGTCTCCCTGCAATAAATCATTTTTATGGACCTGACACGTTCTTTTTGGTAATCATATACACCCACTACTTGTCTGACTCTGGCTGAGAACAGTGCACCTTGGTATTTGTAGGATCATGCACTACTGTCTAGGTATCACACATGTCCAAGAAACACAAACACCCAGGAAATAAATAGGTTGATATAATTTAATTACCATATACTTATAGCATATGAAAACATTCATATGTTATAGCCCTAAAATATCCTAAACTTGCTTATTAATGCATGTGTAAGTTGTTCAATGCAGAGCCATTTAATTTTGGTCTGTAATGAGACATAAGAGCAAACGGCAGTTCACTTATTGTAATTCGTTCCACTACTGTGGTAATTTTCCCAGTGCATTTACAGATAACCCTGGACAATCAAATTAAAATTGCTTTGGTAATTGGAGCCCTGGAAAAGGCAGGATCATCTGCTCCCATAGAGCAAAAGTAAGTATAAATTTTAGGCCCCAGGTAGGGTTGCCACCCAGCCGGTATTTTATCGGCAGGCCGGTAAAAAATTGGCTTCTTTCCAGTGTTAAGTCTATGGAGGGAATGCCTTGGCCGGTATTTTTTTTAAGCCCCAGGAAACAAAGAGAGACATTGTACAGATGTTAGCATGACATACAGGGTATTTAAGTGCCCTAATTTTAGAGGTCTATGGTCCTTTAAAATCTGAAGTGGATATTTATAAACCATTAGCCCTTTTCATTTCTCTTTCTCCTACAGCAGAAGTCATCCATTTCTGAAGCTCCAGTTGTTGGGGGCCATCATCTATAACCAGCCAACTCCTAGCTGAGTATGATGGGAGATGTAATATCCCATTGTAAAAAAGAGCCATTTGGGATCAGAGATTAGGGTTTCTGTGTTAAATACATATTTTTAGTGGGTGCTGCCTTGAATTACAGGCTGTTTAGCCCTTTGAGTGCCAGAGAGGTAGGCAACCCATTGCAATGCAATATGCTGGGTACTGCTCTGGTACTCAAAGAGTTAAAGGCATGGGAACCCTTTTCCATTTGAGTTTTGCTACACTCTGCCAGACAAGCTGTGCAGTGGTTTTGCAATCCCCTCTGGCAGTGAAGGTGTTACCACCGCATCTTAGCTATAAAGCAGTATACAATGCTTTTACAGGGCTTATTTTGGGTTGGGAAGGGGTATACGTAATGTTTAGAAGTATCAACAAATAAGGGTGCCTTGCCAGATGTCTTATTCCTTTTATTAAAAATAAAATTAAAAAAAAAATAAAATCTTTGTGAAAGTGCTTTGTGTGGAGCTGGAGGGAAGAACATCCTGCGGTGGGAGCGCGAGCAGCAGGTGGTGATGTGTGAATATTCTTTGTATATACCTGGATGTATTATATCAGTGGCAAAAGCTTTAATGTCTGTAGTGTGGTCACGTGGGGAATATCAGCCTTAAATCCAACAATATGCATGGGAACTTCACTAATAAACACTAAAGAAAACTCCAACCGGGCTACTGTCTGATTTTTTTTGGTGGTGGAATTGCACACGGAAGAATGGGTGGCTTCGTATTCTTATGCACGAAAAGAGGAACAATTGTGGGGCAAACCAATTGCACGATAGAGAGAAATTAAAACGTTAACTGATTTAAAGGAATACTAATCCTTATTTTGACTTTACATATTTTTCAAGCATATAAAATGGGAGTTAAAGGGATAGTAATGTTTCATAATACAAGTAGCTCTAATTAATCATAGTATTTGGACTTTGGAAAGTGGTATTTCAATTCTGTCAGAGTTGTAGTTCAAGAGTAATTGAATGATAAAGTATCCCCCTCCCACCCCTTTTACTGATGAAACACTGCTCAGCCAGAACAGAAGGGAGGTGCCCAGGTAGATTGCAGAGAGGGACAATCTTCAATTAAGATAAGGGAAAACCCTGAAAAACTTGTCAAGGGGGGCAGGGCTTTCATTGTTCTCATAGGAAGAAGATTGTCCCCTTCTGTTATCTGTCTGGTCTATGGACTGGATTCCACATCTGAGAAGAGATGTCTTACACTAGGTAAAAGGGGCAGGAGGGGAAACTTTGCTTGTGAATATCTCTCAAATCATAAATGTTTAAGAGATAAAACTTCTATCGTTCTTCATGTTTTTTTAATGCCTACAAAATAAAATAAAGATAAAACAAAGTATTACTATCCCTTTAAGTTACCTATACATTTTATTTTTTTCCATTTTCACCTTTTTTTCCAGTACTGTCACCTCATATAAGTAACTATTACCAATACATGGGTAGGCTGATAGATTGGCAATTCTAAAGATCTATTTATGTTTTTCAAATATAATATTATACTTCTTTTCAATAAAGTGAAGAGATGACAAGACAGTCTGAGAAATAGGAAGATAATGGCTTGGGTTGGATTTTCATCCCAGGTGCCCATAGGCAAGACACCCTAGGCTCCTTTAGGTATGCCTATGGCCACACCCCACACTGCTCACATGACCCCAGTCCCATCCCCTGTTTCCTGGCACAGAAAATACCCTTTGACTATATCAAACAATGACAAGAAAAAAATGTAACTCCTACTTTGCAAGAGAGATCTCCAATATGCAATGCATTGGAGATCTCTATAGTATCCAAGGGGTTCAATAATAGCCTTTAAAGGGGGGCTCTGGCCACTCACTATTGAGAATGTGGGTGTGACGAGCACAGCTAAGGCACCATCAAAATGCCTACTCTGCCTAATCGGAAATCTGGCCCTGAATAACAAATAAACAACAGTAAATTAAATATTTAGTAAAAGGACTCTTAAAGACACTTACATATTATACAATGAGCTCCCTGGATCTGTTTGCAGAGAGGTTTCTGTCAGGGAACGTGAAAGCAAGTCTAGTGCAATAAAAAACTAAAACAAGCATCCAGTGCAGCAGGGAGACTGTAATATTGTATTATAGTCTGCTTTGATGGTCTATCAATCAGGAAACTTTCTGGAAACTGAGATCCAGGTAGCTCCCTGTTAGGGACCTACAGTGTTACAAACAGGTGAAGATGATAAAAAGTATAGTCAGTGCTAGGTTGGCCTCCAAAACATTGTGAAGAAATGCACTGGAAGTGGAAACCACTCTAGTACTCAAGGAGTTAAAGGGATAGTAATGTTTCAAAATAAAAGCAGCTCCAATTACTCTTCATAGTATTTGAGCCATAGAGAGTGTTACTCTTAAAATTGATGAATTCTTAAAAACCTCATCAGGAAAACAAATAATATAAAAATCAATGGTGCTAAACTTGCCAATTGGGCTGAACGCAGTGGCATAACTATAGGGGTCTCACCTGTGAGGGCCACCCCTTGTGACTTTTCCACCTTGTGCCCGCAATCTCCCTCCAGTGTTCTAATAATGCAGAGCGCTGGGAGATGACATCATCTCCCAGCGCTCTGCATTGCTAAGAGGACCGTGCGGAAGCTCCAGGGAGGTAGGAGATGGGGGAATTGTGAAGATTGAGGGGCATTGTAGAGGGGGTCAGTGTGGTCGAGGGGGGCCCATGGCACTTCTTGCACCAGGGCCTGGTGGCTTCTAGTTATGTCTCTGGCTGCACAGTGCACTAATATTGCATTAGACTGTGCCAAGAACAGGCACTTTTGGGAACCTGGTGACTTTCCTGTGGGCCACCATTTTGTATTTTCAATATCAATATCAACTATTCCATCCAGGATCCTGTACCTTAGGAGTTATTGAAGAAGAAGCCACATGATCATGGGACTAGAAGAAGTGCAGAGACATTTTTTATTCATATTTGCAATTTTATTTTGCTGCTTGAAGCAGGGGGAGATATAGCGACAGCCCAAGGGCCACAAGAATATTAGACCCAAACCTGGATTCACTGCTTCAGAGCATTTATTTTACCCAATATCAATAATCTGAAACAGCTTCAGTCAGATATTTGTTTGCTGTCCTGAGGAACAACAAAAAAGTGACCTGGTAAGCCAGCTTTCACATGAACATCATGGTAGCAGTAATAGTAATGTATGAAGAAGGAAAAAAAAAAAACACGCATGAGTTATGAATAATTGTGGTCAATGTGCCACGGAGATTCTGAGCTAAATGAGGCATTGGAATAGATTTTTTTCACCCTACATCCTCCTGCCATCAATTTACTACGCTACTTATGCCAAACCTCCATCTGTTAATGCCCCTTGTTAAGTAGAGGACAATAGGATGTTCCTTTCCTATACGCCTTACTGCTCTGAGTGCCACAGGGGTGTGAAATGCATTGCAAAGCCCTCAAAGGGTTAAGATTATGCACTAAACAAAGGGTACAGGAAATGGCATGACTGTATACCATTTCCCTGACCAGGCGATGTACAGGGCTTATAATTCTTAGGAATGGTGGAGATGATCTGCTCGTATGCATTTCAGCACTGATACACCATAGTGCACACCCTGAAGTGCAGCCAATGGTGCTAGGGGCCAATGACATTGTAGCTACCCTGGCGAATTTGTAAATCTATGGGTTATTTCACACACGCAACATGCACAGAGACTACAGCAGAGAGGCCACATGCTGCAACTTCCTGGAACAAAGAGATAACAGAGCTACACATTTTGTATGGGTTTTAATGGAATCACATTGAAATTGCATAACTTTTGCAAGTAGATGTGTTTTCCCTGCAATTCCATCACTACTGTTTTATTGAGAAAATGTCATACTGGGAAAAATAAACTAGCTACAAAGGCATGCCTCCCAAATGTCCCTATTTAGGAGGGACAGTCCCTCTTTTAATCCCAAATCCCTCTGTCCCACCCTGATGTCCCTCTTTTTAGATCAGATTGTGTGGGGTGTATATAAATGTATCACATTGCTGTACAGCAATAAAACTCACATTATTGTTTGTTTAGACATCAGTACATGTGTTTAGAAATTACTCTGTGAAAATAAAATACATTGGTCTTGTTATAAGTCATCTATTAGTTTACACAAGGAGGTGTCAGTTGATCATGAAATAGCCTAAAAACGATTGGGAATGCCCCACCCACTAGTCACGCCCCCAGCAACACCCCCTAAAATACAAGTGTCCCTCTTTGGCAATTTGAAACATTGGGAGGTATGCAACGGCTGCCCCTTTAAAGGAGACTTAACCTTTTGAGTGCCAGAAAGGTTTCCATCACATTTCTCTGCACTCAAGGACTTTTTTCAAGCACATGATGGACTTTTTTCAACAGCAATATGTGCTATAGTATGAAGGAAAATGCACAGTGTGTTTTGTGAGAGACTGGCAGTGTTACAGGGTGCATGTGAAAGTAATAATATTTATCATGGTGCTATTAATTATGCCTTAGCATCTGTAGGTGCTATTGAGTAACCTAAAGATATACAATTCTGTAACAAACCAATTGTACCATACTGGAGATATTAAAATTCCCATTGGTTTAAATAGAAGTTTTAATCCGTTGAATGATAGATTCATTCAAGTGGCTAAAAGCCCATTTTAAATCAACGGAAACCTGGATTTTTATTCATGCCTTGAAATGCAGTTCACTTGTTCGAGAATTGCCAGTCGCTTATTGAATTGCACCTATGGTGTTGTTGGCAAAGCAACATGTGGCATGGTTGCCAATAGAGTTCTAGAAAAATGTAACAGTGTTTAACTATAGGAGGAGGTAAGGGGAGGCTGGCACTGCATCTGCCAGAATTGTACCTATATTTTGTTTAAACAGAGGGCAAACAGAGTTGCCAGAGAAATCCTGTACAATTATATGAACTACACACTATCATTCATCACACACTGTCTGCCCTTATCACCAGTTTGTCTCTCTCACAGTCAACAGTTACTGTATTCAAAGTACTGGGCATCTTAAGGTCATCCAGCTGCTGTCACACTACAACTCCCATAATTCCCTGCCAGCCAGTAATGGGTGCTATAGTCTGGCAGCAGCTAGAAGGTCTCCCATTGCCCATCCCTTCCATAAATACACTGGGTCATACACACAAAGAAAGAAGAGAGATTCTGATGCAAACTGATGACAACATAATGAACAAATACAGGTATCCAATATTCCTATTGAATTAAATGGTTCTTTTAACCCTTCTACATGTTGGTAACTACACTAGCATTTAAGAGATTAAACTAGACATTTAATTCAATGGGAATTTCCATTAGTCCCAAAAGGTGCCATTGATTTTCCATAGAGTTGCTTCTCCCTTTGTTTATATATATATATATATATATATATATATCCCTCTCTTTGTCTATAAGATCATGCAAGAAGCATGGCTCTCCATGGCACTGGTATATACTCTGTGGTGAAGTACAAGCAGGGAGGACACAATCACTATGTATCTATCACATAGAACTATTGTGTGTATATGTGTTTGTGTGACTGTGAGTGTGAGCGTGCGTGAATTTGAAACCTGAGGCCCTCCACCTGTTGAGAACTACAATTCCCATCACCCCTGGTCGGCTGTTGAATTGCCTGTTGAAATGGAAATCGGAGCCCTCAAAAGCTGCAGAGCAACCAGTTGCCCATCACTGCTCTACAAGCTTACACACTAAAATGAAGCATTGTAAAACATTGTCAAGTCTAAGAAGCCCCCAATAATTATGTTATTCTGCTCTAGCCCCTTGTAACACTACTCCTCACACAAACATTGATTTGAGATATTAATTTGGGTTGTAGCCTCATCTCTTTAATACTGGCTTCCTATGAAAGATAGATAGGGTAGGTCTGCATAGGAAACAGCCATAGGGCAAGGGTGGGCAACTTCTCTGTCTGACAATTTACACCATATTTGACATGCTAAGGATGATGGGATTGTAGTCCATCAACACATGGAGGCCAGCTGAGAGTAATCAGAACTGCAATCCAACATCTGGACAGCCAATCATTGCCCATTCTTATTCTAGTGAAGAAATGGGTCCTAATCATCCCTGCAGTAAGCATGTTTTATTAGTGGACAATAATTAAAGAGGAAAGGTGACAATCCTAGGCTTAATAATTACTGATAATTAATTTGCAATCAAATATGTCTGTTTTACAATCCCCTCTAGCAGCAAATGGGTTAAAAGAATGAACATATTTCTCACCTCAGGGGTAAAAAAAAAAATCTATTAAAAGAAAATAAAAACAGCTATTTCCAAACACCCCCATCTCTCCCCCCACCAGCCTCACAACTACCTGAAACTTTGCGATTCCGCAGGGATTTTATCAGCAGGAATTGATCTGCTTGTGGATTCCTGGGGCTCTTTTGAGGTCTGAATTATACCAGTATTGACAAAGCCTGAAAAAGATAAATAATTTAAGGCATATATCTTGTATCACATTCAGTGCACGCTTTGTCCGGGCCTTTTCTATCAGTCTTAACCTTTACCTTCACTCCTGGCTCTAAACAAATTAAGACATGTTATTAAGCTGCAGAATTTAAAGCCAGACTTGTGTGTGTTACAATTGTCTGGCTGTACTTCCTGGCCAAGTGCAAAGTGCCAGGTGTATTCTGGGAAACACTAACATCATTTACAGTTTATTCCAAGCACTGTAAATATATTTCCCCTTGCCCAAATGCCACTCTGCTCAGATGCCAGCAGGTTGTCTAGCTTTACATTTCAGTTGATCTTCTTACTAGGAGTATAAAGAAGATTATAATTTAATATATTCTTTTAGATTAGCCAATCTGCTGACCCTTTAGTCACCCACAAAGCAATTTGTTGAGATGTCCCTAGCATTTAAGGGATTAACTGTTTGAGTGCCAGGGAGGATCAAAACATTTTGCTTTACAATTCGTCTCACACCTCCCTGACAGTCAAAGGGCTAATCAGTAATTTACAGTGCAGTCCATAAGTATTTGCGCAGTGACGCAAGTTTTATTGTTCTGGCTCTGTACTCCAGCACACTGGATTTGAAACTAAACAATAACTAAGAGGATAACGTGCCGACTGTCAGCTTTAATTTGAGAGTATTTACATCCATAAACCATGAGTAGTGTAGGAATTACAAGCCTTTTTATACATGGTGCCTCCATTTTAGAAGACCAAAGTTAATTGGACAGTTGGTTGTGCTGCTGTTTCTTGGCCACGTGCGAGTTGTTGCATCATTAGTTCATGCAAAAGAGAGCTAACAAAAGGTCTAGAAGTGATTCTAGGTATGGTGTTTGCGTTTGAAGTCTGTTGTTTCTCAAGTATCAGTATCAGTGCTAGTAAAGCAGGCCATCATGAGGCAGAAAAGTTAACTCAATAAGAGACATAGCCAAAACATTAGGTGTGTCAAAATCAACAGTGTGGTTCATTCTTAAGAAGCAAGGATGCACTGGCGAGCTCAGCGATAATACACAATTATAGTAGATAACTGAAGAATGCTTGAAATTGTGAAGAAAACCCCCTTTTCAACTGTTGAACACATTAGGATAGGATGGAAAGCATGGTAATTAAAGGAATGATACATGATCCAAAGCATAGCACCTCATCTGTGAAACATAGTGGAGGTAAAGATATGATTTGGGCATGTGTGGCTGTCACTGGAACTGGCTCACTTGTCATTATTGATGATGTGACAGCTGAGGGCAGCAGCAGGATGAATTGTGAAGTGTATAGAAACATCTTCACAGATCCCACCAAATACCTCAAAACTCACTGGAAGGCACTATACCTTGTAGCAGGACAATGACCTGAAATGTACTGCAAAAGCAACCAAGGAGTTTTCATAGCCAAAAAGTGGAATGTTCTTGACTGGCCAAGTCAATCATCCAACCTGAATCTAACTGAGCATGCATTTCACTTGCTGAAAACAAGGTTGAAGGGAAAAATACCCAGAAACAAAAAGGAACTGAAGATGGTTGTAATACAGAGCTGGAAGAGCATCACCAGGGTAGATACGCAGTGTCTAGTGATGTCTAGGGGCCTGAGACTTCAGGCAGTCACCAGATGAAGAGGGTTTGCAACAAAAGTACTAAATATGATGACATTGTTTAAGATTGTGTTATCTGTCCAATTACTTTTGTCCTTCTAAAATGGAGGAACTATGTATAAAAAGGGCTGTAACACTGTTCACAGTTTATGGGTGTAAATACTGTCATATTAAAGTAGACAGTCTGCACTTTATCTTCTTAACCCCTTAATGACCAGTGATGAGCCAGGACCATCACGTTTTTTTTCTGCCTGAAGGATCGTGACGGTCCTTGCACATCACACACTTTTTACTTACAGTGCTTTTGCAGGAGCACTGAAAGTAAAAACAGGGTGTGAAATTAACCGCTCCAAGACCGGAGAGGCAGTGGCATAACTATAGGGGTCGCAACCACGACCGGGCCCGTCACTCCAGGGGCCCGGGTGCCCCCTGCAACCCCCTCCTCCTGGATTACATCATCTCCCAGCGCTCTGCATTACAGAAGAGGACATCGCGGGAGAACATTGCGCCAGCCCGTCTCTCCTGCCACTCCACTGGACCACCAGGGATTGGGAGGTAGGAAATGGAGGCATTGTGGATGACCCGGGGGCCAATGTGTTTGGGGGTTGGGGGGGCCCATGGCACTTCTTGCACCAGGGCTCGGACCATTCTAGTTACGCCTCTGTGGAGAGGTTTCTCAGATCCCTGATCTCCATGCCAGCAGACGTCATCAAAGCAGTCCTTAAGGGTAGGTAACTTACCTGGACTGCTGGGCTTTAAGGGGGTTAAAGAGATAGCAATGTTTCGCCATAAAAGCAGCTCCAATTAATCTTCATAGTATTTGGGCCATGGAAAGTGCTATTTCAATACTGTCAGAGTTGTAGTACAAGAGTAGTTGAATGTACACTGCTCATCTCAGAGCAGCAAGACTGTCCAGATGGTTCACAGAGAGGGACAAACTTCAGTGAGCATAAGTAAAAAAACTGAAAAACCTGTCAAGGGGGGCAAGGCTTTCATTGTTCTCACAGCAAGAGGACCGTCCCTTGCTGTGAGCTGGCTGGTCTGTGGACCAGATTCCACATCTGAGGGGAGGTGGCTTACACTAGGTAAAAGGGGCGGGAGGGGGATACTTTATCATTCAATTACTCTTGAACTACAACTCTGACAGTATTGAAATATCACTCTCCATGACCCAAATACTATGAAGATTAATTGAAGTTGCTGTTTTTTGTGACACATTTAACACTGTTTAATTTCAGATATGGAAAAGTACAGAGCCAAAACAACAACACCTGTGTCACCTCCCAAGTTCTTATGGGCTGCACTGTATGTAGTGTCCCGTGTTATATTACTAACACCTAATAATAAACCCCCTCACTTACCATACTATGGACAGAAAATACCAATGGCCCATATGTCTTTTACCCTTGGGCATTTGTTCAAGAGATAACAACTTCAGTCCAGGATGTCATCATGTCTGCGGAAATGGAACATGGTAATCTTAATCCTTTAAGGACCAGAATGGTGTGTGCTTGCTTCTTAATGTGTTGCACACACCTCTGGTCCTTAAAGGGTTAAGTGGGCACAAGCACTCACTTGTTTCAGTTTGAAGTAACTTCCAGCAATCATCATGTCTGCCTCCATGGATATGACATCCAAGATCTCTCTTGAATAAAGCCACAAGGCCAAAATTAATAGGGGGTCATTAAGATTTTCTGTTCATAGTAAGGCAAGTCAGAGCCGTTCTTAAAAGGCATCAGTTCGGCTGTAATCATTATTAGATGGGAATTCTGGGTCAGATAACATTTGAAATCCACCAGAATGTGATCTATACCCACATTGTCACAGTCCTATTCAGCCAGAGATTGCCATTTCTACAAAAAGGAGCCAAACCTTTGCTGTGGGCTCTGGTTCTAAGGCAGTGTTTCTCAACTCCTGTCCTCAGGACCCACTAACAGGCCAGGACTTAGGGATTTCTCTGCTAGAGCACAGGTGTGGTGATCAGAGGCTCATTCACATTGATTAACTCACCTGTGCTCTAACAAGGAAATCATGTGATCAGAGGCTCATTCACATTGATTAACTCACCTGTGCTCTAACAAGGAAATCATGTGATCAGAGGCTCATTCACATTGATTAACTCACCTGTGCTCTAACAAGGAAATCATGTGATCAGAGGCTCATTCACATTGATTAACTCACCTGTGCTCTAACAAGGAAATCATGTGATCAGAGGCTCATTCACATTGATTAACTCACCTGTGCTCTAACAAGGAAATCATGTGATCAGAGGCTCACTCACATTGATTAACTCACCTGTGCTCTAACAAGGAAATCATGTGATCAGAGGCTCATTCACATTGATTAACTCACCTGTGCTCTAACAAGGAAATCATGTGATCAGAGGCTCATTCACATTGATTAACTCACCTGTGCTCTAACAAGGAAATCATGTGATCAGAGGCTCACTCACATTGATTAACTCACCTGTGCTCTAACAAGGAAATCATCAAATCCTGGCCTGTTAGTGGGTCCTGAGGACAGGAGTTGAGAACCACTCTTCTAAGTGACCATTCCATAAAAACTAGTAATGGTGTTGTGGGGCATTCAGCTGGCTTGTGAGAAAATGCTGACAATTTAATTAAGACATTTACTTCTCTTTCTTCCTCCCCCATCTTCCTCTTCCCCACACTCCTGATCTACTGCCCCCCACCATCTTATTTTTGTTGTAATCACCTGATTTCTCCTAACCCAGTCACCTCCGCCCTGCACTGCTTCTCTCACTTCCCTGATCTAGTCTTTTCTGCTTGTCCTCTTTCTCAAGTTCACTTTAGCCTCCATATATCTTGCTGCTTTTTCTTCTGTCCTTTCCCTCTGCTTCTCTCTCACTCATTTCTCTACTACCAATTATCCTTTTTGCTCCCCTCCTTACTACTTCTTTCTCCCTCTCCTGGCCGCCTTCTCTGCTCTTTTCTCCCCAGCTCTGCTTTTACTATCTGCTTCCCCTCCAATGTATCCTCACCTCCCACCTTCCCTCTCTCCTCCCCCCATCTTAATCCCTTCTCCCAACATCTTTCCCCCTCCTTATATTTTCCCCTCTCCCATTTTTCTTGCTCTCTCCCTCTACCCCAGCCAGTAGCAATTCCCCATTAGGCAGAATCAGCAACTGCCTGAAGTGCCAAGTTTTGAGGGGTGGTTCCTCTGCCATGATGGCAGTGCCCCATTTTGATTCGTGTGTATGGCCCAGTGCAATCCCAACACAATGGAAAACTTTCAAGCAGCCAAGAAGTCACTTTGCAGCAAATAAATGACTGAAAGATTTCAAAACTATTTATATTGGCCATTTTTTTTTATTTAAAGCAATCATTTATGAGAAATTTAGATGTATTCGTGAAAATCTGCCCGGCATGCCTGCCAACTACTGACATTCCACACTGTTCTCCATCCCAACTGCCACTTCCTAGCAGTATTATCATATTTGCATAAAGTAACATATAAATAAAGCTAAGTATCTCAAACAATTGTTTTGAATAAAAGAAATTGTTAACCAAAATTTAGGTGGACAATAATGGTTGGGGGTTAGGGGCGGAGTCACATTTGTGTGTGGGGAGTGGCTATGGGTTGGAGCAAAGGGCACCTTTGGTGCTTTGCCTAGGAGTGACAGAGATGTAAATTTGTATTCATATAATATCAAATCGATGAGGGGCGGAGTCACATGTGTGTGTGGGGAGTGGCTATGGGTTGGGGCTAAGGGCACCTTTGGTGCTTTGCCTAGGAGTGACAGAGATGTAAATTTGTATTTATATAATATCAAATCGATGAGGGGCGGAGTCACATGTGTGTGGGGGGAGTGGCTATGGGTTGGGGCTAAGGGCACCTTTGATGCTTTGTCTAGGAGTGACGGAGATGTAAATTTGTATTTACATAATAACAATCGATGAGGGGCGGAGTCACATGTGTGTGTGGGGAGTGGCTATGGGTTGGGGCTAAGGGCACCTTTGATGCTTTGTCTAGGAGTGACGGAGATGTAAATTTGTATTTACATAATAACAATCGATGAGGGGCGGAGTCACATGTGTGTGTGTGGGGAGTGGCTATGGGTTGGGGCTAAGGGCACCTTTGGTGCTTTGTCTAGGAGTGACTGAGATGTAAATTTGTATTTACATAATAACAATCGATGAGGGGCGGAGTCACATGTGTGTGTGGGGAGTGGCTATGGGTTGGGGCTAAGGGCACCTTTGGTGCTTTGCCTAGGAGTGACTGAGATGTAAATTTGTATTAACATAAAAACAAATCAATGAGGTTGAAAAAAAACATGCGTCCATCAAGTTCAGTTAGTTTCATATAACCCCTGTTGATGCAGAGGAAGGCAAAAGAAATAAAAATAATTGAAACCACCTCAATTAAGCCCAAAGTGGGAAAAAGAAAAATCCTTCCCGACTCCAAATGGCAGCTGGATATTTCCATGGATCAACAGCCTATATGCTGTGAAACCAGCTATTTCTTTATCCTGTTCTCTCCCTCTTCTTTTCTCCTGTTCCTTCTTGCCCATGATAGTGGCAGATCTGGTCTTATATACAAGAACAATCATTTACTTGCCACCCTTCCTCTGGTTCTCCCTTCCTATATTCTCCCCCAGCTCCTAGCACCCTCTCCTTTTCCCAGCCCTCCACCCAGTTTCACTTTTCTCCATCCGCTGGCTCCTCCTTTTTATTTCCTTTCACCAGAGTCACAGTTCCCAGAAGTGGTGCAAGTGCAAAATATGGGGCCTAGCCAAGTTTATGGACTCCTCAAATACTACATATAAGGGTTTATCTATTATTTCTATTGGTTTTCGAAGCAGAAATTTATTTTTCATCCGTTTACTCACCACATGTTATCATTTTGTCTGCATTTCCCTCCTCATTTGGTTCCTCTTCCTCCCTCCACATTCGACTCTACTCCACCTCTCTCTCTCTGCATCATCCCACCCATTATGTTTGATAGACGCTCCCTCCTCTCCTGCTTTTCTATGCCTGGTTACCGTCCCACTACAGTCAGATTTCCCATTAGGCAGAGTAGGCAGCCAGCTGGACATGCCTAATTTTGAGGCATTACTAAGCTATGCTGATCTCATCCACTGTGCTGGGTTGTGGATGTGGCCAAAGGAATCCCAATATCCCTGCACCACACATATGTACGAATACATTGTAAAATGACAGACTTCTCCGATTTCAAAAGAATACAGTTTGTTGGTTGACGTTTACCTGGAGCGTGGGTGTATCTAGAGCAGTGTCCAAGGTTATGACAGGTAACTGAAGGGGTTTCACTGCTGTTTTCACAATTTTGTCCACCCTTGTACATGAAGCTAGGACGATATACTGGGATTTGGAAAGGTCCATTCATTCATCCTATGTGAATATAATATTATATTTATTTTCAATAAAGTGAAGAGAATGAAGATAGATTTTGACAAACAGGGAAACAGCAGATAGACAATAGTAAATTAACCCTCTGAGTGCCTGAGGGGTACACAAAACATTGCAAAGCAATGTGTTGCTTACCCCTCTGGCATTCAAAGGGTTAAAGAACTTGCAAAATGACCAGATAACTTTGTTGTCGTGATTTTAGTCCATATAATAATAATAAAAAGATTAGCCCTTTTAAAGGGATAGTGATGTTTCATAAAAATAGCAGCTCTAATTAATCATCATAGTATTTGGACTTTGGAGAGTGTTATTTCAATTCTGTCAGAGTTGTAGTTCAAGAGTAATTCAATGACAAAGTATCCCCCTCCCTCCCCTTTTAGTGATGTAACACTGCTCAGCCAGATCAGAATTGAGGTGCCCAGGTAGATTGCAGAGAGGGACAATCTTCAATTAAGATAAGGGAAAAACCTGAAAAACTTGTCAAGGGGGGCAGGGCTTTCATTGTACTCATAGGAAGAAGATTGTCCCCTTCTGTTATCTGTCTGGTCTATGGACTGCATTCCACATCTGAGAAGAGATGGCTTACACTAGGTAAAAGGGGCGGGAGGGGACACTTTGCTTGTGAATATCTCTCAAACCATAAAGGTTTGAGAGATAAGACTTAGATCGTTTTTCATGTTTTTTAATGCCTACAAAATAAAATAAAGATAAAACAAAGTATTACTATCCCTTTAAGACCAGAGGGGCATGTAAGTCATGCATTGCCTACTATGGTACCTTAAAGTTTTAAATGATAAAGGATATATTGCATATCATATACATATCAAAAGTGCAGATCTCCTGCCAAATACAAATATAGTTAAAGCGGAACTGTCACTTTCCCTAACCCCCCCCCCCCCACTCCAATACCTTTATTTGCATTTCCTGTAGTAAACCTCCTATATAATTTTTTATAATAACTCCTACATATATATAAAATAAAACCTCTGTCTGACACTGGATCCAGGAGAGAGAGCGCGGCCATTTTGCATACGTTGTCCCTCCTAATAGCTGTTAATCATGCCGAAAAGCCTGTCCTTTCTCTTAGGGGGCAGGCTCTCCACGTACATAATCATTTACTCCACCCGGTGGAGATTACCTGTAAAAGGTGATGGCTATCCTTGAAACTTCTTGTCTTACCTGTGGTACAGCTTGTGTACAGCACGCAAGAAGTCCGAATGTGTAAGCAGTTTTAGGTAGATGGGCGGTACATTACTGAGAATTTTCAGGCTATTTCATTGATACTTCCTTGGGTAACCTAATAAATGACATAACAAGACCAAAGTATTTTGTTTAAACAGACTAATTTATAAGCACATATACTGATGTTTAAACAAACAATAATGTGAATTTTTAACTGTAGAGCAATATGATACACATATACACATACCACACAATCTGATCTCCTAAAAATAGGGACATCATGGTGGGAAAGAGGGACAGAGGGATTTGGGTCTAAAATAGGGTGACCACATTTCCGTTCTGCCATTCCGGGACATGTGGTCACCCTAGTCCCGTGGCTGAGGCTCCCGTCGGCACTGATCATCTTTCTGAGGCTGACACAGAGTAAGAATTTCCAGTGTGTCAGCCTCAGAAAGATGGTCAGCGCCAGCGGGAGCCTCAGCCGCGGGACTCACTCACAGCACCAGCATACCTGCTCCATCCCAGCTGTCTCACACACACCAGTCCAGCCAGCCAATGAAATGTATTTGCTATATGGTCCTCATTGGCTGGCTCAGCCAGCCAATGAGGACCATATAGCAAATACATTTCATTGGCTGGTTGGACTGGAGCTTGTTGCTCCATTCCGGGACTCTTTGTTGTCCCGGTGAGGGATGACAGAGGACACAGACCCCCAATAAGGGACAGTGCGGACATTCCGGGACATGTGGTCACCCTAGCCTAAAAGACTAAATAGGGACAATTGGGAGGTATGCTTTAATTCTGAAGAGTCTCCCCTTCCACTGCCTTTGCTCACTGAATGCTAAAGCTGGTATACCAGTAGGACTGGGACAGACTTGGTGAGACTGAAGTCCTAATAAGAAATGGGTTAATTCTGGAGCAAGTCAACTATACCATAGGGGAAAATTAACAGTTTCCATCTATTTAAATGAGGCATTTAACCACCAGAATACTAGAAAGGTCTCCAACAAATTACAAAGCAATGCACTGGAGATCTCTCTAGCATTCGTTATATTTTCACTGCAAATATTCACAGGGTCCTTAACTCAGTGGGTGATTGGGGTGTTTTCACTTATCTTCTATAGCACAGATGGTATTCTCCAGAATTACTCCACTTCTCTTAGTAAATCAGCCTAAATGCTGCTAATGTTTTCCTCTAACCAATGCCAGAAACTTCCTGTGCCAGCTAAACCAAATCAGTATACAGAAGAATTCTTGGCCAATTGCTAGTCTTGCAGGCATAATTAGCTAAGCTCTGACAATGCAGACTGGGACATCATTTTTAGACCTAGTTAAAGGGGAGTTTAATAGATATAGTCACAAGGAAAGAGGAAAAACCTAACTATCGTAAGGGACACATAATCCTGAAATTCCCATTCATTTAGATTGAGCTTTAAATGAATAGCAACCCTTTATTTTAACTATACATAATTTGCAATAACATAATATATACAACCAAATTGCCTATTTTTTTTATTATTTTATTTTTTTTCACCTGTTTTTAAATACTTATGTTCTTGACAATAAGCTCTCTGGATTTGTTTGCAGGGAGCTTTCTGTCAGGAAACATGAGACCAGGTCTAGTCATACAATATAGCAGAGATACAGTGTAAACAAATGTAGCGCACAAAGCATTCAATGCTGTAGAGAGACTGTAACATTGTATTACAACATACTTTGGTAGTCTATTGACAAGAAATCTCTCTAGAAACCCGAAATATAGTCAGCTTACTGGCAGGGACATAAACATCAGGGGAAGATGAAAAAAAGAAAAGAAAATATACAGGCAAATTGACTGTACATATTATGTGCTTATAGAATATATAAAGTCAAAATAAAGGGTTAATATTCCTTTAAACCCCTTTGAATGCTAGAAATGTATATGTTGCAATGCAAATGAAATAACTGAACTTTTAAATTGTGTCACTGTGATGTAGATGGTTTTGCTCAGTAACAAACATTACTAAGGCTACAAAAGTTTAGGGTGAGTGGAGCTGTGAACTGTTGGCTTGTACTAAAATGGTGGTGGGAAATTGGAGGTCTGCCAGTTGCTCCCAGATTACAAATCCCATCCATGGGTGTCCACAGGGAGACGCTTGCCCCCTCTGCACTTGCCCACCCTGGATAAACATTGGGGCTTGTCGATTTGACCTGGGGGACATATTATGGCTTTGCAAACCCCCCTGTGGATGCCCTTACTCCCATCGTTCCCTGGCAGCCTGATTGGAGTTGTACTAGTCTGGCAGCAGCTGGAGGGCCTCACATTGCCCATCGCCGTTCTATTACATTTCAATCCAAGTAGGTAGTGCTAAGAGCAAGCCTTGAGAAAGTAGGTGCAGAATGGATTGCGTTTTTTTATGGAACATCCTTGGAGTCCTATGCAGAAAAGAATAAAATTAGTGATTTTATTGCAGACCAGCTGCATTATATGGGACAGTTACGAATGTCCATCAATTTAAATGGATTTTCTAACCTGGAATGCTAATAATTTCCCCTACACATCAATTCAAGTTTGCCAAAGATGAGCGATTGATGTACAAAGACGAGCCGGTGTAATTCTGGGGACAAAACCAACTATACCATTCAGGACAAATATTTCTATTGATTTAAATATGGCTTTAATCCTCTATGAATTCAAGACCATTCCACATGACATTGATTTACAACGCATTGGAGAACTCTAGCATTCAAGGGGTTAAAAGCCCAGTTTAAAGTGTTAGTAATGTCCCATTATGAATAGCTTGCATTTTGTAGAGCTTCAAAAGTTGAATTGAATGTAAAAAAACATCTCTCTCAAACCGCTATGGTTTGAGAGATACATGCATTCAAACTTTGAGGTCTCCTGCTTTCAGCTGTAAAGCTGTCAGCAGGAGATCCGTGTCAGCCGACATGGAGGCTCTGCAGCAGAGCCACAATTGTGTTATTTAAAACAAATGACTTCCTTGGAATGGTCTATAAAGTGTGCCTGGTTTGTAAGCACACTTTTTAGACCATTCCAAGGAAGTCATTCATTTTAAATAACACAATTGCGGCTCTGCTGCAGCTGAAAGCAGGACACATCAAAGTTTGAATGCATGTATCTCTCAAACCATAGCGGTTTGAGAGATACCGTTTTTTGCATTCAATTCAACTTTTGAAGCTCTACAAAATGCTATATATTTATAATGGGACATTACTAACACTTTAAATTCAAGTGATTTGGTGGAATTTGTATCCCACCCTCCCACATGGTGCAGCTGGTGTGCTCCAAAACTATTCCACTTTCTTTCTGCATAAGGCCTTTTAATTGCTTTACCTGTTTTCTGTCTCTCTTTAGGAGGACACATTCTAAAAGGGAAAGTACTAATCTGCCATCACAGAGCATTTCCCGTGCTTTCACTCCATGCGCCTTCATTCTGGAGTAGGTTTGAGAGATAAGACTTATATCGTTCTTCATGTTTTTTAATGCCTACAAAATAAAATAAAGATAAAACGAAGTATTACTATCCCTTTAAGCATTTGCAGCAAGCAGCCACAATACACATTATACTGAACTACTAAGTTTTCATGTTTTCTATGAAATAAAAACACTACACTGTCTTGTTCACAGTCTGGGACTTATACAGTAAACAAGATAGGAGAAATTCTGGAGCAAACTAACAACATCATAAAGGACAATTAAATCTTCCCATAGATTTAAATGGGGTTTTTAACTTCTTGAATGGTAGCAGCATGAGACCCATTGCTTCTCAAAGCGTTGGAGACCTCTGTAACATTCAGGGGAACTGAATATCCCTTTTATATCAATGGGAGTTCCAGGACATATTTCTCCCTTTGGTCAGGTTGGTTCGCTCCTGAATTGTACCACTTTTCTTTTGCGCATATGGCCCAGTAAGCACTTGTAACTCACTGCAGTGACCGAGAAGGGAATGTATTTCAACATCTGGTTTATCTGACCACCATTTTACTTGGTGAGGCAGGGCGTTACCTGATCACCAATCACCTGATCACCAATCATAAATCTGATTGGTCAAAGCAGCAGATGAAGAACTATATGAAACATCTGGAGGGGGATCATGATGAAATAAACTCTCCAGTTCCCATGTTATTCTATGGAGCCTGTGCATTAAAGGGATAGTAATGCTTCATTCAATCTTTATTTTATTTTGTAGGCATTAAAAAAACATGAAGAACAATATAAGTCTTATCTCTCAAACCTTTGTGGTTTGAGAGATATTCACAAGCAAAGTTTACCCTCCTGCCCCTTTTACCTAGTGTAAGCCATCTCTTCTCAGATGTGGAATGCAGTCCATAGACCAGACAGATAACAGCAGGGGACAATCTTCTTCCTATGAGAACAATGAAATCCCTGCCCCCCTTGACAAGCTTTTCAGGTTTTTCCCCTATCTTAATTGGAGATTGTCCCTCTCTGCAGTCTACCTGGGCACCTCCCTTCTGATCTGGCTGAACAGTGTTACATCAGTAAAAGGGACGGGAGGGGGATACTTTGTCATTGAATTACTCTTGTACTACAACTCTGACAGAATTGAAATAACACTCTCCAAAGTCCAAATACTATGATGATTAATTAGAGCTGCTTTTATTATGAAGCATTACTATCCCTTTAAACATGTGACTGCCAGGGGAGTGCACAGTGCATGGCAAAGTCATACATTACGCACCCCTGTGGCCTCCAAAAGCTTAAAGGGATAGTAATACTTCGTTTTAACTTTATTTTATTTTGTAGGCATTAAAAAAACATGAAGAATGACATAAGTCTTATGTCTCAAACCTTTATGGTTTATGAGATATTCACAAGCAAAGTTTCCCCCTCCCTCCCCTTTTACTGATGTCACACTTTTCAGCCTGAGCAGAAGGGAGGTGCCCAGGTAGACTGCAGAGAGGGACAATCTTCAATTAAGATGAGGGAAAAACCTGAAAAGCTTGTCAAGGGGGGCAGGGCTTTCATTGTTTTCATAGGAATAAGAGTGTCCCCTTCTGTTATCTGTCCAGTCTATGGACTGCATTCCACATCTGAGAAGAGATTGTTTACAGTAGGTAAAAGGGATGGGAGGGGAAACTTTGCTTGTGAATATCTCATAAACCATAAAGGTTTGAGAGATAAGACTTATATCATTCTTCATGTTGTTTTAATGCCTACAAAATAAAATAAAGTTAAAACGAAGTATTACTATCCCTTTAAATGCATAGTAATACTTATAATAAAGAACAGCTCAGGGTCTTCTTTATTCAATTTGTAGCACTTAGTGGTACATTTCAATACTAACAGTTTTGTAGTTCAACCTCAATTGAATCCGAAAGGATCCCCCTCCCTCCCCTTCTGGCTGCCTCCCATCAGTTGAGAAATCCGGATGTGGGACCAAACAGTGTACAGCAAGGGACAATCTTCACTCAGTGAGTATAAGGGAAACCCTGCCTCCCCCCATGGCGAAGGAGGGCAGAATTTTCCTTATGCTTCCTGAAGACTGTCCCTCGCCATACTCCATCCACGCCAGCATGAGAGCAGGGTGACACAGGGGAAAGGGGCGAGAGGGGGATCCTTTCGGATGCAATTGCAGTTGAACTACAAGACTGTGAATATTGAAATATATCGCTATAAATAGAATAAAGACGACTCGGAGCTGCACTTTATAAAAAGTATTACTATCCCTTTAAGATACCTCCAACGTGAAAGGTGTTAGTGCACAAACATGAAAGAATAGCACGGTACTGGAGAGACTCTCTCTCACTGAGGCTGATGGACTAAGAAAAGTGGTGTAATTCTGGAGAAAACCAATTGTACCATAGGTGACCCAGATCTCATTGTTTTAAATTGTAATTTTAACCCTATGAAGACTAGGGATGGTATCCTACCCAGGGTGCAATCTCTTTTAGCCTACTAGTGCCTTTCACAGAGAGGAAATATCCTAAAGCATAACATATTGGTCCTGCCATAACAGCAGTACAACCACGAAGTGCCAGGCAATTCCTCTCTGAACAAGAGAACAGCCAATCCCAGATGTACCTTTCAGCCTTGTTGGGCCTCGTCAGTGAGGTGTAGCTGATCTCTCTAAGCACTGTGAGCAAGGGGCCCAATGTTGGATTCCCCTATTGCCCTTTGGACCCCTTGCTCACATTGCTTAGAGAGATCAGCTACACCTCACTGCGGGGTCGCGGGGCAGTCATGCGCAGTAGAGACTGCCCGCGCCGCGGCTGATACAGAGCTGTCCTGCTCTGTATCAGCCACGGCACGGGCAGTCTATACTGCGCATGACTGCCCCGCGACCCACTGGCAGTGGCACTGTGGTCCGTGTAATGGGCTCTTCAATTAGTATTTACATAAAGCATGGATATAGGAACCTACATTTTTTATTTCATGCATTCTAATCACATTTAGTGTTTATGTATAGGTAGGTCACATGGTGACTTAGGTCACGTTTCCCTCACATCACATGATTTAATTCTGACACTCCACTGGACCATTCAAACTTCAAATACTCTGAACTGGTAAATGTTATTTATCCCCTGACGAAGCCTGTTACAGGCGATACGCATTGGGATCAGCACTTAGAGGAGGCTTCCTATTGTCCTAGTGTCATTCCATCTATTATTTCATGAGTATACCTTTTTCACACTTATAATTTTTATTTGCACTCTTGCACTATGGGGTTATTTATAGATAGCATTTAATACAGTGTGTTATCACTAGTGCATATTTTTATTTTGTGCTCTCACATTGGAAAGATGCAAGGACCAATTATATTTGTCTGTTGCTGAATTGTTGTTTTTTTTTTGCATATTCTGTTACCCTTTTAACTACTTATAGATGGTGTTTTGACATCACTGTAATTTATAGTCTAGTATTTGTGTGATCATGCATTATGTAAGTTTTTCCAGGTTTAAAACAGGTCTTGGCTCCTTGGTTCTAATTGTTATTAAAGTCAGGGCCGGATTTACATTCCAGGCTCCCCTAGGCAAGGCACTCTGGGCACTCTTAGCTCCGCCCATGGCCACACCCCACTCCTCACATGACCATGCCACCAGTCTCCTCCACTGTTTCCTGGCACAGAATATACCTCTGGCCTACAACAAGCAAGGACATAAAAGATTTAACCCCTTGGTTGCTAGAGAGATCTCCAACTCATTGCTCCACAGTGGTTTGGAGATCTCACTAGCATCCAAGGGGTTAAATAATAGTCTGTAAAGGGGTGTATAAGCTACTGCATGGATAAAGAGATTGCTCTGGCCCCACCTACAATTCAGAATGTGGGTGTGGCCAGCACAGCTGAAGCGCCCCTCAAAATTTGGAGCTCTAGACAGGTGCCTAGTCTGCCTATTGGGAAATCCAGCCCTGATTAAAGTCATTTTTTTGTGATATTTTTATATCAATAAAATATACCTTTGTTGTATTTGTATTCTCGCTGTGAGTGAATCTTTTATGGGACTTTTCTTCATCTTGGAAAGGTTGTCTCCTTTTGATCCTCCTGTCTCTAAGATTGGGTATTTGGTTATATGTTGAAGCCCAGGGCCGGATTTCCCAATAGGCAGACTAGGCACCTGCCTACAGCTCCAAATTTTGAAGGGCGTCTCAGCTATGCTGACCACACCCACATTCTGAATTGTGGGAGGGGCCAGAGCAATCTCTGTATCTATGCAGTAGCTTATACACCCCTTTACAGGCTATTATTTAACCCCTTTGATGCTAGTGAGTTCTTGGAGATCTCTCTAGCAACCATGGGGTTAAAGCTTTTATGTCCTTGCTTGTTGTAGGCCAGAGGTATATTCTATGCCAGGAAACAGTGGAGGAGACTGGTGACATGGTCATGTGAGGAGTCTGGTGTGGCCATGGGCGGAGCTAAGGATGCCCAAAGTGCCTTGCTTAGGGGAGCCTGGAATGTAAATCTGGCCCTGTTGAAGCCCGTGAGTGCACCTCATTATTTGGTGGTTTCTGCTGAGAACTAATTTGAGTCAGTGCCTGCTCACAATGCCTTGTGCACCCTTCTGGCACTCAAAGAGATAAACCATGACAAAACTTTATTAGACATGGAGTAAAACAAATGTGTTAGGCCTCTACTAAGGCCCTGGAGGCATTTACAGCCCTTGGGCATAGTCAGCCTGACACTCCATGCAAATTCCATCAAACAATAAAAATGGGACCTGTTATAAAACATAATAATCATGTTCTTTAACAAATCAGAGACATAATGATCAGTGTGTATGTTTTTGTAGAAAAATGTAAGGTGTATTCCTAGTCTAGCAGACTGCATATAACAATCCATAACAGGTTTATTTTGAGCATGTTTAACTTTAATTTTTTAGCTTTCAAGCCCATGTGAGTGTGTATACTCAGTAAAATGTAAATGATAGCTTATGTACACATTCAGTGTATGTTTATATCACGGTGTGTATAAAGTCCTTTGTGTGGAAAGGCCAGTGTGTATACAGGGAAGTGAATAAAGTAATGTCAAAAAATCTGTATAAAATGCAGTTATGCAGAATATCTATCAAAATCACAGTGTGTATAAGGTACAATGCATACACAATGCAGTATGGGAGCAGTGCGTGCATTATGTAAAGAAATTTATAAAATGCACCATGGTTCAATGTGCATTTTTTTTAAATATATCTACATACATAGGTACACTCATTTATTATATGTGAGCAATGTATGTTTACAGTGTAGTGTATGTAGAACTGAGTGTTCATGTGAAACAGTATGTGTGGTGTTTTTTAAACCACAGTGTTTACAATGCAAGGTGCAGATACAGTGCACTGCATGAATATGAGCATTGTGTGTATACAGTGCACTGCATGAATATGAGCATTGTGTGTATACAGTGCACTGCATGAATATGAGCATTGTGTGTATACAGTGCACTGCATGAATATGAGCATTGTGTGTATACAGTGCACTGCATGAATATGAGCATTGTGTGTATACAGTGCACTGCATGAATATGAGCATTGTGTGTATACAGTGCACTGCATGAATATGTGCATTGTGTGTATACAGTGCGCTGCATGAATATGAGCATTGTGTGTATACAGTGCGCTGCATGTCTATGTGCATTGTGTGTATACAGTGCGCTGCATGTCTATGTGCATTGTGTGTATACAGTGCGCTGCATGTCTATGCGCATTGTGTGTATACAGTGTGCTGCATGTCTATGTGCATTGTGTGTATACAGTGCGCTGCATGAATATGTGCATTGTGTGTATACAGTGCACTGCATGAATATGTGCATTGTGTGTATACAGTGCGCTGCATGAATATGAGCATTGTGTGTATACAGTGCGCTGCATGTCTATGTGCATTGTGTGTATACAGTGCGCTGCATGTCTATGTGCATTGTGTGTATACAGTGTGCTGCATGTCTATGCGCATTGTGTGTATACAGTGTGCTGCATGTCTATGTGCATTGTGTGTATACAGTGCGCTGCATGAATATGCGCATTGTGTGTATACAGTGCGCTGCATGAATATGTGCATTGTGTGTATACAGTGCGCTGCATGAATATGAGCATTGTGTGTATACAGTGCGCTGCATGAATATGTGCATTGTGTGTATATAGTGCGCTGCATGTCTATGTGCATTGTGTGTATACAGTGTGCTGCATGAATATGAGCATTGTGTGTATACAGTGCGCTGCATGAATATGTGCATTGTGTGTATACAGTGCGCTGCATGTCTATGTGCATTGTGTATATACAGTGCGCTGCATGAATATGTGCATTGTGTGTATACAGTGCACTGCATGAATATGCGCATTGTGTCTATACAGTGCACTGCATGAATATGCGCATTGTATGTATACAGTGCGCTGCATGTCTATGTGCATTGTGTGTACAGTGCGCTGCATGTCTATGTGCAGTGTGTGTATACAGTGTGCTGCATGTCTACATGCATTGTGTGTATACAGTGCGCTGCATGTCCATGTGCATTGTGTGTATACAGTGCGCTGCATGTCTACGTGCAGTGTGTGTGTATACAGTGCGCTGCATGTCTACGTGCATTGTGGGTATACAGTGCTCTGCATGTCTACGTGCATTGCATGTATACAGTGCACTGCATGTCTATGTGTAGTGTGTGTGTGTGTGTGTGTGTGTGTGTATATACAGCGCACTGCATGACTATGTGCTGTGTATCTACATAGTGCAGTGCATGTGTGTTGTGGGCCAATACAGTGAAGTGTATGTATATAGCCAGTGTGTGTATGTATTCAGAGTATGTATTGTGCAATGTACACAAGTGTACTCTTTGCACACCATGCAGTGTATGTATATGAACAGTTTATGTATCAAGTACAGAGTTTGTATATGTGCATGTATGTATATTGTGCAGTATGTATACAACGTAAGCACATGAACAGTACGTGTATTCAATGCATGTATGTATATGAGCAGTGTATATCCAGTTCAGTGTATGGGCAGTGTGTATTTAGTGCAGTATATGTATATGGGCAGTGCAAGGTGTATACAGTGCGTATATGAGTCTTGTATGTATATGTGCATTGTGTGTACAGTGCGCTGCATGTCTATGTGCATTGTGTGTATACAGTGCACTGCATGTCTATGTGCATTGTGTGTATACAGTGCGCTGCATGTCTACGTGCATTGTGTGCATACAGTGCGCTGCATGTCTACGTGCATTGTGGGTATACAGTGCGCTGCATGTCTACGTGCATTGTGTGTATACAGTGCACTGCATGTCTACGTGAATTGTGTGTATACAGTGCACTGCATGTCTATGTGTAGTGTGTGTGTGTGTGTGTGTGTGTGTGTATATACAGCACACTGCATGACTATGTGCTGTGTATCTACATATTGCAGTGCATGTGTGTTGTGGGCCAATACAGTGAAGTGTATGTATATAGCCAGTGTGTGTATGTATTCAGAGTATGTATTGGGCAATGTACACAAGTGTACTCTTTGTACACCATGCAGTGTATGTATATGAACAGTTTATGTATCAAGTACAGAGTTTGTATATGTGCATGTATGTATATTGTGCAGTATGTATACAATGTAAGCACATTAACAGTATGTGTATTCAGTGCATGTATGTATATGAGCAGTGTATATCCAGTTCAGTGTATGAGCAGTGTGTATCTAGTGCCGTATATGTATATGGGCAGTGCAAGGTGTATACAGTGCGTATATGAGTCTTGTATGTATATGGGCATTGTGTATACATAATACATTGTATATATAAGAGCAATCAATGCACTGTATATGTGCTGTGCGTCTGTACAGTGTATTATATGCAGTGTCTGTATACAGCTCAGTGTATTTTCAGAGTGTGCAGTGGTATGTATAAGTGCAGTGTATGTATACATTGCAGTGTACTCCCCTGTCACTAGTTGCAGGCTCAGTAGTAACAGCAGCTGCTCACTAGGAGGATGGTGTGAGTGCAGCAGCCCCTCTCTCCCTTTCTCTCTCTGTTTCTCTCCCCCTCTCCTCTCTCTCTGTCTGTCTCCCTCCCTCTCTCCCCGGGTCTCTGTGCCGGATGGTGTGCGGGGTTCCCCGGGCAGGGGATGTGATCTGCCCGGGCATAGTTACACAGCGGCCGGCGCGATGATCAGGATCTTCCCGGACTTCAGTGTGCAGGTGACGGCGGCTCCGGGAGCTGGCGGGGCTCCTCCCGAGCCCGGGGCGGCCAGAAGCGGGGGAGCCAACGGGAGCCACCCGCACAATGTACCCGGGGTCAGCTCCTACCAGCAACGGTGAGTGTGTGGGGTTCTGGGGGCTGATGTGGGGGCACTGGCTCTTACAGGGATAGAAGTGGGGTGTAATGTATTGACTGCACTGGATTATTGGGGCTTCCAGGAGAAAATTGTTTAACCCTTTAAGTGTCAGAAGGGTATCAACTCTTTGGCACTCAAATGGTGAAGTCATGCGGGATTAAGTGTTTTATTTAGTGTTTTACTGCTAAAAGAGAGGTTATGGGATGCTGGGTGTCCCATAGAGACGTGCGTGGACTAACAGCCTAGGGTACCAGTATCAACGTTCTATATGGGATTCTGTGAACTAGATGGATGGGGTCCTACATAGGCTGGAGTTTGGGCTCTCTGTTGGTTGAGATACAGGATGAAGTAGATACTCAAGGCTTTGTTTAGGGTGCTTCTTGCAATTAATAGGGCACATTGAGGCATGTGTTTGCTACATGTGGATATTATGCGAGTTTTGCATTGTGTAGGCTGCTGGAAGTTACAGGAGCGGTGATTCTAGTAATGATTGCTGGTATAAACTTGCACAATGGAAAAGATGGGTGACTGGTGCTATATAGAATGGAATGACTTCTATGCTTATAGGACTGAAACAAATCACTTGAGTCCTGGGGCTTCCAACAAAACAGGGAGCCCTAGACTAACTACTGGCAAGCCTGATGTGGAAACATTGCTTGTGGGGGTATTGTATTACTGTTTGAAGGTAAGGGCTATGTAGTCTAAATGTGCAATTGAATAAACTGAAGTGTACTTCTGGAGCAAATCCATTGCGCCCTATAGAACAAATAATCCTAAAAATCCCATTCATTCAAAGCGTTAGAAGCCCAATGTAAATCAATAGGAATTTGCTCTGTCCATTGTGGTGCATGGTTTGCTCCAGAGTTGTTTAGATTATTGCATTGCACCTAAGTGCGTGGTATGAGATCATTAACATGAACGTGCCCTGCAAGAGTTAACCCTTTGAGTGCCGGAGGAGTACCCAACGCATTGCAAAGCGTCGCTTACCCCGCCGGCACTCAAAGGGTTAAAGCACTGTGTAGGAGCAAGGTGGAGTTACTCTGTTAAATTCAGGGAAAGTTTGGTGGTGAAGACGTTGGACACAGCGGGGATGACCGTGATGGATAGTGTGTGACATGTGTACAAAAGGTTAACATGGAGCAATTGTGGGGCAAACCAATTGCATCACAGTAGCCAAATAAAAGGTCTCGCTGATTTAACCCTTTACGGATCAGAACGGCGTGCATCGCATTGGCTTGCAACGCGATGTGCTGCACTTTAGTTCTTAACCCACTGATGACCAGATAGGTTCGCTATGCCTTGCACAGCCCTCTGTTCCATCACGGGTTACAAAAGGCTCTTTTAAGTTTTTGTTTTATTGTAATGAGTTGTATGCCTCACAAGCACTCAATGGGTTAAAACCCCAATTAAGAAAAAAATAATCATTTGGAGGTTTTTTGTTTTCTATGATGCTCTTGATCCCCTCAACTTTCTTAGTACATCTGGCACAATGACAAGAATAAGAAAAAAATTCCCATTGAGTTAAATGGGGATTTTAACCCCTTGATCTGGTGGGGAATCCAATGCGATGGATACGTCTAGCAAATAACTGGTTAAAACTCAATTTGAATCAATGGGGTGTTTTATTTCTCACCATTGATGCAATTGGTTTACTCTACAAATGCCCCAGTGTGTATCTTACTGTAAGGGCAATTAGGCACCTAAGGGGTTGTACCCCCACCCAGTATCCTTGGTATCGCCGGGCAGATAGACTGGTCTGTGTGCCATTCGATCAGGCAACTTCCTACCGGCTGGTCTTGTCAGGCTTCATCAGGAAGGGGGCATGTCAGACACTTGGATCTGGTGAGTTTTTTGGGGTGCAGATTAGACTTATCCGGGACCCCACATCAAACACGTCTTCCTGGGGTGGAATTGACTGGCAGAATTTAGGGTTACATTATATAAAACTAACAGAAGAAGCTTACAGAGCGGAGTATACAGTAGGACACATTGGAGACTATAATTCAGATGGAACATAAAGATGGTTTTATGATAATCCCAATGAATAGGTCACATTTATTTTGTAATCATTCTATATAGGGGTAAGTTGGGTGGGGAGTAAGAGTATGAAAATATTGTATTGAGTATGGATGCAATAGTAAGAAATGATAAAGGTAACCATACATTTGTATTACATTTTCTTATTTAATTCTTATTGTCCTTTTAACCAGCATCCAAGGGGTTAAATATTTGTTTGGGGGTCGTAATTGAAAAGGAGTATAGGGGATCTGGCACAAGAAAACCACTCGTTATGTGGCATGAATGTTGTGTGTCTGGGGCGACTGGAGAGTGTGTTAACCCGCTGATGACCAGAATGGTGCGCAACTTATTGCTTCGCAATGCTTTTGCGCAGCCCTCTGGTCATGAAGTGGTTAAGTTGTGATTGAACTGTGGCCACCGTGTCCCTGTTGGGAGGCAAGGGCAGGTTTTGGCAACAGGTGGATTTTGGCGTGGATGTGATGTGTAAGTAGGGAAGGATGCTGCTGAACTCTAGCTTAACTCACTAATAGGGAGGTTAGAAGTTCAAGTTGCCCTTGTGGATATATGGTTATAAAATGTCTGACTTGGATACAATGTTGCATTTAAATAGATGAAGGGAAGTGGTTAGGGAGAGTGGCTTTAACCCTTTGAGTGCCAGAGGGGGTACAAAACGCATTGCTTTGCAATGCGTTGTGTACCCCCTCTGGCATTCAAAGGGTTAACCAATTCACAACCTATGGCACTCAGATAGTTAAATGCCCACCAGTGGCCGTATTCAATAAGCTAAAAAGTAGCAATTCTGTAGCAAGTCATCTATCTGCCTTCCGTGTGACATATCACAATCCCCAGTGGTGTAAATTAAGCTTTTAACCCTTTGAGTGCCAGAGGGGTACGGAATGGATTGCTTTGCAATGCATACCGTACCCCTCTGGCACTCAAAGGGTCTCAAACGCATCGTGAAGGGGGGTTAAAAGTCCATTTTAAAACATTGGCATTTTTATTTGTCCATTATAGAGCAGTTGGCTTGGTTCAGTATTTAATACGGACCCCATACAGTTAATGTTACTGTATTTAATACGGAACCATACAGTTCGTGTTACTGCATTTAATATGGACCCATATAGTTAGTGTTACTGTATTTAATACGTACCCCATACAGTTAATGTTACTGTATTTAATACGGACCCATATAGTTAATGTTACTTTATTTAATACAGACCCATATAGTGTTACTGTATTTAATACGTACCCCATACAGTTAGTGTTACTGTATATAGAACATGCCATTTAACTCCGTTTATGGATACTTCTCTAGAATATACAGGGTTAATATGAACACGCTCGTTTAATTCTACTTCTTTAACCCCTTTGAGTGCCATAGAGGTATCCGGTTTACGCAATGCGTTGGATAATATTCGAGCACCCAAAGGGTTACACATTTAAATGTATTATTTTGATCACTGTATAAAACCCTCTTTATAGTGGAGCATGGGGTTAGAGTGTGCCACACCTTTTAACCCTTTTAGTGCTAGAGGGAGACGCAACGCATTGCGGATCAATGCTTTGCAGACACCTGTGGCACTCAAGTGGTTAGCCCTTTCAGGGTTGAGCAGCGCGTTTCCGAGCTCGTCTCTCTGGCGCTCAAATAGTTAAGACACAGCAAAGAAATTTCACTTTGCCTTAAAAGATTAAAAAAAACAACAACAGAACGTGTTAACCGCTTTGTATTTGTAACAGTTTGAATGGAATTCACCATTAACCTATAAGGTGCAGGATCCAGCATCAACTTGTACGAGGGATCAGCTCTAAATCTCTCCCTTTTACTGGGGATCCCCTATATCACTTGGCTAGACAGGTTTGTTTAACCCGTGCACTCAAAGGGTAAATCGTTCGCGTGTCAGAGGGGGGTCCAACGCATTGCAAAACCCTACATTAACCATTCCAGCGCCAGACGGGTGGCCAATCTTAATCTTTTAATGACCAATACCTACATTGTCCTTAAAGGGTTAATTTGGAATATCGGCGCACCATCCTATTAGCGACAGCATATAAAGTCCCCCCTCACCCCCCAAAACACGTACATATCCATGCCATGCCCCCACACTCAGGATCCCATGTTCTGCCCAGAATAAGGTTTTTTTTTAACCCTTTGAGTGCCAGAGGAGCACGCAACGCATTGCTTTTCAATGCGTTGCGTGCCCATCTGGCACTCAAAGGGTTAATGAAACTGGTACATGACGAGGTCTGAAATCTCTGGCACCTATGGCATTACGGATAATTTTTTTCTTAAGTCATCTTTTCTTTGTTTTATTGTTGCCATTGACTCTCCAAAATTGCTTCGGTCTAACTTACAATTGCCCAGAGCTGATGTTTGGGGGGTACCTGGCATTGCCATTTTCATTACAAGTCACATCAGTCTTAACTGATTTACACCCTGGAATGCTCGAGAGGTCTCCAAGGCATCGCAAAGCAAACTGGCTAAATATATCTTTTAGATAAATAGATGTAGCTGAGAAATCGTTTTTGTGCGTCGTCTTTGTGTAGATGTACGTACGTGTGTATCTCTGTGTGTGTATTTTTATATTAAACAGCCAGTGTTCAATGCACTCTATATACCAGACCCCTGAATAGGTTCGCACACTAGGTGGAATTGTCAGTAAACATTGTTTAGTTTGGTGCATTTGTTAGATACAGTAGGATGAATACTGTGGGGGTTATTCACTAAGGTGTGATAAAGAGGTGATAATGTGGAAATGACTTCTTTACTGATATCACTTCTCCATTTCTTATGTTATTCTATGACGCCTCTGCACTAAGATCTATTAAAATGGGAGAGATCTTAGTGCATAGGCTCCATAGAACAACATAGGAACTGGAGAAGTGATCTCCACATTATCAGCTCTTTATCGCACCTTAGTGAATCATTTTTCCACATTGTGAATGTTTGTGTTTGTGCAGTAGGATTACTCCTCTACTTGTTGTACATGTCTGCACTCCTTGTCCTTCAGTACATGGGACAATAACTGTGTCACTCCACCCATCTGTGTGACATAACTGGGAAGTGCTGAGAGGTCACCTTATCACTGTATACCTCAGGTTGCCTTCTACCAATAGTCTGTATGGATTAATCCTTTGTATGCTAGAGGATTTCAACACATTATGTCAACTGTGTAAATGTACAGGTATACAGATATTATGTCAATTGTGTAAATGTACAGGTATACAGATATTATGTCAGCTGTGTACATGTATAGGTATATAGATATTATGTACAGGTATATAGATATTATGTCAGTTGTGTAAATGTATAGGTATATAGATATTATGTACAGGTATATAGATATTATGTCAGTTGTGTAAATGTATAGGTATATATATATTTTGATGGAAAATACTAAATCAGAAAAATAAATATTATACGCACACTACCACCACTTTGGAAGCAAAGTTTTTTAAATGGAAGATTGAGTTAACTCTTTGATTGCCAGAGGGGTACACAACACAACACAATCACATATACCCCCCTGGCACTCAAAAGGTTACGTGTGTGCATGCACCATCATAACGATTCTGTGTGTGCTAAAGGGTGTTAAAGATGTGACTAAACAGAGTACAAAGCAGAGTCCATCAGTATATGTTGATGCTATTCACATTCATTTGTAATACGTTTAACCCCTTGAAGGCTACAGGCATCCCCAACATACCTCTGGCATCTAAGGGGTTACTACTGGTATGCTGAAATATGTATGTAAAATGCATACATTTTATTTTCAGTGTTGAGATCTTTTCAATTATAGGATGTCTCTCTGTCTCGCTATTAAGTATACACACATCAGGATAATTCCAGGTTCTAGTAGAGAAAGAAGTGTGCCATCATTAAACAATATAAAGAGATGTGACTTGGACATTCATGTGCATCGTTTTATTTTATACACATTTTACATATACAGACACAGACATTTAATATATACACACATTTCTACTAGTTCACAACTAGTACAAAAAAAAACAAACAGCAGACAAGTTAGAAATTATGCTTTTTTCTATGTTTAAAATTGGGAGGACTAGTAACATTTCATCTCTTAGCTAGTAACTTTTTTCTGTGACTGTATATATATATATATATATATATATATATATATATATACATACACACACACATCATATATATTATATATGTGCAGTCATACAAGCATGACATTTGTTTTTCCTTTTAATTTGTATTTATTATAATATATATATATATATATATATATATATATATATATATATATATATATATATATATTTGAGAAGCTGTATAAATATGCCTTCATCCTGCATTGAAGCAACAATGGCTGAAGATGATGATGTACATGTCTGCATATTAAATAGATAGATATGGATATATTTGTATATTACATGTGTGTATATTAAATAGATAGATATGGATATATATATATTACATGTATGGTAAATGTTCCCGACATCCAGATGCACATGTTTAAATCCTGCCTTGCTCCTATACACCCTGGCTGTACATTTCTATTACAGCCCTTCTATGTGATTCCTACTTGTTGGCCTATTATGAGCAATTTTCAAGGCACTGCGAGTATCTCTCCATCCCAATCTGTGGGTGTGATTGAAGCTCTAATACTTTGCAAGCCGTGTCCTTCAGAGGTGGATAAGAATTGGAAATCAGCAGGGGTTAATCATATTCCTCTCTCTGCCCGCACCTTGTTTATCAGAACATATGGAAATCGCCTGTCATTCCCCAAAGTGCTAAGGATCAGTCACAGGATTGGGATGAGAAGAAGGAGGGACAGAGGTCAGGCAGGAAAGGCAATGAGACATTGATTTCAGCACGGAGCTTGCAATCTAACATTAAAACATCCCACCAGTCACATCTACTCAATTCTAATTCACTGCCACAAATGACAGTGCTACACAACACTATGCAACCAGACATTTTGGCCTAGTTTAGTAAACTGTTTGATTTTATCTCATTTATGTACTTGGAGGAACTAGAACAATTCCTTTCGGAAGAAATAAAAATTCCAATTGATCTAAATGGGGCCTTTTAACCCACTGAGAGGTCTGAAATACATTGTGATGCAGTGCGTTGGACATCTCTCTAGCATTCAAGATTTTAAAAGGCCCCATTTAAAATCAATGACATTTTGGAATCATTTTATATCTCCCTAATAGGGAAAATGGTTTGCTCCAGAATTCCCCGCTCTCTCATATCATGGTATATTACCTTACAGGACAGACTCATCAAGCAGTGAATTATTGTAGACCATTCATGTCATAGAAAAAGAAGAACATATTATGAAGATTGCATTTTTTTCCCCACATAAGATTAAATAATGCCATTTGAGAAATAACTCATATCTTTTTTTTTTTTTTTTTTTTTTTTACCTTGCTAGGATTTGGATTTTTTTTCCTCATTTGAGAGCGCTATTACCTTTTTTTGTACTTTAATTTATTCCAATGGGGGGAAACTGTAAGAAGATTTTTCGCAGACCCTAGTGCATGCAAAGGATTAACCCCATAGATGCTAAAGAGGTCTCGGGCATCTTGCAAAGCAAGGCTTTGGAAACCTTCCTAGCACCCAAGGGGTTAAGCAGTTAGGTAAAGGAGATCTCCAAATTGAAATCCAAGGGGTTAAGAGCCATTGCATTTCTGTATAATATATATATATATTCCTACAGATACATTCTCACACAAGCTGTATTTTAAGCAATTGACATAGCTTATGTTAGCATTTTATAGGCACTCACATAAAATAGACAGGCAGCTTTCATTAAACATCAGAACTACATCTCTACAGCACAAATATATAAATTGCAATCCTCTATTTGAGAACATCAATTTAAAGGAAAGAAAGAAAAAAAAAAATTACATTAACAGTTTTTTTTTTTGCTAACTATAGGGTCAGTGTACAAAGTCATTCATTTTTTCCTGTATTTGTATTTATTTTTTTCTGTATTTCCAGGATAAACTGTAAATATCGTTGTTGAAAATTGTAAAGCGGTTCTATTAATGAGAATATAAATAGGACCAAGGATAGAACAGAGTCTGCTGTGAAGTTTAACCTTTATAATGCCAGATGAGTATGTAACACGTTGCTTTGTACAACCTTCCAGCAAGCACTCACAGTTAACAGCAGGCTGGAAATCCATGAGGGACAGATACATCTATTTTGTTTGCAAAATCCATTCTTTTGTTTTTTTTCTTGTAAAAGACATAATTGTCAATTTCATTAAAACAATTATTTGTTGTTCTTCCAATTTTCCTCATTTTTTGTTTGCATTTTTACGACATGTTAAGAGGTGTTAAAGACAGAAGTATTGTATACTATAAAACTACTGTGTAGTGTAAAATAGCACTGGTGTCATTATAATGTATTGAGGTATACTATGAAATTGAATATGTCGGCAGATAAAATGGATTGGCCTTCCCTTTCTGTTATTTTTTTCAACCTTATGCAATTCCTATTTAAATGAAAGTAATACCACAAATAATACCCCAAAAGCAATAGGTTTCAAACCCGCTTACCACTCAACATATAATACAACATGTAATCTATTTTATGACTATTGTTTTTGTACTGCGAGACTCCAGTCTTCTGTCAGTTCTATATAAACTGAGCTACATGAGTCCTATGGAATCTTTGATTTTCTAATGAGGTCTTTCAACTATCTAGTCATATTTGTAGTAGGAATCGGACGGTTACAACTGAACACTGCAGGAAAGTGTGGGACCAGGAAAAGTTAAATACATTTATTAAGACTAAATTTATTTTAGTGGTATAGATGCCACTAACTCATTTGCTTCGTTTTATATTTATTCCTGGAATGTCTGCAATGTCTCCAACATATTATTTTTCAATGTATCTGAGATGTCTTTAGCAGCCAAAGGATTTACCCACTGAGTGCCAGAGGAATATGCAGTGCATTGCATACCCCTATGTCACTCAGAGACTTAAAGTGGACCATCACCCTAAGAAAAGATTCATTTTAACCCCTTGAGTATAGGAGAGGTATCCAATGAATTGCATTTCAATGCATTGGATACTTCTCTGGCACTCAAGGGGTTATTGAGAATTAAAAACTGCCTACATGTTATGGTAGCCATTTGTTGATAACATAAATCATTTTTGAGAAATTAAACTTCGTGGCACAGTGTGGCACTTTATGCAGATTAATTCCTGTGCTGGGCCCACATAGTGGGAAGCATTTCTATAGTACAGCTAAAAATCGGAATAATTGTGGGACAAACCATAAGGAACAAATGAAAGTTCATGTTAATTCAGATTCAGCATTAAAATCTCTTGAAAGCCAGGAATGTCTTCAAAGCATTGCAAACTAATGTGTTGGAAACCTTTCTAGTTTTCAGGGTGTAACTAGTCATTGGAGGGTGGAATATAGGACCTTTTTTATGAATGTGTTTTCTTCACATATTTGAGAACATTTCTGTTTTTTTTTCTGTTTTTTTTTGTTTATATTTTTCACAACTTAATCAGAGCAAATCCCATAACTGTCAATGGGAAATTGTTGCTTCTGTCAGTGCAGGAATGATTACCTACAAAATGCTCTTTTAGCGCCAACCTTTTATTTTTAAGAGGCATGAATAAATACAAATTAAACATATGTTAAAGCTCGGCCTTTTAATAAGTAATTGCTGGGACTCTCCCCTCTGGGAAATTCAGCATTGTACACTTACAGCCATCAGTGGATAGATCTCTTCCTGGCTTCTTGTGCTATCATTTTAAACAAAAAAATGGCAACAACCTTGATGTGCTCAGCACATGGACATCTCATCTCTGGGGTCATTGCTTCTGGGTGGTTTTTTTTTTGTAATGCTCGCCCAGTGATTTTTAACCCTTTGAGTGCCACAGTGGTACGCAATGCATTGCGTGTTCCTCTGGCACTCAAAGGGTTAAGGGTATATGTAAATGGATTACTTACATAGAGTCTTATGCAGAAAGCAGAAGGGTGAAATTCTGGAGCAATACTACTACACCACAGAGGGTAATAGAAATCTACTTATATCCATTTATTTAAATGAGGATTTCAAACCAGTTGAAACCTAGAGAGGCAGAGCCATATTAAGACTCCATAGGGGCTTAGGCAGGATCCTCACTCAGCTTGGGCACTACCACCCATACCTGGGAACCTTCTCCTCCATGGCCCCCAGAGAAACACACAGGGCTGGGAATGTGAGTGGCCAAATTATGCGTGATAATGTGGGAGGGGCTTAATCTGGGTGACACAGCTGGTGTACTAAGAGGTGGGATTTACACTTGAATGGGTGGGGAAAATAGGAGGAACAGGGTGGGCGTAGGCAGAACAGTTGGTGAAGGAGGCGGGGTTACCACTGAATTCACAAATCCAGAGTATCAGCCTCTTTCCCCAGAGACCCAATAACTCCTACTGAAATCAAGAGTCTCTGGGGCAGATCTGGAGAATTCCCAGGTATGCTCCCTCCCCTGCCATAAACCTTTTTCTGTTTGCATTTTCCCTGTAAGTAGAGATAATAGTACCAATTTAATAAAAGACAAAATGAATGCTTTAAATACAGTAAACATTTACTAAAGCGCTTATAACTGAAATGTTGCTCAGCATGTGATTCCACAGAGTCTACAATGGAAATCAGGCTACAAAATTATACCACAGAGCTTATAATTCAAATAGGGATACAGGATCCAACTTCCAATAGGTTAAGTGTAATTGTTGGCCAGTAGTCTACTGTGTTCATTATGGAAACTTGCTTTATAATAAAATATATAATCTTGTTATTTTTCCTTACATTAGCATAAAGAAATCATTATGATACTTATAATCCCAGGGCCAGTTGTAAATATGACCTACCTACCTAGCAGCACTTTACACTTAAGCAGCCACGAAATAGGTCAAGGCTCCACTCTGTCAGTCCTGCCACCACCATCAATTGGGGAGAAAAGGATAGGTGGGCAGGTGGTCTTATAACTTGTAATGAATTCCGCCACAGTGCTGCTCACCACCACATGACCTCCTATTTACATCCCACACATGTGTCTGTGCCAGGACAACAGGAAGAGTCCTGGCACATGCACCTTTCATACTAGGTCTACTAATATACAGACATGCTCAGATCTTGGGGTGGGGGGGAGATCTTCCCCCTGGTTCAGGGTGGCAAGGCCCCCAAATTTCAACAAGCCCTTGGCAGGCACTTAGGGTGCCTTGCAGATGACCCAGCTCTGTAGAGAGGTCTCCAACTAATTTAATCACAATGCATCGGAGACACCTCTAGCATTCCCTCGATGTTGAAATAGAGAAGAGTTCATCAAGTTTAATCTTGGAAAGGTTGCATTTGTTGATTCAGACAGCAGCACAATAAGTTTCAAAAGTGATGGGCACCCAGTGGGTAGGGTGACCACATTTCCCTTCTGCCATTCCGGGACGTGGTCACCCTAGTTGCCCCTTCATACCTTGAGTCCCTGGTGGTCTAGCGGCGTGGAAAGTGCTCTGTGCCTCCTCCGGCACAGAGCTGAAGCTCCCGCGAGCTGTGCTCAGTAATGCAGAGCGCTGGGAGACGATGTCATCTCCCAGCGCTCTGTATTACTAGAGCGCTTGCCTCCAGGTAAGCTGCATTGCCGCCCTGGATGTCAGCCTGCAAGCGGTGTGTCACAGGCTGACATCCAGGGCGGCTTGGCTTCATTCCGGGACACTTCATTGTCCCGGTTGAAGATGACCCGGGATGCGGGACATAGCCCTGAAATAAGGGACAGTCCCGGACGTTCCGGGACCCGTGGTCACCCTACCAGTGGGCCTGACTTCATCACTCCCCAGGCCAGTTCCTAAGACCAGAATACATGGTTGTGCAGAAAACAACAGAGCTGCATTTCCACTCTCTCAAGTATATGCAGACAGTATTGTGTCTGTGCCTCCCTGCTTTTTATAAATACTGTGACTGGCCTGTTGTGTAACCAATCACAGTGTTCCGTGCTCACAAGGCAGGAATGCAGGGCATTTCAACCTTTAAGGACCATAGAGTTGTTCAATGCATTGTGAAGCAATGTTTTGCACATCACTATGGACCTTTTAGGGTTTAAACCACGATCGGCTTTAGTTGGGACACTGGTACAAGCTTCCAAAAAGTGTGACGATCCATGGAAAAATGCAACTTTTGGGATCCCAAAGTTTGCCCCATGTCCCCCGGGGTTGAAGCTGTGAGGGGCAGCCTCATTCCTAGTTCCTGCTAATAGTGCTAATAGGGGTCAACAGCTGCCTCCCACCAGCTCTGAAGGTGAGAAGCCCAGAGGAGACCTGTATACTGACAGCTGTAAGCTTATAATGATTCTACTATCAGAGATAGCAAACATTTTGAGCTTCGGCATTAAATTTCCGGCCTCTTTAAGAAAAATCCTCTTATAAAGAAGCGCTCTGAATAAAATATCCCCCTTTGTGTCTCTATTCATTTCCCTACATGCCTGTATGCACTTGAAATTTCCCTACTCACGCTTTAGTAAATAGGTGATAATAATGCACAGTTGGAGGCACAAAATCGGTCACCAGTCTGATTTAGCTGGACAGTAAATCTCTGTAAAAGCTAAATGAAGCTCAAGAAGGAATCATATTTTGGAGAAAGAGGAGTAGCAGACAAAGAGGTAATGCTAGGATCATGGAGGCTCAGTGGAAACCTGATAAAGGAATTGTTTTCTGAAAGCATAGTGAAGGCACAGAACAGCCTCCCAGCAGATATTAAATCTGAAATATCTTCAGATAACCAAAGAGGAAATTGTAAACTAAAAACAGACATGGAATAAAGCTATATGATGCTTTCAAACTGGGTGGCGCACATTGATTTTTTTTTTTTTTTAACTTTCCTGTTGATTTCCTATGTCTTATCTCTGTGTTGTGTTGTTTTATTTGATGCACACTCCAGATTTGACACTGCTGCAAAGAAATGGATAGATCATTTTAGTTTTATCTCTTGTGTGACCTGGGAGGTGTGCAGCACATTGCATTGCCCCCTCCGTAAATCAGAGGGTTAACCCAGGAGTCTCCAGCCCTGGTGCATTGCTGGGTATTGTTTGAGGGTGCTAAAGCCCATAATCTAAAGCCCCGTTCTTGTTAAAGTGATAGTAATGTTTCATAATAAAAGCAGCTCTAATTAATCATCATAGCATTTGGACTTTGGAGAGTGTTATTTCAATTCTGTCAGAGTTGTAGTTCAAGAGTAATTCAATGACAAAGTATCCCCCTCCTGCCCCTTTTACTGATGTAACACTGTTCAGCCAGAGCAGAAGGGAGGTGCCCAGGTAAACTGCAGAGAGGGACAATCTTCAATTAAGATAAGGGAAAAACCTGAAAATCTTGTCAAGGGGGGCAGGGCTTTCATTGTTCTCATAGGAAGAAGATTGTCCCCTGCTGTTATCTGTCTGGTCTATGGACTGCATTCCACATCTGAGAAGAGATGGCTTACACTAGGTAAAAGGGGCGGGAGGGGAACTTTGCTTGTGAATATCTCTCAAACCATAAAGGTTTGAGAAATAAGACTTATATCGTTCTTCATGTTTTTTTAATGCCTACAAAATAAAATAAAGATAAAACAAAGTATTACTGTCCCTATCTGGGGCATGTAATGATGTGAATCTCCATTATATTATTGGCTCACAGTGCACTAATAGCGCATTAGGACTGACAAGCCCTGGGTCTTTTGGCAAAATCCCATGGACTTTGGGAACCTACTAACTCCCCGAACCACCCTCCACAGCTCCTATCATCCTCAGCTGGCCATAGTCTGGTTTAAGATGATGGGGTTTATAGTCCAACAACAGCCCAACTCTTGGAACATTTTTAGCTTATGTTTTTTATTTGCCAATGAGCCATAAATATTGGCAGAAATTACTGTCTGCTGGGGCAGAAAATGGGTTAATTCTCTGGGTCATTTTTAGTGGTAAGTGAGGAGAGAGACTTTACAGATGCGAGATGGAGAGACTTTACAGATGCGAGATGGTGAGACTTGGTGCTCTGCACACACACACAAACCATATATTTCATATATCATTCACACTGGGATCAATGAATGGTTCTTTTTTTATGTGCAGTCAGAAAGATGCACACAAATATCAATGCTGTAGGTAATTATACTTTTTATAAACCTACTATTTTTTAACCCAGCAATTAAAATGTTCGATAGATCTCTGCAGGTGATGGATTATTCTGCTCTAGAAATGCAGACGCTGACCTTCCAATACAAATGTTTCAGATCTTTCTATAGTCCGTATTCCAATAAGTGATATAAATATAGGAAGAGGTTATATGGCAACACAAAAAGGAATTATAGGTATGGATAGTATAAAGCACATGGATAAGTTATATAGAACAATAGGATATACTGCAGGGAGAGGTTATGTGGAGTAATGGGAGGAGTTATAGGCAGATGTTATGTTCAGCAGTAGGAAGAGTTGTAGGGATGGTCTATGTGGAGCAAAACGAGGAGTTATAGAGATGGGTAAAATGGAAAAATAGGAGGAGTTCTAGGGAGGGGCTACATGGAGCAATTAGGGTTGCCACCTTTTCGTCAAAAAAAAATACTGGCCAAGGCATTCCCTCCATAGACTTAACATTGGACAGAAGCCAGTTTTTTACTGGCCTACAGGTAAAATACCGGCTGGGTGGCAACCCTAGGAGCAATAGGAGAAGTTATAGGGATGGGTTACATGGAGCAATTGGAAAAGTTATAGAGGAGTTACATGGAGCAACAGGAGAGGTTAGAGATGGTTTACATGGAGCAGTAGGAGGAGTTTTAGGGAGGGGCTATATGGCACAAAAGGAGAAATAAAGATGGGTTACATGGAGCAATTGGAGAATTTATAGAGGGGTTACATATATCAATAGGAGAAGTCAGAGGTGGGTTACATGGAGCTATAGGAGGAGTTATAATTGTATGGAACAGTAGGAGGCGATATAAGGAGGGGGAGCAAGAGGAGGAATTCTAGAGGGGTTACATGGAGCAATAGGGTGAGTTATAAGGACCAATAGGAGGTAGAGTTGCCACCCAGCCGGTATTTTACCGGCAGGCCGGTAAAAAATTGGCTTCTGTCCAATGTTAAGTCAATGGAGGGAATGCCATGGCCGGTATTTTTTTGAAAAAAAGGTGGCAACCCTAATAGGAGGAGATATAAGGAGGGGCTGTACGGAACTTTAGGAAGCAATATATGGGGAAATCAAAAAGAGAAATAGGAGGAGATACAGGGAGAGGTTATTTGGAGACCATACATACATATACATTATAGAGAGAGAGAGAGACTATATGAAGCAATAGGAGGAGTTACAGGAAGATTATATGTAGAGCAGTAGGATGCATTATATGTAGCCAATGGAGAAGTTGTATAGAGCAATAAAAAATAAAAAAAAAAAAAACACTTAGGAAAATTATATGTGGAGCTGAATCTGCTTGTTAAATATGCCAGTGTTGTTCTCAGCAGGGAAGGTTTACCCACAGCTCTCAGGTAGCAGTAATGGTTTCATGTAAATCATTGAGGTGGGCTTTGCACTTAAGTGATGAATCTGTAGTCAGACTTCTGTTCTTAGAATGATGCCTTCTCCTGTAGGGACTGCAGGTCCCACTATTTTCTGAGAGCTGCCAAGTGTCACTTAATAAAGGACGAACTGGTGTCACAAAGGTCAGAAATCACCCTGGAGATGCCTGCAAGATTTTTATATACGTGGCTCAGTGTGTGTGTGTAACATATGTGTGTGTGATATATAATACAGGGCTTATAATTTTAAGTCCTTTGCTACTAGCCAGACTTGAAAAGTTACTCGCCACTGCAAGACATAACATACCAACCAGGGCTGAATTTCTACTCGCCAGGGCTAAATTTTCACTCGCCATTGGCTAGTGGAGAGTGGAAATTTTGAGCCCTGCAATGTATATTATATATATATATATATATATATATATATATATATATATATATATATATATATATAGTATGTGTGTATGTGTTCCACTACAGTTCCCTCAGTGTAATTCATTTGACAGTTGGGGGCCATTCCTGGGCCAGAAAAGCAATCAATGTTCATTCTGGCCCCAAATCTCCTATGGCTGACCCTAATTATATACAGCAAGTATACGGCGCAACAGAAGGTGTTACTGTGCGGGAAGAGTAATATGGAACAATATGAGGAGATGAGAGTTGCAATTATCTCTGAAAAAAAATCCAGTGTCATTCATTTGTAGCTATAGTCATACACACTGTTGATTCCAATGATGCAGGTTCCTATCTGAGATCAGTAATTCTCTAAAATGATAGATATCACCTTCCCATGTCTGATCTGTATTAAATATACTGAAATCTAAATGGAGTTTGGTGTATGGTAGCATGGTCATTTAAAGCGTGACTGGCCCCTTTATTATATATTATAGTAAAATACCGCACACGGTATACATTGAATTACCAGCAAATAATTGAATCAGTGAGTTTGCCACCCTGTATAGCACAGAGAAGAGGCAGCGCAGACTGTGTTTGCTTTCACAAGAGTCCCGAAATTCAATTATTCTTCAGGCAATGTACTTGTACTCCCATCTACTTTAGAAGCCAGCTGCCTAACCCTTTCTCTGCGAGAGGGGCCGGCCACATAATTCTTAACAATGGAGTTGCAAGCCCCTCTGGTGTCTTAAATGTGAGCACTTTGATGGCAATGCCCTTTATATGTCAGACAGACCAGTATGAACTATCCCAGCTACCTTAACCCTTTGCATGTCAGAGAGGTTGTCCAAAACATTGCAAAGCAATGCATTGTATACCCACTCTGGCACTCAGGTAGTTAAAGGCAGTGGGCTCAGAGTCTGAGTGAGGGGAATGTCAGCTGATGTAATTGGAAGATGTAAAAGACTGTGTGATCAATATTAGTTTATTGACATATCCAAGGATTTCAGCCTTCATTGTGAGTTCCAATTTATTAATTTATCTGTCAGACCTGAGCACACAATGCTATAAGATTATCTTCATTTTGTATACATTATATATACTATCTCTGCGAATACATCTGTGTGCACATATAGATCTATTTACTACCCATTTATAAATCTGTCCATCTAATATTCTTAACGCTCTAAAATGTATGTGTGTGCATCTGTGTGTTAATTATCTCTCTACTGTGTATGAATATATAAGGACAGATAAGAAAAAAAAAACACACAGGAGGGAAAAAAATTAAATGAAGATATAACAATTTTCTCCTCTACTTGCATACTTGCTTTTATGCCCACATCTCTGTCTCTCTTGACAAAGACCACAAAGATGGTCAACAAACTCTCTTTGACTCACCAGCAATAAGACTCCAGTGAGTTTAGCCAGCCTCTATGCAAAGTATATATAGGTTTATTAGAAAGAAGGAGGGTGAGAGAGAGAGGGGGTGGGAGAGGGTGGGAGAGAGAGAATGAAAGAGAGAGAGAGAGAGAGAGAGAGAGATCAGAATAAGTTTTATTTCTAGGAATACTCACTAAAGGACATATTCAGTAAACGAAAGAGGAGAAATTCTGGCACCACAGGGGACCACTGAATAATATGGGTCTTTTAAACTCCTAAATGCTAAAGGTCTTCAACATGAATCAAGGGATTAAAAGACACATTTAAATCAATGGGAATTTGTCCGTGTGGTGAAGTTGGTTTGTTCCTGAATTATACCCTTTCACATAATGCATATGGCCCTGTTGGCCAAAGCATTGATCCAGAGGGGGCTTTTAACCCTTTGAATGGTAAAGAGGTCTCCAATACATTATGAATGAATGGTTTGGGCCCCTCTTTAGTAATCAGGGGGTTAAAAGACCCATTTAATCCTTAAAAGACCAGAGGGTGTTGCATCACACTGCTTTGCAATGCACTAAGCAACCCTGTGATCATTAACCCGTTGAGTGCCAGAAGGGTACTCAAAGGGTTAATCCTTTTAGTCTTAGAGGAGTCCAACACGACACGTCTCTGGCACTCAAACAGTTGAAGGGGTAATCAGTAGGGATGACTTTTTTTTTTTTTTTTTTTAAATATATTTCACCCTTATGGTGCAGTTGGTATGCATAAGGCCCTAAGTACAACACAGAAAACCAGAATTCATTATTAACGAATGTTATACTGACCCCATTGTCATTAAATGGCCCACTATACAATGCCAGCATATGGCACAGCACTGTACAGTAAGTCATTACAAACATATGACACGCTTAAACTGATACAAATGGTAGAGTTTACAATCTAGTGAGAATTGTTACTGTCATCATCTTAAAGGAGCATTTAAAGTGTTAGTAATGTCCCATTAATTTGTTTATAGATTTGTAGAGGGTAAAAAAAGAATCTTATTGCCACAAACCCCATGTCTCAAACCACTATGGTTTAAGAGATATTCTCAATCAAAGCTCCCTTCCCTCCCCTTCTCCTGACGTCAGTGTTTAGCTGATAGCAAGAGATCCCAGTCCGGGGACCAGCCGGCGGCTCTGCAGCAGAGCTGAAATCGTGTTATTAGAAAATAATTACTTCATTGGAAAGGTCTACAAAGTGTGCTTGTTTTGCAAGCACACTTTGTAGACCGTTCCCATGAAGTAGTTCTTTTCTAATAATGGGATTTCGGCTTTTGCTGAAGAGCCTCATTGTGTCGGCCAACACGGATCTCCTTCTGTCAGCTTTACAGCTGACATCAAGAGAATGGGAGGGAAAGGGGGAACTTTAATGGCCAATATCTCTCAAATCATAGCGGTTTGAGAGATGGGGTTTATGGCAATGAGATTCTTTTTTACCCTCTACAAATCTATACAAAATGTATGGGACATTACTAACACTTAAACTTTTTTATATTAAAAAATGTGTTGTAGCCTTTTCCTGCTGAGTAAAACAACATTATTCTTAATGAGGGGAGATTTTTCATTCAAAAGATGTTACAGCTCATTTTTTGAATTAAACCTCTGAGTGCCACATAGGCATTCAACACACTGTGGTTCCCAAGTGGTTCTGTTCCAGTCACTTACTATGCAGAGCCTATGGCTATGAATCAAGATTTCCCACAGTGTGCATCATAATAAAACAATATTATATTAAATTTCTGACACACTTAGCATAATATGCATATAGAGTTGGGGCCCCAACTTTTTTTTTTTTAATTAAATAAATCAAATGTTTATGTACATGCACGTGGCCGGCGATGTATGTGTGGAAAATCCTGCTACTATATGGTAAATGATCCAGGCACCAAGATATATATAAAAGTGGGCAATGTACAACTATCTGTAGATCCATCACATTCTCTGTCATATATAATATTAACATCATATAATGAGCAAGCAACAAGACTAATTGTCTGGACAGAATAGGTTACTCTGGATGACTGCACAAACCACAGTCCAAATGCAATAGCAACAATAAAATCTGTCACATTATTTTAGTTATTCACTGCATAAAGCAAAGGAGTATTGTCACAATTCATGCACGTAAAATAACCAGCAACCAACCATACTTAGAGTCTGGACAAATGTTGGATATGCTGGTTCATGTCCACAGTTATTAGACTATCGTCCATGATAGTATATTGTGTTACTGTCATAATGGTTATAGTTCTCAACTCTGTGTAACACAATGACAGTAGTAATCTATATATACATGTATGGTAATAACCCAAACAAATGAAACACAGTGGAAGGTTAGATATATGATTAATGATATACATGTGATAATGGCTTAGTGCATTTTTACAGATGTTTCATTGTTTGCCACACATAATTATATATTTACATGCAAGAAACAGATCACACACAAAGTACTATCTTATATGACTGAATTGGTCTCTAAGTACTATAACTACCCATATAAGTACTCACTAAACCCGTGGGCCACTCCAAGTGTGTGACTCTGATATTCCTACTGGTTTGGCATCTAGGCATGCACTATTTCATCTGTTAGGTATTTGTTTTCCATCTATATGTGTTTTTCATTATTGCATGGATTTTCCACTGCAAACTGTTCCTCTCTTTTGAATGGATATATTAAAGTGTTATTGTGTTCTTTTATTGCCAGACCAGCAGCACAAGAGAACTTTTTAATATCAGTACTCTAAAGGAAGGTACAGTTTGCATTGTATTAGCTATGCAGTAGTGGAATGCACAGATAGGTGGAAGAAACACACCGAACAGATGATGTAGTCCATGCCTAGATACCAAACCAGCACAAACGTGGAATGATGTTCAGTGAGCACTTGTATTGATATACTTCAGTACTGATATAGCATAGGAAAATGGACTTTCCTCTGCTCCTCATCAATACATAATGTTAAGGCTGTGAATCATCCTGTTACCCTCTCCTTGTTGCAAGTTGCATGCAGAGGACCATTTGTGACATAAGTAGCTTAGTACATCAGCAGCATACCTGGAAACTTTTGGGGTTTGACCCTGAGACTCAGGGTTTTGAACCAGATCTCAGGGTGAAGGGCTAAATTGTCTGGGTGAGAGAAGTCCAGTGTTTCCTACTATAGGATCTATACCAATGTACTGCTTAATGTCCAAATTAGTGACATTTCTACCAAAAGGCCGAGGGAGAAGTGCTGCTTGTCTTGTGAGTGTATAAGAAGTGATATCTCAGAACTGTAGAATGTTAACCTTTGAGCGCCAGAGGGGTACGCAACGCATTTGCTTTGCAATGCTTTGCATACCCCTCTGGCGCTCAGAGGATTAAAGTTTCCTTGAAGACTGACTGGATCATCTCTGTGTTGGAGCAAACACTAACACACCATCCACTTTCTTATATGCCTTAAGGGTTAATATTTCAGAGATTTCAGGGAGGAGTTAATTACAAATGTTCCCAGGTATGATTAGCATTAACGGCATAGTAATGTTTCATAATAAAAGCAGCTCTAATTAATCATCATAGTATTTGGACTTTGGAGAGTGTTATTTCAATTCTGTCAGAGTTGTAGTTCAAGAGTAATTCAATGATAAAATATCCCCCTCCCGCCCCTTTTACTGATGTAACACTGCTCAGCCAGATCAGAAGGGAGGTGCCCAGGTAGACTGCAGAGAGGGACAATCTTCAATTAAGATAAGGGGAAAACCTGTCAATGGGGGCAGGGCATTCATTGTTCTCATAGGAAGAGGATTTTCCCCTTCTGTTATCTGGCTGGTCTATGGAATGGATTCCACATCTGATCAGAGATGGCTTACACTAGGTAAAAGGGGCGGGAGGGAAAACTTTGCTTGTGAATATCTCTCAAACCATAAAGGTTTGCGAGATAAGACTTATATCGTTCTTCATGTTTTTTTTAATTCCTACAAAATAAAATAAAGATAAAATGAAGTATTACTATCCCGTTAAGGAGGAATAGCACTAAGTAACACTGTGGAGGTGTATTGGTATATCCCACTAGTAGATTTTGTTTTTCAATTATGAAGATCTATTTGTGCTGCAGAGATCACATCTCCATTAGCAATCTAGTAAATGGAATCCCTGCTCCCACTAATCAGTTTCAGAAGAGTGCTACACACAGAAATGTTCTTTGCATGAAACAATCACCAAATACTGCAGCCCCATAGCACTTTATTGGCCCCAAAAGGACCAGACATATTCTTCTATGGCATTTAATAAATAAGTGAATTTCTTTGCATGATCAGCCGTAAATAGTGGCAGAAAGTGATGCCACTCAGATATGAATGAGATATTACAGATTTTAAAAAATAGAAAAATGTAATAACAAAAGGACAATGATTCTTCCTTTCATGAATGATTACACCTACCAACTGACCATTCTACATACCATCATAACTACCAACTAACCGACCATTATACATTCCATCATAACTACCAACTAACCGACCACTCTACATACCATCATAACTACCAACATACCACTCTACATACCATCATAACTACCAACTAACCGACCATTCTACAATCCATCATAACTACCAACTAACCGACCACTCTACATACCATCATAACTACCAACATACCACTCTACATACCATCATAACTACCAACTAACTGACCATTCTACAATCCATCATAACTACCAGCTAACCTGCAATCACACCTAGTAAAAATATAATTACATTTACTAACCTACCATAAACCCTGCTATCTTACCATTACATGTATCATACCTACTAATTAACCTTCCATAACACATACAATTACGCCTACTAACTAACCTACCGTAACATCTACCATGACACCTATTAACCCCCTATTATACATACCATCACATCTATTAAATGAATTACCATTACACACCTAACTAATCCCCCATTCCATATCACACCTACTCACTAACCCTCCACACTACTCATACATCATACCTAACTAGCCTCCTAATTAACCACCTAATATACATACCATCACACCTACCAATAACATGCCATTTCACATACAATCATACCTCATAAATTACCTATCATTAATCATACATTGTAGCCAATTGGTCTAGTATTTACAAAGATGGATCTACTACTAATGTAGCCAATAGAATTGAATGTACTTAATATCTGCACAGAAATCACTGGAACTGTGCTGTGCAGATCGATCACTTGGGTGGATTCAAGGACATATGAATGATAATGTGGTTCAATTCTGGGACAAAACAACTGCACTATATTATATATAAAGGTGGCTTTTAATCAGTCGTATACTAGAGAGGTCTCCAGTTAATTACTAAGCAGTGTGCTTGAGACCTCCACAATTCCTATTAGGTACATTTTGAGATAAAAACACCGATACATTTAGCATAGGCAATAAAAAGAGACCTTGATCAACACACTAAACATATACATTAGTTTACATTTAGATGTTTGCATACACCTTCTTGTTGAGTGAAAACTTTAACTATATATATTAAAAGGTACAGTAACAGTGGAGTAACAATAGGGGTCACAGGGGTCGCACCTGCGACCGAGCCCGTCACTCTCAGGGGCCCGGCCGCCCCCTGCGACCCCCTTGCCACTCGCCCGCAGTACAGCTGATCTACCGGCAGCTGTCGCTCTAGTAATTCAAAGCACTGGGAGATGACATAATCTCCCAGCTCTCTGCATTACTAAGAACCGCGTGGGAGCTTGAGTTCCGTTAAGAGTCTTAGCCGAATGTCACACATCACTAGACCACCAGGGACTCGAGGTAGGAGGATGGGGGAATTAGTAGGTTCAATGTGGAGATGGAGGCATTGTGGAGAATGAGGGGCAATGTGGAAGGGGCATTTTGGAGAATGAGGGGCATTATGGAGAAAGAGGGGCATTGTGGAGAATGAGGGGCAATGTGGAAGGGGAAGTGTGGAGAATGAGGGGCAGTGTGGTTGAGGGGGGCCAATGTGGTTGAGGGGGGCCAATGTGGTCGGGGGGGGCCCATGGCACTTCTTGCCTCAGGGCTCGGTGGCGTCTAGTTACGCCTCTGAACAGTAAATTTTGTTATGTAAAAATCTGTATTGTAGCTCTTTTCCTGTTGTGCAAATTAAGGGTACTCCCACAGCTGGGATATTTCCAGATTTATTAGCATTTCCCTCTAGTGGTCATATTCCAATTAGTTATTCTGTTACATTCTATGGAGAACTGTCAGAGACCTTCTCCAAATAGAACGAGATATAAACTCCAGAGTCATGATATCAGAATGTTCAGGAAATAAATGTACAGTAAATTCACTTCCTGATTATTTGAACTGTTATAACTTTTGATTAAAGCAAAGGACAGCAATTAGAGTGCTCTTGTTTTACTTAGTAGGAAAAAGCTATATACCATGGGTTTTCATTCAAAGAGAAAGTATACTGTTCCTTTTGATGTAGTAAGAATATCAGGTGGTTACTCACTAAGGTGCATTAAAGAGGTGACATGAGGAGATAACTTCTCCAGTTATATTCGATACCTATGCTATTCCAGAGAGATAAATCTTAGTGCATATGCTGAATAGAATAACAGGAATTTGGGAGTTCATCACACTGGAGACATTATCATCTCTGTATCTGCTGTATCAGACCTCAGTGCGGTAGTTCTGAATCTTATTTATCATAAGGCACCCCTAAACCGCAGTCTGGAATTTTCAGGGCACCTCTAACATTTTATAGGCAATTGTCAAGAACATTAAGGGAAAGTAATACTTAATAGGTAAAAAAAGATATATTGTAGTATTTAGCCCCCTGAGTAAAACAAGGGTACTTCCATAACAGAGAGATGTTTTATTCAAAAGTTATTACAGCTCAAACTTGATTTTTATAGTTGCAGTATCACAGTCCTTTTGCAGTGGCGCTGTTGCTACACCATCCTATGGACAGCTCTGGTCAGTTGACCATAAATCTCCATAATCATTGTATAGCAACAGTGCCACTATACAATTTCAGGCCACTGAGATACTGCACGCACAAAATTTAAGTTTGAGCTGCAATACCTTTTGAATGTAACAACTTTCAGCAGTGGGGGGTACCCTTTTTAAGCAGGTTGATAAAGCCTACAATATATATTTTTTTAGATTTTAAGTATTACTATCCCTCTCTCAGCGAACCTGTACATGTGATCGCTCACATGTACTGCCTCAACAAATAAAATGACACTGGTCCTCCAGCATAAAAAAAACCTTGTCCGCCAGAGAATGATAAAGACGAGTATATTGTGCATTCCAATTTGCATATTTTATATACTAGAGACACACACATTTGAACCCTTTGAGCTCCAGAGGGGTATGCAACCAGGGGAGGGCTGGCCTGGGGGGCAGAGGGGCAATTGCCCCCTGGACTGGTCACATGTCTGGGACAATGGGCCACTGCCTCACTCAGTCTCCCAATTGCTGCTGTAAATGGAGTTATACTAGTGATGCCACAGAGCTTACAATTGAAATGGAACTACACAAATGATAGTGTAGCTATATTTGGATTTTAGCTCTGCACTAACAGCATAACCCATTTCCCTTGTAAGATCTATGGTATCAGTCATGTCGCTGTACTTAAATTGTATTGCCAATATTAAAAGTAACTAAAGGAGGTGGGCTGGAGAGACTGAAGAAATGGGCCAGTAGATTGTATTTGCCCCCCAGGCCACAAGTTCCAGCCCTCCCCTGAATGCAACGCATTCTGATGCCTACCCTTCCGGCACTCAAAGGGTTAAACTTAGTGTTTACATTTGTTTTTTTTAAAGTTGCAATAGAAAAAGGGGCACCCTAATGTTGTACCAATATGCCACTGCACACCGGTTGATTACCATTGGCTTTTGCATCTCCCCCTGGGTAAGTGAGAGGTAAACCAACTGTAAAACAAATCTCATTTCTTTAAATGGGCCTTTTAACCCCATATATGTTAGGTTTCTGATATATTGCTTCACAGTGCATTGATGATTCTAGCATTCAGGGGATTAAATGCTCCATTTAGATCAATAGCAATTTGGAATTGTTACCTAAAGCACAGCTGGTTAATCCAGAATAACTGCAGATTTTAGGACATCAGCATAAGGACAGAAGACAAGTGAAATGACAACAGGTGACTGCATCAAAGTAACAAGTGGATTAGAGAGAACTAAAGAGATGGAGGTGAAAAGAAGATAAAACAGAGTAACAGAGAAAGTTATGTGACTAGTTGGGTGAAAGGAAAACAATGAGATTAGGAAAGGAAGACTGGAAGAATATAAGAGATAATGGTAGTGGAATGCAGTGGATGGGGTAGATTAAAAAGAAAATTGTGACGAGAGATAAATCAGCAGTGTACGGGAAAAGAAAGGATAAAGGAATGGATAAGGAAAAAGGATGGGATAAGGGAAAACGGAATTGAAGGACTGGGGACATGACAGGGGTTACAGAAGAGTGCCTATTAGATAAACAGCAGAAATATACAGAAGAGAAAAATAAAGAAGGGAAAACAGGAGAAGAAAAACGAAGAGAGGAGAGAGAAGGGGGAAAAAAGAGCGGAGAGAGAAAGGGAACAGAAGAGAGGAGAGAGAAGAGGGAAGGAGGAGAAGAAGGGAGGGCGGTGTGATGGAGTGGAGTGATGGAGGGATGCAGCGGTAGCTAGATTTGCTGTCACCCCTCGGGAAGAGGCGGAGGGCCTGGCCGAGCTCAGGGCTCATGTGCACTACTGTGTGAGTGGAGGATGTCGGCTCTCTCTACACCGGGCCCGGGATGCCCGCGGCTCTGACCTTCCGGACACTGCGGGGCCGCTGCTCGGAACATGGCGCCCACCAAGCCCGGCTTCCAGCAGGACCCCTCGCGCAGAGAGCGGTAAGACAGGCCGGGGATTGAAGAAGGCCTGGGGGTATATATCTATAAGACAGTGGATATGTATATACGCTCCCTATATATCTATATATATATCGGGGGCGAGCAACCTACCGCTCTCTAGCTGTTACAATTCCCATCATCCCTGACCGGCTGAGGATGACGGGAACTGTAGTGCAATAACAGCTGGGGAGCCTCTGGTTGCTCATTCCTTGTTTTTACATGCCACATTACATTGCGTGTGCAGTGGCTGCCTCATAAACGCATCATGGCACTTGTAATATGCACAGGACATGCATCACATTCACTTACATGTACAGTTACCTCATATATCATTTGGTATCAGAATACATCATGACACGTTATATCAGGTGCAAGAAAACACGTGGCTCTCCAGCTGCTGTTGAAGCACAGCTCCCATCATCCTCTTCGGAGTTTAATAGGACCTGTAGTTGTTAAATAGCCACAGCTTGCCCACCCTTATGTTACATATTCAGCTTCTGTATCTTATAAATGGTGTGTATTGTAGGAAATTCATTTATGACTGCATTTTTCCTCACAAATCTTTCATGTATCAGTGGGGTGATTTGAAGATAAAAGCCATGCTAAATGTATCAAACGCAATACAATAAAGGCCACTTGTATTGTGTATCTACTGTACGGCCTTTGGCACACATGACGTGAATGAAATGTACAGGTGTCAAAACAATTTAACAGTCACATATATATATATATATATATATATATATATATATATATACACATACATACATACATACACACACACACACACACACACACACACACACACACACACACATACCCTGAGGCCAACGTACTAGACCAGAACTGGAGCAATTCTACGGCAAACTAACTGCACTGTAGGGAACAAATACAATTCCTACTGATTGAAAGGGACTTTTTTTTTTAAACCCCTTGGATGACAGAAGTCTCCAGCATATTGCTTCACCATACATTGGAGACCTATCTAGTATTCAAGGGGTTAAAAGTCCATTTTAAATCAATGGGGATTTTGGTAATGATTATTTGACCCCTGTTGTGTAGTTGGCTATCAAAATTGCTCCATCTGTCAGTACAACCTCTTCATGTCTTGGACATACGAATGGGACATGTTTATCCATCTGAAAGCTAAGCTATTCTGTAAGAAAACAATTGTACCACATTTATCAAAGAAAACCTTTGATTAGTTTCGCTCTTTGATAAATAAGGAGCAGCTGATTTGCTCCAGCATAGCTCCATTTTTGATTTGCCAAATTGTGTTTTTGTAAGGGATTTACTTGTATTTCTATACATTTTAGTGTTTATGTACATTATGGGCCTTATTCACAAAAGAAAAGAGGAACAATTCTGGAGGAAACCAACTGCAACATAGGGGACAAATTAAGCTTTTCATAGAACACAAAGCAATGCATTGGATATATTTCTAGCATTCAAGGGGTTAAAATGTAGCCCCAATTAAGTCAATGGGTGTTTTGGAGATATTTATTTCTCCCTAGTGTGGAAACTGGTTTGCTCTAGAATTGCTCATTTCTTTTCTGAATATGGTCCTGTGTTCATATTAGTGCAATGTTTATGTTCCATTGTGCATATTAAGGCTGATTTGCTAACAAAAATGGTGAAATTTTTAAACAAACCAAATAACAATGTTCATTTATTTAAATGTGACTTTTAACTCTTAATTCATGAGAGGTCACCATTGCATTGTAAAACAGTGTATTGGAGCCATCTCTAGCATTTAAGATGATGAAAGACTTTAAAAAAAAAAAAAAAATAATAATAAAAAAAAAAAAAAAAATGGGAATTTGAGTAATTTTTGTTTGTTCCCTATGGTGTAGTTGGTTTGCTCCAGAATTGTATGTCTTTTCTTAATACATACACATTACCTCTTGCCAGATTCCACTGGTCTCATTTCCTTTAGAAATATGAAAATATACCCATGTAAAATGATATATACATTTATATATGCGGTCTCGGTTCACATTTCTTGGGTACCATCCATTTACATCCTGTACTAGAAAGATGATTAAATTCAATCGTCTTTCCTGAGATAACAGTGACAGGTGTTTTTGAGAAGATTAATTTGTCTTGATGAAGGTACAGCTGTAACTGCCAAAACGTTGTCAACACAATTACCTTATAATTCAGGGATGGGCCACAGGGGCCTTGCAGCTATTGTTGCACTGCAATTGCCATCATCCCCAAAATAAGGTAATATGTAGCAATGCAAAAGAGTTAATTTGGGGCAAACCATTTGCTCCATGTATAACTGTGAAAAGACCTCCACAGCATGCAGTACTGGGCCTAAAGAAAGTGAAGCAATTCTGGTGAAAAACCAAAAGTATTATAGGGGACAAATTTAAATGCCCATTGATTTAAATGAGGCTTTAAAGCTCTTAAAGGTTTAAAGGGATAGTAATGTTTCATAATAAAAGCAGCTCCAATTAATCTTCATAGTATTTGGGCCATGGAGAGTGTTATTTCAATACTGTCAGAGCTGTGCAAGAGTAATTGAATGATAAAGTATCCCCCTCCCTCCCCTTTTACAGATGTAACACTGCTCACCTCAGAGCAGCAAGGTGGTGTCCAGATGGATCACAGAGAGAGACAATCTTCAATTAGCATAAGGGAAAAACCTGTCAAGGGGGGGCAGGGTTTTCCTTATGTTCATGTAAGAAGATTGTCCCTTGCTGTGAGCTGTCTGGTCTTAAGACCAGATTCCACGTCTGAGGGGAGGTGGCTTACACTAGGTAAAAGGGGAGGGAGGGGGATACTTTATCATTCAATGACTCTTGAACCACAACTCTGACAGTACTGAAATAACACTCATGGCCCAAATACTATGAAGATTAATTGGAGCTGGTGTTTATGTGAAACATTACTATCCCTTAAAGTCCTTAAAATCACTGCAAAACAATGTTAGAGACCTATAGCCCCAAAGGGGTTAAATGAGAACCAACACCTGTTAATAATCCCACCCCAGTTACCTTACTGTGAAAAGAAAAAAAAAAAAATCTTAACAGCCCCATGATTTTGCCCTTGTGCCTAATGTTGAAGAGAGGACTTGTTCACTCAGTCCTGGAGGTTGTGTCCATGGAGGCTGACATGACAGTTGAGGACAGTTTTTTTTTTTTTTTTTAATGCTTTGAGCGCCAGAGAGGCAGCCAACGTTGTGTTGCAATGCGTTGGATACCTCTCTGGCACTCAAAGGGTTAATGTAAAAGAGGCTGAGTGCATGAGCCTACTTGGCCCTTTAATCCTTTGTGCACCAGAGGTATTGCATTCTGTACCCCTCTAGCACTTAAAAGATTAAGGACCCTGTGGTCCTAAAAGGGTTAATTAAAAGCTCAGAGTCTTGCCTTCTTCAGTTTGCAAAAACTGTCAGGAACGCTCACATCCCCCATCATGGACCAGTCATCAAGGACTGAGTAAAGATATGTCTTCAACAAAGGCAAAAGGGGTCATTAGGATTTTCTGACCCCAGTAAGATAAGTGAAGTGTTATTACTAGGTGTTAATTCTTCTTTCGAAAGACCTTTTAACACACTGAGTGCCAAATAGGTAAGCAATTCATTGCTTCGGGTTAAACCAGTAGGAGTTTGTTTGTCTCCCATAGTGCACTTGGTTTGGCCAGAAATGCACCATGTCATACATAAGGCCCATTAACCCTGTGAGTGCCACATGGGTATGCAACGTATCTCAGAGCAATGTGTTGCATACCTCTGGCACTCAAAGGGTTAAGGAATGTGTATCAAGCAAACGGTTTTGTCAATCTAGAGCAATGTAATTACACCATAATCACAAATGGACAAGTTCGTCAAATCAGGGTTTGTTTGTTTTTTTCTCACCAGATTTCCTGTATTATTGTCTTGATAAAATTTTTTCCCCCTTATACATAAAGGTGTAAAACCACCCCACTTTTTTATGCATATGTCCTAGAGTTTTTCAAGCATGCAAGCCAAATGACCTGTGTCAGTTTGCTTACTTTGACTTGTTAATAGCTGTCTGCTACCTTCTGGCAGTCGGCACTGCTCCCTGTTACTTAAAGGGATAGTAACACTTCGTTTTAACTTTATTTTATTTTGTAGGCATTAAAAAAACATGAAGAATGATATAAGTCTTATCTCTCAAACCTTTATGGTTTATGAGATATTCACAAGCAAAGTTCCCCTCCCTGCCCCTTTTACCTAGTGTAAGCCATCTCTTCTCAGATGTGAGTCTGGTTGTATGACAGTACAGATAACAGAAGGGGACAATTTTCATTGTATGAAAACAATGAAAGCCCTTCCCCCCTTGACAAGTTTTTCAGGTTTTTCCCTTATCTTAATTGAAGATTGTCCCTCTCTGCAGTCTACCTGGGCATCTCCCTTCTGATCTGGTTGAACAGGGGGGGATACTTTGTTTGTGAATATCTCTTAAACCATAAAGGTTTCAGAGATAAGACTTATATCATTCTTCATGTTTTTTTAATGCCTACAAAATAAAATAAAGTTAAAATGAAGTATTACTATCCCTTTAAGAATTAAATATAAAGGCGTTGAGCACCCCTATGGCACTCAAAGGGTTAACGAGTTGAAAGTCGCATTGTGGTAAGAGGTAGGAGAGATTTGATTTCTTTTGGCTTTTCCTTTCTTTTTAATTTATGTATTAATCCTTTGATATCTAAAACAATATCTTAGTGCAAGGATGGGCAAGCAGAGGCCCTCTGCTTTTCAGGAATAGAATTTCCAACATTCTCTGGTTGGGTATGATGAGAATTGTAGACCTGAACAGGTGGAGGCCTCAGATCGACCACCCTTGGTCTAGTCTAGTGCACTGTGTAGCTATGTGTCAGATCCCTCGCTCAGTCTCTTGCTTTAAGAAAATATTTGATTTTAACTACTTGGATCCTATAGGCTGGTTTTTCCAGACAATTTAGAACCCCTGAAGAGATGTGAGATAGTTTCAGTTTCTTTCCCAACAAAAGCAGTGAGATTTTATTTTAAACATGGTTAGATACATATGGGGTACAGCATTAATACTGCATTTAAAATGAATGTTGTCTGCCTGACAGCATTGGGCCTGTGCAGACCATAATAAATTGGAGTTCATACCGATCATTTGCTTTTTGATAAAAGAGGTCAGAATGAAAATAATTTAATCCTCCAAGTTGTTTCCACTTCTGTAATTAAATAAAGCTACCAGCTATATATAACATTATTTATATATGCTTTTGTCATCAAAAATAGACATTTTAACCCATTGGATACTAGGTGTTCATTTCTATGTTACTGTTGCTTTCATTTTTTTGAATGTACCTTTAAAGGGATAGTAATATTTCATAATAAAAGCAGCTCTAATTAATCATCATAGTATTTGGACTTTGGAGAGTCTTATTTCAATTCTGTCAGAGTTGTAGTTCAAGAGTAATTCAATGACAAAGTATCTCCCTCCCACCCCTTTTACTGATGTAACACTGCTCAGCCAGAGCAGAAGGGAGGTGCCCAGGTAGACTGCAGAGAGGGACAATCTTCAATTAAGATAAGGGAAAAAGCTGAAAAGCTTGTCAAGGGGGGCAGGGCTTTCATTGTTCTCATAGGAAGAAGATTGTCCCCTGCTGTTATCTGTCTGGTCTATGGACTGGATTCCACATCTGAGAAGAGATTGTTTACACTAGGTAAAAGGGGCGGGAGGGGACACTTTGCTTGTGAATATCTCATAAACCATAAAGGTTTGAGAGATAAGACATATCATTCTTCATATTTTTTTTAATGCCTACAAAACAAAATAAAGTTAAAACGAAGTATTACTATCCCTTTAAGGAACTGTCAGTGATTCCAGGATTCAGACACTACTCTCCTGACTGCTAGGGAGATCTGAGCTAATAATTTATTACGTGGGACTCGAATGCCATTGAGAGTGGCTCTCTCATGGAAGCAACGTTAAGAGAAAACCTCCTAATAAACCCCCACTTGCCTTACTAGGGCTAGAAAATCATAATGGCTTTTATGAATTTTGCCATTCCCCTTTTGCTCAAGGGATAACATCTTCAATTACTGCTGGATGTCCGTAGGGGCAGATTTGTAGCAGGACCTCAAATCTGGGGGTTATGCAGTAAAGGTGTGAAAGTGGTGATAAGGAGGAGATAGCTTCTCCAGTGTGAAACTCTTCCGTTCCAGTTCCTATGTTATTCTATAGAGCCCAATGCACTAACATCCCTAAAGTGCATAGGCTCCATAGAATAACATAGGAATTGGAGAAGTGATATCACTGGAGAAGTCATCTCTGCCTTAGCACACCTTAGTGCATCTCCTCATTGTAATCTTTGCCCTTTAAAGGACCAGAAGGTGTTCCTTGTAGTTTAATCCTTTGAATGCCTGAGGGGTGTTCTACAACCCAAAACAAGAATGCCTTTGAATGGGTATCTCCTTTAAAAAAGAACCAATGCCTCCTAATAATAATCCGCCACATACCTTACTATGGCTGGGAAATCCTAATGACCCCATGGAGACTGAAAAAACTGCCAGCAACTGTTATGTCTAACCTGAAACAGGCCCAGTGAGAGTCTACCCTTTAAGGATCACAGGAAGATTGTGACTGTAGAAAAGAACCATCTGACCCATCCACTCTGTCCATTTCCCCGTCTAATACAATACACCACTTATCAGAATAGATGTATATGACTATAGACGCACCGATACCGATTTTTTTAAGACCGAGTACGATACTTTTTTCAAGTACTCACCGATACCAATTACCAATGCCTTTTTTTTGCGGTCATTTGCCATTTTTCTAAGTACCTACATGTTTTAGGTACTTGGAGAACTGGCAAATGACCGCTAAAAAAGTATTGGTAATTTGTATTGGTGAGTACTTGAAAAATATTATATATATATATATATATATATATATATATATATATATATATATATATATATATATACATACACACACACACAGACACACCCACCTTTTGACTCTTTCTCCCCCTCTTGATTCCCACCTTTTGCTTCATTCTACCCCTCTTGAGCCCCTTCTTTTGTCTTGGCTTTTGATCCCCCTTTCTCCCACTCCTCCTTGACTCACCCTTTTGCCTCTCTCTCCCTCCTGATCCCCCCTCCTTTTGCCTCTTCTTGGCCCCCCTCCTTTGGTCTCCTGATCCTTCCTCCTTTTGACCCCACTGTCTGCCTCTTTCACCACCCCCTGCCCATCCTGCCTCCTTTACTCTCCTCTGCCGGGTGCTCGCTGTTCTCTTGTGAGCCCCGGCAGAGGTTAGCATCGGAGCGTTGCCATGGTAACCCGCGGCAATGCTCCGACGCTGCAGGAGTGAAAGAGGTGACCGGGGAGCATTGTGAGCAGCTCCCCGGGCTCTCTCTCTGCAGCACCGACCCTGACACAGGGTATCGGTGCTGGCATCGGCCGCATTTGCGCGAGTACAAGTACTCGCGCAAATGCTGGTATCGGCACCGATACCAGTATCGGTATCAGTGCAACCCTATATATGACTATACCAGGCACTTGTGAACTCCCTGACAGTACTTGTCCCTAGAACCACTGTTGGGAGGCTGTCTCATGAGTCTACTGCCCTTTCTGTAAAGTAGTAGTTACACACATTACTTCTGAGTTGTCAGCTCTATAATTAGAGATCATAAACTCTTGTCCTAGTATTCCTCTTTAAAGGGATAGTAATACTTAAGTATTACTAATCCCTATAGGAAAGTACTACTAAAAAAAAACATATTGCCCCCAGTGTCATCTCTCAAACCTTTAAGGTTTGAGAGATGAACACTTTTAAAGTTTCCCTGTCCCTCTCCCTTCCCCGTAGTCAGCGTTGTAGCTGACTGAAAGGAAATCCGGTGATAGATCATCAGGCGGCTCTGCAGCAGAGCCGTGATCGCGTTAATTAAAAAAAAAAAAAAAAAACTTTTACTAAAACGGTCTTCTACGTGTGCTTGCAAACCAAGAACATGTAGAAGACCATTTCAGTGAAAGATTTCTTTTTTTAGGAATGCGATCCGGCTGTGCTGGAGAGCCGCCTGAAAGTCGTACGACTTTCTTCCCTTCAGTCAGCTAGAACGCTGACTACGGGGAAGTGGGAGGGAGAGGGCAACTTTAGAAGCGATCATCTCTCAAACCATAAAGGTTTGAGAGATGACACTGGGGGCAATACGTGTTTTTTTTAGTAGTACTTTGCTATAGGGATTAGTAATACTTAAGTATTACTATCCCTTTAAGGAAAAAAAAAAAAAAAAAAGCTTCCCTCCTAAATTGTATTAAATCCCTCATTACATTTAAAGGTTTCTATCATATCTCCCCTCTTCCTCCTTTTTTCAAGCTGTACATACCAGAGGGATAGTAATACCTCAAGTAAACTTTAGCTGTGAGTATTCATTGTTTTTTTTTTGTTTGTTTGTTTTTTTAACATGTTGCTCCATATATATATATATATATATAGATACTTACAAATTTCTAGTTCAAACACTATTCCAGAGGAAAGGAACCGCCTCCCCTAAGATCGGTGATCTGGTTGTGGGACTGAACGGATGCAGTGAGGGACAATCTTCACGCAGTAAGTGTAAGGGAAACCCTGTCCCCTTGACGAAGGAGGACAGGATTTTCCTTTTGCTTACTGAAGACTGTCCCTCACTGTGCTCCATCCAGACCAGACTGAGAGGCAGCGTGATGCAGGGAAAGGTGTGGGAGGGGGATCTTTTCCTCTTGAATGTTTGAACTACAAATCTGTAAGTATTTATACCGCAACATGTTAAAAAAATGTAGCCAATACTTGGAGCTAAAGTTTACTTGAGGTATTACTATCCCTTTACATTCTAAGTTTATCCTGATACCCTGTGCCATGAAGTCCCTTGCACCATTATGGTAGCTCTCCTTTGTACTGCCACCAGTTTATGTCCTTCTGGCAATATGGTCTCCAGAACCACACATAGTGTGAAGAAATGTATTACACACCCACCTGGTGCTTAAAGGGTTAACCTTTTGTGTGTGGAGAGGTAGCCAATGCGTTGCATTCAAAGGGTTAAGGTTGCTATGTTCAGTGAGCATTTTACATTCAGGGCTGATTAAAGATGCAAGCTATTGAGCAAACGCTCAAGAGTAAACTTCACAAGGGCCCTTAGGATGGCCTAATTGCACTCATGCATTCTGCCTGCTTCAGTTTGAAAGAAAAAAAAAACAAAACTGCTAGCAACTGTCATGTCTGCCTCCGAGAACATGACATTCAGGACTGAACGTTTTTATTCAGGCGATAACATTGACGCATGGGCCGAGTTCACGAGGGCCATTAGCATGTTCTGGCCATAGTAAGATAATTGGGAAGGGATTTTTATTGTTATTATGAGGTGTTAGTTAATAAATATTTATCAGGAGCACTAGATCTGAGTAGGTTATCATAAGGCAATTCTGTTAGAATGGACACTTAAAGGGATAGTAATACTTACGATGTAAAAAACATATATGTTGTAGGGTTTATCCCCCTGAGTAAAACAAGAGTACTCCCACTGCTGAGAGATATTTTATTAAAAAATTATAACAGCTCAAACTTGATTTTTTTTTTGGTCAATATCACAGTGGCCTGACAATTTACAATGGCACTGTTGCTACACCATCCTATGGAGATTTATAGTCTATAGACCAGAGCAGTCCATAGGATGGTGTAGCAACAGTGCCACTGTAAATTTTCAGGCCACCATGATATTGCACCTGAAAAAAATTCAAGCTTGATCTGTTATAATTTTTTAATAAAATACCTCTCAGCAGTGGGAATACCCTTGTTTTACTCAGGGGGATAAACCCTACAACATATTTTTTTTTTACATTTTAAGTATTACTATCCCTTTAAACTATAAAGGTTGGATTTTAGGTCACGTCTACCATGTATAGACATTATTACTTACTGGTTTTGAAATGACAGTAGGCAAAATTCAGAAAGCTAATGAGATGCAATTCTGGGGAAACCAACTGAGGCCATAGGGGACAAATGAAAATCCCCTTTGATTTAAACCTTTGAGTGCCAGGGAGGTGTGCATTCAAAGGGTTACATAGGGCTTTTAACCAATGCGTTGAGTACCCCTCTGGCACTCAAAGAGTTAACATCATAAATGCTAGAGAAGTCTCAAATGGATTAAGAAGCAATGTATTCGAGACAACTTTAACGTTCAAGATGTTAAAGGAGCAGTAAACTTTTTTATGAAAACCTATATGTTATAGAGCTTTTCCTGCTGAGTAATACAAGGGCATTCCCACCCCAGTCAGTTTCATTCAAAATATTTAACAGTTAAAATAATCAGGAAGTGAATTTATCCTGCGTTTACCTCCTGAAAGTTCTAACTGACAGGAAGTGACTGCAGTTTCTATCACATTCTGTTGCGAAATGTAAGTCACTGACTTTCCTCTCCATTAGAATGTAACTAAATAACTATGTGGAATTTGACCACTAGAAAGCACTGCTTTTGTAAAAAAAAACAAAAGAAAAAACAACAACACAGGTTTAAATGTTAATAACTTTGGAAATATGCATCTCTCAGCAGTGGGAGTACCCATATTTTACTCAACAAGAAAAAAAAAATCACTGCTCATTTTAGATGAATGGAAATTTGGGGAATTGTCATTTGTTCCATATAATGCAGTTATAATGCCACAGAATTGTGTCTCTTTAGCTTGCTGAATATGTCTCATAAACCTGTCCGCGAATGTGTCACTGGCCTAAAAAGCAGATTTGTTTCTCATGCTTGCTAAGGTGAAACCTAAAACAATTGCTGTGGGTTTAGTGCCCTCCCCTTTCAGTTCACAGAGACCAATCTACTCGTCAGTTGTATTCGTTTGTGACATATATTGTACTTATCACTTATTAGGAACTTGCACAATCAAACACGGGTCAAATGGTCATAGAGATGAGAAGTCTGGTTTTACATTAAGCTTCTCTGATGAGTATATAGACATGTTATTTGCGTACGTTAGTAATGGAATAGCTTAACTCTTTGGAGAGTTTTATGGTCGACAGATCACAGATGTCCATAGGATGGTGTAGCAACAGCGCCACTGACGTTTCAGGCCACTGAGATATTGCATCTTAAAAAAAAAAATTCAAGTTTGAGCTGTAATAACTCTCAAATAAAATACCTCTCAGCAGCTGGAGAACCCTTGGTTAATTCAAGCGGATAAACCCTGCAATATTTATTTTGTTACTATCCATTTAACCCCTTGAATACAACATTTGTTTCCAATGCACTGCAAAGCAACGCAGTGGAGACCTTACTATCACTTCAAGGGGTTAAGAGGCCAGTTTAAATCAATGGCAGCTTTTTTATTGTTCCCATGGAGTGCTGTTGATTTGCTCAGAATAATTCCAGTTCTTCTTTGTACATAAGGTTCAGTGACCATAGTGTAGACGAAGAGCAGGGGTAATCTGTATTTTGATTGGCTGGTTGCAGATGATGGAAATTATGGTTCCCAACAGCTGGAGTTGCAAAGACTGACTACTTGTGGTTCAGAGGGAGATATATGAGAAGTTATGAAATACTGTAAAGGTAAACTAATTCCCGAAATTGAAATAGGGTCATATGCTTTTATTGCATTGTTGTCCCTGTCAGCTTCTGTAAAAAAAGTAGCTTATTTGATTCCTCTGAATGAACAAGTAATACTGTATATCTGAAGCAGGCTATTATGCCGAAACTTGTCAGGTGGTCTCTGGTGGTCCCTAAAAGGCCACCAAAGTGGTTGTGAGCAGTATATGGATTGCCATTTATAGGCCGTGTCATTTTCAGCACAGGGAAGGAGACTGATTTTTCTCCCTCTGGAAATCATGCTATTATTTTTGTTTGATATCTCTCTGGCACTCAAAAGGGTTAAAAGACATTGCGGGCTATTCACTAAGGCATGACAAAGGGATGATAAAGTGCAGAGGACTTCTCCAGTCATATCAATTCTCCAGTTCCTAGGTTATTCTATAGAGCCTATGCACTAAGATCTCTCCAGTTTTGGATGTTAGTCCATAGGCTCCCTAGAATAACCTAGGAACTGGATAATTGATATCACTTTATCATGCATGTGAATCCCCCCATCATCTCTCTAATTCTTTTGCTTAATGGCAGGGTAATAAGTGGGCTTATTTATTTATTTATTTATTTTCTAGTTGAAGAGCCCGTTACACGGGCCACAGTGCTACTGCCAGCCGGTCGAGAGGCAGTCATGCACAGTAGAGACTGCCCACACCGCGGCTGATACAGTGCCAGCTGGTCGCGGGGCAGTCCTGCTCAGTAAAGACTGCCCGCGCTGCGGCTGACACAGAGTGGGACGTTCCTTCGGAGCACCCCGCTCTGTATCAGCCTCATCACTGGCAGTCTCTACTGCACATGACTGCATCGTTACACACGTTTTAGCAAATTATTATATAGGATTTTAATCTCACAGTGCAATTGGAAGAATATTTTTTTCTCTGTTTAACAGTTTTGTGCTCCTGTTCACCAAGCAATTCTGAAATTCCTTCCAAACATTAGCGTCTTTCATTTGTACCTGAAGCCTTTAAACAGCCATGTGATTGGCTGGGACAACTGTTGGCTTAGGTATCAGCTTTGGCTATCGTTTCAGCTCAGAATTAATCTATGGTTTGTTTTTAGCCCTTCTGGCTCCTCTTCACTTAGAGAACTTTTAGCCCCAATCCCACCTGCCTTCTGGAGCCTGGCGATACTATAAATTGCTATATGGAGGAGTATCCTTTTTGCTCCTCTGCTGCATAAATGAGAGCAGTCAAACAGCTGCTTTCGTGGCACCAAGCCAGTTTCAGAAGCAGAGTTATGATAATGAATAAGCTCCCGGTCTAATGTTATTTCAGCGTTGTCTCCAGTCTGCTTATTTATTTGTTATTGTATCGGGGTCTATCCCCTAACACTAACTCCAGAACGGAAAGTCTTGCACGTTTTAATGATTCTTCTAGATTTTATGGTACTGGTTTGTATTTAAGTGATATAATAAATATTATAAAAATGTACATGGGATAATGTTCACCACACATAAAAACTTAAAGGAGCAGTAAACTTGTTTTATGAAAAAATATATATTGTAGGGATTTTCCTATTGAGTAAAATAAGGGTACTCCCACTGCCGAGAGATTTATATTTCCAGAGTTATTACAGTTTAAACCCATGTTTTTTTTACATTAGCAGTGCCCTCTAGTGGTCGAGTTCTAATTAGATTTCCTGCTCGATTCTAATGGAGAGGAAAGTCAGTGACATACAGTTCTCCATAGAATGTGATAGAAACTGCCTGTCACTTCCTGTCAGTTAGAACTATCAGGAAGTAAACACAGTAAATTCACTTCCTGATTATTTAAACTGCTATAAATTTTGAATAAAACATCTGACAGCGATGGGAGTACCCTTATTTTATTCAGCAGGAAATGCTCTATAAAATGTGTTTTCATAAAAAAAGTTTACTGCTCCTTTAATTCTTTGTCCAGATCGATACAATGCTATAGGTAATACCAGAGCAGAGATACAGTAACGTGTGATAAACAGATGATTAAAAAGGAGAAAGCTTTTTCAGTGAGATCAGTTCTCCAGTTCTTAATGTCATTCTATGGGGCCTATGTACTGTGATTTCTCAAATGGAAGAGATCTTAGTGCATCGGCTCCATAGAATAACATACGGATTGCAGAAGTGATATCACTGGAGAAGTTATCACCTGATTATCACACTTTAGTGCATAGTCCCCTCCCCCAGGGCTTAATAAATAATAAAATATTGATACTGTATATTGTCCTTTTACTCACAGATTCTAGAAGGATAGTGGCGTTTACGTATCTCGAATCCTTACTGCCTAATGCATATGTAGAAAGCTTTACTCCTGTCCTGTAGAAGCCTGGTTTTCTAACCTCTGCATGTTAAACATCTGTAAGGAATCTCAGGATGTAAAGAAGTTTTTTTTTAAAGCGGAACTACCACCCGACACAATTTTTAACTTCACTAAGTCACCATCTGGCGACTAGCTGCTTAGTAGCGCTAGTCGCCAGAATAATTACCTTATTTAATAGATTTCTGCTCTCCTCCATGGGTGACAGGCAGGACGGAGTGTGGCCATCTTGCCATTGTGACGTCCGGACGCCTGCGCTGTCAGTCCCAGTCGGGTCTAGTAGGCGTTGCTATGAGCCGTTTGGCTCCGGCTGGGACTGACAGCGCAGGTGCGCGGACGTCACAATGGCAAGATGGCCGTGCTCCATCCTGCCTGTCGCCCATGGAAAAGAGCAGAAATCTATTAAATAAGGTAATTATTCTGGCAACTAGCTCTACTAAACAGCTAGTCGCCAGATGGGGACTTAGTGAAGCTAAAGATTGTGTCGGGTGGTAGTTCCGTTTTAATGGAGATTAGTATTCATTCCTTTTCTTTTCAACAAGACATTGATGTTCAGCCACTTGTGGGATGCGGATTTGAGGAACACGAACACCTTTGACATTACTGTGGCCAAAAAAACATGAGAACTTTTAAGATTTTTTGCCCTTGCAGATTGGTTCAAGACATATAATTCAATGAGTCCTGGATGTCATTTCCACAGAGGTGGAGAGGACTTGCTGGCAGGACTCCTGGGCCACAGACTCTGCTCAAGTTACATCTTTTGTGGACTTGTGCACTCTGCCTTCTTTAGTTTTGAGTTTTTTTTTCAGTGGGAGGAGTTTGGGGTCCAGGAGTCTTGCCTGGAAGAATCATGTGCTGCTCAGCAGACAAGATGACATCAACATCTGCTTGAAAATGCTCTCTCTTAAGGCAGGTTGCAAGGGAAAAATTCATAGTGTCCATTAGGATTTTCTAGCCATAGTAAGGCAATTGATGGATTGGTGTTCCTTTAAGCTTGTTTTAACCAAATAGGATGGAGGGTCCATCCACACATCATATCCAAGTCTTTAGACCTTCAACACCAACTAGATAGTTAACAGAAGCTAGCTTGGAGCAGGGAATAGATAAAGCTTTATATCCCATTTTGTTGCGAAGTAATATCCCTTTAACAGGATTGGTTGATGAAATAGTTATGGAGGCATTAAAGCAGATGTAACACCTCCTAATACTAACCCCTACACACACACACTTACATTACTGTGGCTAGGAAATCCTAATGCCCGCTGTGAATATTGCCCCAGAGCCTGTGTTCAAGCGATAACGTCTTCAGACAGTCCTGGATGTCGCGTCCATGGAGGTGGACATGAAAGTTGCTGGCAAACCCATAGGAAACAGACTCCGCCCACTGTACAGGGTAATGTAATGCAAAGCATTACTGTGTGCAGAGTTCATGTCATGTAGTCCTGCTACAGACTGTCATGTTCATGTACATGGATATGAAATCTGAGACTACCTGAAGGTTTTATCTCTGGAACAAGGGCACAATTGATAGGGGTCATTTGAAATTTCTGGCTTTAGTAAGATAAGTGGGGTCTATTATTAGGAGGTGTTCGGTCTCCTGTAAAGGGAATAGTTATAGGAGCAGGTGGAACGGTTCTAGAACAGGGGAGTTAATCATTTGAGCTCCACCTGTAGGACAATATAAAGCTCATCACTTCTGATTGGGGAAGTCCAAAGACTGTCTACTCCTTATCTACAAGAATCATGTACAGCATCGGTGGGTACCGCAAGGCCCTCCAGCTCCTGCCAGACTACACTGGGGAGTGAAGGGAGGTGTAGTCTGGTAGCTGCTGGAGGGCCTCGTATTGCAGTTTATTAGTGTGGTTGGCACGCAGACAAGTGGCACATTCACTGTTTACAATATACTTTTTATGTAAAAATGATTATTGCCAAAATCTTATTGAATTCTGTTGTTTTATTTTGTTCTGGAGAGCTTTCTAGAATTCAGGAGGTGTGTATATGAGTTTGAGTCTGTGTGTTGTGGGGTTTGTGTACACAAAAGTCTGTGTGTATATTTGTAGTGGAATAATCCAAAGAGATGGAGACATATGTAACAGCCAAAGGGTTACATTGTGTAAAATCTCCTCCATGCATTCATGGTGTAGGGATTATTGCTTTGGACACCTGCCAGCAGCAGTAAGGTCTCTGTATTTAGGAAGTATTTATGCCCCTTTGTATATTTTGTGGGATGTGTTTATAGATTAAGGATTCATTCATTTCAGTTCTGGCTGCAAATCTGAAATTGAAACATGACAAACATGTCTGTATAATATATACAAAGGAAGCAACAATGGCAGGCTGTGGGCAAACAGACAAATCCACAGAATTTCCTCTTATCTAGGACAAAGTCCAAAAGAGGCTGGAAAAGTTTATGGTGAATAAAACACCTGGACCTGATGGTATACACGTAAGGGAACTTAACTTTGTTCAGTAATATCAAGACCATTATACTTAATATTTATTGATTCACTTTCATCAGGCATAATACACTGTGAGAGGAGAAAGCGGATGTAGTACCATTGTTCAAAAAGGGAGTAAGATCCAAACCAGGAAATTATAGACCTGTGAGCTTGACTTCCATAGTAGGTAAGATGTTAAAAGTATTACTAACTGACAGTATTCAGAACCATGTGAAGACCAACAATACTAGTAGTAAGAGCCAGCATGATTTAATGACAAATAGATCATATTAGACTAATTTACTTACATTTTATGAAAGGGTAAGTAGTAATCTGGACAACTACATCAACAGTAATTTGCTGTTGATGTAGTATACTTTGATTTTGTAAAAGCCTTTGCTACAGTGCCTCACAACAGGTTACTGCATAAATGAAAAGGATTTGGTTTGGGAGGTAATAGCTGTGCATGGATAGAGGACTGGTTAAATGATAGATGGCACAGAGATGTTGTAAATGGCACCTTTTAAATTTAGTCTAAAGTTGTAAGTCGGGTGCCACAGGGTTCAGTCCTGGGCTCAATGCTTTTTAATTTGTTTTTTAATGATTTAAAAGAGGGTAGTGGAAGTAGTATCTCAGTCTTTGCTGATGACACTAAGCTTTGTAAGGAAATACATACAGAGCTGGATGTTTTCTTATTTGCAGAAGGATTTAGATAAACGGAGTGAGTGGGCAGAAAAGTGGCAGATGAGGTTTAATGTAGATAAGTGTAAGGTTATGCATTTGTAATGTAGAAACAAACATGTACACTAAATGAGAAGCAAGTTGGTGAATCCTCAGAGAAAGATTTAGGAGTACTGATAGACAAAGAACTTCACAGCAGTGTGCAGAGTCACTCAGCTGCAGCAAGAGCATATGGGTACTGTCCTGCATAAAAATAGGTATAGATGTACGGCATGCAAATATAATTCACCTCTATATAACTCTTTGATAATGCCTCATCTAGAATATGGAGTACAGTTTTGGGCACCATTCTTAACTGGATGAAAAGTACAGTCGTGCAACAAAACTGACGGATATTAGACAAACTGGGTTGGTTTACTTAAGAGAAGAGACGCCTAAGGAGTTATACAATTACCTGGATCAACAGGGGTGATTTGGCATGGGCTGGACTTGATGGGTGCAAGTCATTTTTGCAGCCTCATCAACTATGTTACCATACGTACACTTACATTATATACATACATATACACACACACTATATATAAAATCTCACACACTTAAATACATAGTATCTCTCACAGATCTTAGTGATAAAACAAGTGCAGGATATAATGGTCATTGTTTTGCCAATGCCTTGGTCCTCCTTCACGATAATGATTTAAACACCCTGAATGCTGGAGAGGCCTTGTAATGTATTGTAAACCTTGCTAACTCCATAGAAATCTGTGAATATTTGAGGAATCTTTATTTCACAAGAAATCAAAAGTTTTGATTAAGGTCCACAACGTACATTGATGGTGTTCTTTATCATAATATAACCCTAACTTCCAAAAAAGACCTGAGAGTGCCTCTTAATTCTATAATTATATCTGTGCTTTGGAGGCTCTATCTATGTTAAGCAGGTATCTGGAGAACTCGAGATTCGATTGTGTATATGTATAGAAATGATCTAATGAAATCTCAACAAAACAGTGTCTGGGTGCTACCTTATCCAGAGTATATGAATAAAGAAGTAGGAGCACTCACAGGAATTAATAACATTCAAAAGCAGGTTTATTGCTTCAATCTGTCAATGTGAAGTAAAAGATAACAAGATGAATAACCTATCTAAATGCAAAGAAAGATGTCAACTGTGGCACCAAAATCCACCGATCAGCATGGTGACCTCCCCTTGTAGTGTAAACAATCCACCAACATGACTAGAGATAGTCACAGTCGGTGGTAAATACTTTAGAGCCTACATAGTAGGAGCGAGCTCACCTCAGTTGCATTGTGGTGTCCTGCATGATGAGTGACCGCTTCAGGAGTTCCATACTGTGGCTGCTGGTGGTTCATCTACTTTCCATTTCTATTTTCCTTCCCTCTTGTTATACTTGTGTTCATGTCACACTTTATAAGTAAACGGTATTCTTTACTACCTCACATGACCACCATGTCACATTGGTGGATAACCATTTACAAAAACCACCTTGAGAAATCCTGGAGCAAATCAATGGCACCATAAAAGGGGCAAATAAACATTGTCTAAATGCCCACTGATTTAAACCGGGCTTTTAGCATCTAAAGTGCTAGAGGTCTCCATCACATTGGTTGATCATTTTTGGAGATCTCTCAGTCATTCAAGGGGTTACAGTCCTATTTCATGCATTGATGTTTGGCCAGAATTTATCAAGTTAATTTTAGTACATTCAGCTTCCTTAATTCATTGCATGCCAGAGGGGTGTCCAGCGTATTGTGATTAATACATTGGAAACCTCCTCTGCCTTTCAATGGTTTAATTTATACTGAGTGGGAGAGTGTTGCAGATATAAATAAGGAGGAGTGAATGGTTGATGACTGGCAAGGATAAAAGTTGGAGAGACCAGACATCCATAGGGTGAGAGTGAATATGTGTGTGTGTCTTATACCTATCCCATGCTAACATTCCGTCACTCTATTAATGAACTTCTACCACTTCTTCTGGTAGGCTGTTCTTATCTACCACCTTCTCAGTGAAGTAAAACGCTCTTACATTACAACTAAGCCTCTGTCCATCTAGTTTTAGACTATGATTTCTTGCATTTCTACTCCTTTGAAATGTACTTTGTTGAATCCCTTCATGTATTTGAATGTTTCTACCATTTCCTCTCTCTTCTTCCTTCCAGGCTTTACAAGCATGTTATATAAAGGAAGAGTCAATAGCAAATGAGTCCCGTAAGGCCCAAAAAGCAGGAGGAAGGTTCCTGCTACATAGAATGATAATTTTTTTTGGACAATGAGAGATTTACAGTGAAATGGGTGTCTATGTACCAATGTTTCTTGGGTGCAAAACTGGAGCAAAAAAGATTTGCATCATGTTAGGGTTATATTTAAAAGGAAGAAGTGGTGGAGATATTTGGGGGGTAAAACAACTACTCAATATTTACATATTTGATAGCCTAGATCCTAATCAGTACACTGGAGAGATCTGTAGCATCCACCATTTAAATCACTGGGATTTTTTTAATTCAGTCTATATCGGACAGTCGCTTTGTATTTATACATTTTCCTCTAAGTATCAAAAAGAAAATCTTTTGAATCCAAGTGGACTCTTTCCACCGATAAAGAATGTGTAAATGTGTTGCCTACAATCACTTTTACCTTGATACATAGACCCACATTTGTCATGACATTTCAGGCACTGTAAGGTTTATTTTTGTCTTTCAAATGCAGTGCCCTATTCAGGAAGTGCCGCTTGGCACCTCTCAGTGAAACAGAGGGATCCTGGTCCTGCTCCGACAAGATCAGCTGCTTTGATAAATGATCTCTTGAAAAACAATAGAAAAAACCAACAACGCTATTTTGAAGGCACTACTCCTTCCTAATAGTGTTAATACTGATAAAAATGCCCCAGCAGGCAGCTTGCACTGAATGTTCACAATTGCATGAGAAGTTGTAATGACTGGCCTCTTCTTCAGTTAATATGCAGTATATATTTTATTTTTCATATTAGTGCACAGACTTTACATCTTAAGAAACAAGACCAAACATTTAAAGTGGAACTGTCATGTCTCCCCCATTGGATTAAACCACCCCAGACAATCCTAAAAACCTTAACATAACAAACGATTGTTCCCTATATGAAGAAAATCTACCTCTTTTGTGGTCCGTTTCAAGAGGGAGAGCACTTCCATCTTGATGATGTCTAGAGTGACTGGCAGCACTCTCCCTCTGAGGTGCTGCAAATCCTCTTCCCTAACCTGGCACCCAGATTTCCATGTGTCGGGGTAGCGAGCTGCAGTGACCTCAGTCCCTCAAAATTCACTTTTTAGCCCATATGTATGGATTTGTGTGTTGAGCATTACTGCCCACCATGGCTCTGCTTCTTCCTTACCCCCACCATGTCACCCTATAACCCTTTGAATGCCAGAGGGGTACCCAACACATTGCAAACCACTGGGCAGGATAACCCTCAGGCACTCAAAGGTTTATGTACTATCAATGCTAAGTCCTCCACAATAGCATTTACTACTCCCTCCTAATTCGGTTCCTGGTGCCTCCAAGGTGTTCAGTCACCTCCAGGATCTTGCTATCTGCTGGTGCCCAAACTCCTCCACATCGTCCCCGCACACCCAGAGGAGCCAGTCACCTGGTGACTTGCCCACCCAGCCCCATGTTCCCTTCTATGCAGATAACACAGATCAACCAGGAAGAGAAGGCAGGGTGGGCGAGGAGATATGATGGAGCTCAGGCACCAGCAAGATCCTGGGGGCAACTAAACAGCCTGGAGGTGCCACCCTCATGGAAATCCCTGATCTTGTATCTATATTTTGTGAATGGGCAAATGCATGCACTATATATATATATATATATATATATATGTGTGTGTGTGTGTGTGTGTGTGTGTGTGTGTGTGTGTGTGTGTGTGTGTGTAAAAATGGTGGTGTACCACTGGCAAAGCAGATTAACCCTTTGAGCACCAGAGGGGTGTCTCTCAGGCACTCAAGGGGTTAAAGCAAAAGAAAACAACTTGCTCTTATAATAAGATTCTCTGGGCCGTCACATCTCCTAGGCAGAGCTGGGATGGAGGCAAGTGGAGAATTTCAACAAGGGCATGTCCTGTAGAGCTGTGTGGTACAGCTTTTACCACAGGAACCGGTGACATCACTAGGTAATGCTTAAAAGGCTATCCTATATAATAATTCGCCAAGTTGTGTGTAACGCCCGACATGCGCAGTAGATACTGCTGCGCGTGCGGCAGTCACACGCAGTGGAGACTGCTCGCGCCGCGGCTGATACAGAGCTGGGCGCTCCGAAGGAGCGTCCAGCTCTGTATCAGCCGAGGCGCGGGCAGTCTCCACCGCGTGTGACTGCCAGAGACGGGCTGCCAGAGGCTCTGTATCAGCCGAGGCGCGGGCAGTCTCCACTGTGTGACTGCCCCGCGACCGGCTGCCTGGGGCACTGTGGCCCGTGTAACGGGCTGTTCAACTAGTATCTAATACAATATTAAGATTCAGAAAAAATAGCTACACAACCGATAGGCAATTGTAATAGTTACATCCAATGACGTTAACTGTCTTGAGGGTGAAAGGTCCACTTTAAAAAAAGGAATGAGAATTTTTTTTTTTTTTAAAGCGGAACTACCATGTCACAAATTGTTTAGCTTAACTAAGTCCCCTTCTGGCGACTAGCTGCTTAGTAGCGGTAGTCGCCAGGATTATTACCTGATTTAATAGATATATGCATTATTCCCCAGCTGTCAGTAGCACGGAGCGCGGACATCTTGCCAGAATGACGTCCGCGCACCTGCGCTGTCAGTCCCAGCTGGGTCTAGGAGGCGTTGCTAGGAGTTGGCCGGCTCCGGCTGGGACTGACAGCTCAGGTGCGCGGACGTCACTCTGGCAAGATGTCCTCGCTCCGTGCTACTGACAGCTGGGGAATAATGCATATATCTATTAAATCAGGTAATAATCCTGGCGACTAGCGCTACTAAGCAGCTAGTCGCCAGAAGGGGACTTAGTTAAGCTAAACATTTTGTGACATGGTAGTTCATCTTTAAATATTTGATCACTATTACTTGAGGAGGTTTACAGAACACTTAAACCGCACCCTTTTTTCCAATGCTCAGGAGTGATTAGAACTACTGACACTGAGATGAACATTTCAGTGCGAGTGAGAGCTCTGCAGGTTGCCATAGTAACCAAGTCCTTGCTGGCTGACTGACCAGTTCAGCCACTTGACTGCAGAAAGGGCTGGACATGAGTCACACTCTGTAATACTGTTGATTCCAATAATAAAAAAAAAACATTGGTTTAACCTATTACTTTACGTTCAATGGGAACCCATGACTGAGGCATGAAAAGTGTGGTGAGGTTGAGATTTGGGAGACAGAATTCTTATTGCTGAATTTAGGTAGATTTTAGGAGGAAGATGGGAAGCAGGAAGGCGAGTGCTGCACAATAAGCTGGTGCTTTATAAATAAAAGATGATAATAAATAATAATAATAATGCAGTAAAAAACAGGTTGTAATAGCCCAGTGGAGATAGAAGGAGAACTTGTATGAAGTTTTTATTTGTTGCCTGAGAAAGTAAGCAGGGAATAAGAAGCAGGTGAAGGAGTCAAAAAATTGCCTCTATAAAAGTGCTGAGTTAAGTGGCTTTATGTTTTGGATCAGTCAGATGTGAAGGTAAAAAGAGCTGCTGGGCAAAGTTTAGGTAGGAGTATGAGTCATTCTGTTTTGAACAGTTTTAAGGCAATATCACTGTATACGGGGCAACTTGGTTGTAGAGAAGGGTTGCATTAATCAACAAGGGAGAGAGTGAGGGCATTTTTTGAAATGTTTTCAAGCTTAGATAGATGTTACAGGTAACCACATTATTTGAGGAAGTATGAATCTCAAGATGTGTTTGTTCTTTGAAAACATGGTCGATTGCTAGTCTACACAATATACATACCAATTTTGATGTGATTAAAGAGTTAGTAATGTCGTTATATTAAAAAATGTTAATACTGCAGCTATTAGAAAAATAAACGAAACGATCCCAGTCTCAAGGCGGCTCTTCAGCAGAGCCGAAATAGCACAATGTAAAAAGGAATGCTTCAATGGAACGGTCTACAAGCAGGTGGCTCTTCAGGAGAGCCAAAATAGCGCAATGTAAAAAGAAATAAGTCAATGGAAAGGTCTACAAAGTGTGCCTGGTTTGCAGGCACACTTTGTAGACCTTGCCAATGAAGTATTTCTTTTTACACTGCGCTATTTTGAACGGTCTACAAAGTGTGCCTGGTTTGCAGGCACACTTTGTAGACCATTCCAATTAAGTATTTCTTTTTACATTGCGCTATTTTGGCTAAGCTGAAGAGCCGCCTGCTTGTCCCGGGACCAGTCAAAGGTAAGGGAGGGGCGATCATTTAGTTTATTCTTCTAATAGCTGCAATATTACATTTTTTTTATATAACAACTTTACTAACCCTTTAAGACCTATCCAGTTACAGGTAGTCATTAATTTGTGCCTAAACCATTATTGTTATTCATATGCAAAAAAATACCTCTGAGTATCATTAGCATAAACAGGTCTGGAAATTTCCACTAGTCTGTGACTAGTAAAAATATGCTGCAGACTATTAAAACATTGTGGTGTTCTCCATATCAAACAATGGGTGGGATAGTAATTTTTTACCCCCAGATTAATCATTTTTTCCCCTTTTGTGAACCAGACTGATATTTTCCCTACCCTGGGTATATAAATCATAGGTATAACGGTCACTTACAAATACTGAATGTACCTGAACATTATACGTGAAACCCCAAGGGCAGTATGTTCAAAGAAAAGTGGAGGAATTTCGGGGTAAACCAATTTCACTATAGAGGAGAATTAAAATCTCCTATTGATTTAAATGGGGATTTTAACCTCTCGAATGATAGCAAGGTCTCCAACACGACCTCGCTAGCATTCAAGGAGTTAAAATCCTTATTTACCCGTAAATCAATGGATTTTTTTTGTACTTCCCTATTGTGCAATTGGTTTGCCCCAGAATTCTTCCAAATTTCTTTTGATCATACGGCCCCAAGTGCGTTTATTTCCACACAAAACAATGTAATTAATGGCTTCTTCATACCAGAAAGAAAAGTAGGGGATCTAAAACAGATTCTTGTATGAACTCGCAGAGTTCGATAATGATCTCACAATATGAGGATCATTTACTATTTTAAAATGAACTAGTAAGCAGTGTGTGGAACATTTAACACTTTGGGTGTCAGAGATGTCTCCATCGTATAAAAAAAGAAGAAAAGTCGCACATGTTCTGTAAAACAATATATTTGTAAATTAAGGCAAACGACTGAATCCGTTAGCTCAGATCCACTGGCATTAGCCTCTAATGCCAGTGATTTTGCTTCAGGGTATATACTAGAGCATGTGATCGCTCTAACATGTTGCCGGCAGACAGTCTCCACCATTGTTAAAATTTTAATGCCAGCAAATTACGCACACCAGCCCCATGGTATGAGCAGTGAAATGGTGTACACTCACACCATTTCTTAAAGGGGATCTATCACCCCTATATAAGTTGCTCTTAAAGGGATATTAATGTCAGAAAAAAAGTAGTAACTATATGGTAAATACGTGAATATAAAAAATATGGTGAATTTGCACTTATTCATATCCCTCAAACCGTTATGGTTTGAGAGATATAGGAAAATAAAGTTATCCACTGCCTCCCCTTTCTGCTTCACGAGCTGACGAGCTGTAAAGCTGTCAGAAGTAGGTTCTGGTTGTGTGACCAGACGTGGCTCTTCAGCAGCACCGATATAACGATATCTAAAGATAAATACTTCATTGGAATGGTCTACAACGCGTGCTTGCAAACCAGGCACACATTGTAGACCGTTCCGATTAAGTATTTATTTTTTGGTATTGATATGTCAGCACTGCTAAAGAGCCACCGTCTGATCCAGTAAGCAGAATCTGCTTCTGACAGCTTTACAGCTCGTCAAGCAGAAAGGGAAGGGAGCGGAGACCTTTATTTTCTTATATCTCTCAAACCATAACTGTTTGAGAGATACGAATAAGTGCAAGCACTCTTTTAATTATATCTACCATATAATTAATACTTTTTTCTGACATTACTATCCCTTTAAATGATATGTTATATAGTGATTTAGACTATTGCATTAATTTCGTTTTTTACAATGCTATTTGTGCGAAACAGAATAAAATATTGCACTGACCCCGCTTCTGGATAGACTGTGGGTAAAGCTCTGTACCGCAGTCTGTCACTCTGCCTCTGCTCCACTCCCTCTATCCAGCCTCCTCAGATGACGGAGGCTTTCTGCCTGTAAGCTGGAGCAATCTCATTGGCCAGAGATCGATACCTAGCCAATGAGATCACTCTAGTTTACAGGCAGAAAGCCTCCATCATCAGAGACTGGATACAGGGAGCAGAGACAGAGTTACAGACTGTGGGTACAGAGCTTTACCCGCAGTCTATGCGGAATTAGGGTCAGCTCAATAATTATTCCTTCTATTTTGCCCAAATAGCATGGTAAAAAATGAAATTAATGCAATAGTCTAAGTATAGGGGTGATACATCCCCTTTAAAGGCCAGAAGGGTGTACAACACATTGCAAAGCTATGCGTTGCAAACCCTTTTGGTCCTTAAGGGTTAATACATTGCCTGAGACAAGTCAGAGGAAGGCCAAATACAGACTGTCCCAGCGTCATCCCTCTTACCGCAAAAGGTTTTAAGGAGAGGAATTTTGATGTAAGTAGCTTAGTAAATTGACATCATGCAGGCGTAAGTTCAAAAAGTCTATCCCAGTGCCTGATTAAAGCATGGAATCACCATCGTACATTCATGTAATTGTTCTTTACTTAATGAGGTAGTGATGCTTAAAATCAAGTTGCTCTTTTGAGAACGATCTTGTAACCATTTACGGATCTATATGTAAGCACTCCTGTAATTTAACAGAACTGGATATGCGAAGTTGCCTGCGCTGTTTTTTTTAGCAGGCTAACGATTATTTTTAACCTGCAATTTTTTTTGTACAGCTCTGTCGGTAATACAGTAGAATAAAGCAAAATGGGGTTTCTCAGTGATTCTCAACCAGGGTGCCGTGACACTTTGGTGTGCCACGGACATCAACTTAGGGTGCCCCAAGTTTTCTACGAAGACTAACAAAAATTAAAAAAAAAAAATTAAAATTTAAAAATAAAGATTTCTAGAAATTGTTATGCACAATATATTTCGTTTTATTATGATTATAAAACATAATAATGTATATTTATGTATTGTAACCTTCTTATGCACTTGATAAAGTACATTAAATATGTTAGGGGTGCCCCGAATGTTCTAGATTACGTGTTGGGGGGGGCCCCGAACAAAAAAAGATTGAGAACCACTGATGTAGTAAGAACTTCAGTAATTTGGGGGCATGCCAGCTGCACAGTAGGAGACAAATGAAAATTCCCCAAATTCCCTTCAGTGTAAATGTGGCTTTTTTCTGTAGAGGTTTGCAGTGTGTTGAAAACAATGTGTTGAGGACTTCTTTAGCATTCAAGGGGTTAAAAGCCACATTTAGCTCAATGGAAATATTAGTTTCTCTCTTATGGTACAGCTGGTTTGCTCCACAATAGCATATAACCATAACAATGTTCTTTTTCCTACTTATTAAAAAAAGATTATGAAAAAGATATTAAATAATAATAAAAATGTTGACAGCATTAATAAAAATCTGTATGACCACGTGTGTAAAAGTATATATATATAACAAATAACAACATTACATAGGATGAAGTACTAAGATATAAGAGATGGATGCAGTGTGTGTATATAACACACATCCCCACTGGTAAATACATCCATACATATTTATATCGGGATAGAAATCTTTAAGATGGAATTAATTTCCCGGGAAAGCTTCTCGTCCCCGTGCCGCAGCGCTCTCTTTATCACCTGTCGCCATTTGGTGTCGGCAGAAAGTAAATCAAAGTGTTGCAATTTGTTATTCTACTGCACTTGAGAAGCTGAAGCTAAATAACACACGGACTGCAATTCTGATTGAAGTTGTAGGAGGGGGATCTTTTAATTTAATGCCCTTTAATCGCGCTGCCTGCCTCGGCTGCTGGCATTTTAAAGGTTGCGGCTAGGGAGGGGATTTTCTTTTTTAACCTTATCTCTACCAGTCACGCTGGTTCTTCCTTGGAGTTAAGGTAACCCTATATTTACCGGAGAGGTGCCCAGTGAGACAAACCCTCTGGCATTCGAAGGGTTAACGCACTCCCTGCCAGAGGGTCCTGGCCGATAAGGCAGCGAAGGTGTTTACACAGATATATAGTCGATGATTTAACCCTTTGAGAGCTAGTGGGCTGTTCAACACATTGTTGCACACCACTCTGACATTCAAAGCATTAAAGGGATAGTAACACTTTATTATTACATTCCCCCATATTGTACATATTTGTCAAATAATTTCATAGCCCCCAGGTTCATCTCTCAAACCTTTATGGTCTGAGAGATAACCGAAGGCAAAGTTCTCCCCTCTCTCCCCCTTCCCTGAAGTTAGCGTTGTACTGACTGCAGGGATATCCGGTCTGACTTTCATCTGGCGGCTCTGCAGCAGAGACGTGATCGCGTTAGTGACAAATAATTATTTCACTGAAACGGTCTTCATGTACTTGCAAGCAGGGGCGGATTGTAAGGGAATACCGGCCCGGGCTCCCCATCCCCCCCCCGGTGCGCACTGAAAGAATTGCAAATAAATTACAAGTTCTGTACAGCGCCGGACATCTCTCTCCTCCACTAACTTCCTTTAGTGCCCTCATTCTGCACTCAAGACAAAGTGGAGCGGAGGGGTAGAGAGATGGCCAGCGCTGTACAGCACTTGTATTTTAATTGCAGTTCTTTCAGCGCGCACCGGAGGGGGAGAGAGTCTGCACAAAGTGGATCGCGACTTTTTAAAAGTGAGCCGATATAGAGGCCCACCGGGGGATGCCCGATCCCCCGATAGGACAATCCGCCCATGCTTGCAAGCACATGTAGAAGACCGTTTCAGTGAAATAATTATTTTTCAACAACGTGATCTCGGCTCAGCTGCAGAGCCACAAGCCTGTCGTACGACAGACTTCCCCTGCAGTCAGCACAACGCTGACTTCAGGGAAGGGGGAGAGAGGGGAGAACTTTGCTTTCGGTTATCTCTCAAACCATAAAGGTTTGAGAGATGAACCTGGAGGCTATTAACCCCTTAAGGACTACATGACGTGGTATGACCGTCACGGTCCTTATACCCTTAAGGACCAGTGACGGTCATAGCACGTCACGTACTTTTTACTTACAGCGCTCTACCGGGAGCGCTGTAAGTAAAAACGGGGCCTAAAATTGATCGCTCCAAGACCGGAGCGATCTCTCTTAGGCCTCCAAGCGGCGCGCCGGTACGTGTAACAGGTCACGTGTACCGGTGCGTCGGCAAAGATCAAAGCGGTCCTTAAGGGAAGGTAACTTCCCTGGACCGCTGGTACTTAAGGGGTTAAATTATTTGGCAAATATCTACAATATGGGGGATAGTAATAATAAAGTATTACTATCCCTTTAACATTAAAATGAAGGGAAGGCATTAAACTGGTTTCTATATGTAAAGGAAAGTGGGGCCTTGTACACTTTAGATCAGGAATAGCCATTCCCTGGTCTTTAGTAGCTACCAACAGTGCATATATTCAAGATCTCACTGATTTAATGCAAGTACTTTACCATAAAATCTCAGGTATAATACGCACCTGTGTATAATACGCAGATATAAATTATACCCAAGAATCTAGGGGGAAACAAAAGTGCCTATGTATAATACACACCCTTGTTTTCGCTCCCTCTACCCAGAAAACAAATTGTATATACATATATTTTAATGTCCACTTCCCTCCCTCCACCTACCTCAATATGCTCCAACCTTCCTCTCGTTCTACTCACCCCTGGGCATCTGGGATATCTGTGAGCTTCCTGCAGCAACCTTTGAGGGCCTGTGTTAATTCAATATAATTATAGTGCCCTTTGATGATCTGAAGGTCCTTACAGGGCACTACCTTAGATTCAATGCATAGACCTCTGTGCACTGAAACCACAGTAGTGCCCTGGGAGGACCTTCAGGTCCTCAAAGAGCACCACCATTATATTTAATTAAAACAAGTTCTCACAGGGGGGAATGTGGGAAATGGGAGGCAAATGCAAGCATACTGCCCGCTGAGCAGATGTCCCAGATGCCTCCAGAAGGGTTGACTAGAGAGAGGGGAAGGTGGGAGCATATTGAGGTGGAGGAAGGGAGCGGACTTGAGGGTGTCATTTTTTTTTCTCGCGCGTATAATACACCCCCCACTTCATATAAGGTAAAAAAAAAAAAAAAAAAATGCAAAATTGTGTGTATTATACATGAGATTTTACAGTAATTAAAGTGACTGAGCCACTGATTTGATCTGCCCATGCTAAGAGATCCTAAAAACATATATTGATGGTAGCCTTTGTGAACCAGGGTTGGCTACTCCTGCTCTAGACCCACTTGGTTATGGCATTTGGAATACCACAGTGCGTCAGCATTAGACTGTAAACTAGTCAGTCCAGAGAGCCCTGTGCCTAGATATAGGTTGGCAATTAACAGAGATCCATGCAACACACACGTTCATGTGCACATCAGCCTTAACCAGAGTTTGAGCATGAGGGATATGGGAGGGAGAGAGCGTATGTGTGTCTATGTAAGTGTATGTTCATATGTGTGTGTGTGTATGCAGGATCATACGTTGGTAAATATGTTCATTTTTCACTTATGACAGACAGTAGCAAGCTGTTTAAATGATTTATATCCTCAAACACATGATCAGTGAATAAAGCTCAGTGCAGGAATGTGAGTAAATGGAGAGGATCTTTTCGGGGGGGGGGAGTGAGGTTGAAGCTTGCACCAAATTCTCATATTAATCTGGCATTCCGATAGAATTCTGCCTTGTTTGGTAGGATTCAGACTTCGGTAAATCCTTGGGATTCGATGAGCCAAAACCAAATCATTTACATCTGGTTGCAGACTGATATATTAGCTGACAAGTAACAGCTAATCATAACTGAACTGGACCCATTTGCAGTTGTTACATTTTTTGGGAGTCATTTGATATATTGAAGCCTCGCAAGCTAGAGAACTTCAATATATATTTGCAATGTAATAGAGAGGATTTGGTTTAACCCTTTGAGTGCCAGAGGGGTACGCAATGCATTGCATTGCAATGCGTTGCGTACTCCTCTGGCACTCAAAGGGTTAATCATTTTGCTAGGGATTGGCGTTTGGTCACATCTTTACAAAAAAATGTATTTGCGGTATTTCCTAAAAATCAAAACAGCTGAAGATATTGTTTTATAACTGTGAGATCAGAGGAACGTGTAACACATTGGTTTCCACTGTGTTGTGCACCCCCCTGAAGGGATTATATCTGTATCTAGTGAATTCTGCACGGCGTCGCCTGTGGGATTCAGCCCCTGTGAATCTCGGTGGATGCTGCAAGTCGATGGAGGTGAATTGCCCCCCTGTCCAAATCACCGCCCTGGTGAATCTCTCTGCAGGGATTTTAACAGGAGTGGCCACTGCTATCCATATTACTTTTCAGTGTGGTGAGGGTGAACTCTGCTGCCCTGGGGAGATTCAGACAGCAAACCAGAAACACATACCTCTCAAGTGTCCCTCTTTAGGAGGGACAGTCCCTCTTTTAGACCTAAATCCCTCTGTCCCTCTTTCCCATCCTGATGTCCCTCTTTTTAAGAGATCAGACTGTGTGGTGTGTATATAACTGTATCACACTGCTCCACAGCAATAAAACTCACATTCTTGTTTGTTTAAACATCAGTATATGTGTATATATACATTAGTCTGTGTAAATAAAACACTTTATTGATCTAAATCATGTATTAGGTTACACATGGAGATATCAATAGGTCGTGAAATAGCATAAAAATTCTCGGTAATGCTCCACCCACAGTCAACGCCCCCAGCAACACCCCCTAAAACACAATTGTCCCTCTTTGTCAATTTGAAATGTTGGGAGGTATGGAAACAGATTTTATATATAGAATAAAATACAAATATATGCATGCGTATATTATATATACGTTTGTTTGTAGGTAATGAGTGTGTGTATAAATCATATAAATGTAAACACATCCGGAGCACTTTAAATTTCAATCTCTTGTTATGTACCAGCAGGTCTTGTTTGACTTTGTAGAATCATTTTCTCACTCCCTGCATATAATTTGCACTCTGAGAAAGCAAAACTTCATGCATTTTGCATTTTCTCAGAATGATTATATGTTTAATTGTTGCGTGTGAAATCCGCTTGCAGAAAGGCCCCTTTGTTAGAGAGCTGGAATTAGCATCTCCCTACTCATTCATCTGCTGTGTCCTTTCATTCAGAAAAAAAAAAAACTAAAAAGCTGTGTACTCAGTCAGTTCAAACTCACATTGTATAAAAAGCGTTTTTTTGTTTAACTTTTGTTGAAAGAAGAGCTATGCGATGCACTGCAGGACCCTCTGACTATAGGTTTTGAAACGCTATGTCTTAAAATTATCCACTGGAAAAAAAAAAATAAGTGAAAATAAAGTGTGTCTTATGTGTAACCCTTTCACTGCCAGAAGTGACATCCAATATGGAGTTCTACAGTTTTATCATTTTATTTCTGTAGCAATAACGGTGTCTCTGAAGCCTAATAAGATTACGGAGCAGGAACCAAACAGTAGTACAATAGTAGAGATTGGTGTAAAGGGATAGTAATACTTTGTTTTATCTTTATTTTATTTTGTAGGCATTAAAAAAACATGAAGAAGATAGAAGTCTTATTTCTCAAACCTTTATGGTTTGAGAGATATTCACAAGAAAAGTTTCCCCTCCCGCCCCTTTTACCTAGTGTAAGCCATCTCTTCTCAGATGTGGAATACAGTCTATAGAGCAGACAGATAACAGAAGGGGACACTCTTCTTCCTATGAGAACAATGAAAGCCCTGCCCCCCTTGTCAAGTTTTTCAGGTTTTTCCCTTATCTTAATTGAAGATTGTCCCTCTCTGCAGTCTACCTGGGCACCTCCCTTCTGATCTGGCTGAGCAGTGTTACATCAGTAAAAGGGGCGGGAGGGGGATACTTTGTCACTGAATTACTCTTGAACTACAACTCTGACAGAATTGAAATAACACTCTCCAAAGTCCAAATACTATGATGATTAATTGGAGCTGCTTTTATTATGAAGCATTACTATCCCTTTAAGCACAGGCTGTGGATACAAAATAAGGGTTATATGTAGAGAGAACAAGGAGGAATTCTGTAGCAAACAAACTGCACTATATGTGACAAAAGTCCCCATTGATAAAATGGATCTTTTGACCCCTTGAATGCCAGAGGTCCCCAACACATAGCATTGAAGGGGTTAAAAGACCAATGTATCCAGTTGCGTGCCAGAGATGTATCCAACACAATGCATTGAATTACTCTCTGGACCTCAAAGGGTTAAATCAGTGGGGGGTTTTGGAAACCTTTATTAGTTCCCTAAGGTACAGACAGTTTACTTCAAAATTGCTCATATTTGTCTGCAGAAGGCCCTAAGTGTATTGGGTTTAAAGCGACAGTAACCCTTTATTTTGAATTTACATATTCTGTAAGAGCATAAAATGTAAAAGTCAAATTGCCTATATATTTTATAAACACTTATGTTCCTCATAGTAAGCTCCCTGGGACTCTTTCCAGAGTTTTCTGGTCAGATGACCAAAGCAGGACAGTGATACAATGTAACAATCCCTGCAGCACTGAGTACTCTCTTTGTTCTATATATATATATATTTTTAACATTTTAATCACCATCTCTGCTTTCACAGCCGCAGACAGAAAGCTCTCAAACACATACAGGGAGCTCTAGGTCATAAAAGTGGGAAAAAAACATTGGAAGATGAAAAATCAATAAATACAAATTATAGACAAGTTGACTTAACATATTATACATTTACAGAATATGTAAATTCTGGAAAGTTTGCCATGTTTTTAACATTACCTTCTCCTATCATCGTATCCTTGTTGGACTATATTTCCCATAAGTCACAGCTGGCCTACAGCTGGCCCCCCCCCCCCCCCCCCCGACTACAATTCCAATGGTCCTCGACTGACATTCAGCTGTTGAACTGTAACTATGGTCATTTCCTAATGGCTGTGTGGGGAAGATGGGAGTTGGGGCCAACAACATCCAGTGGGCTGCTGACCATCCAGCTAAAATCCCCCTGTGAGGTACAGATCACTGAAATGTTGATTCATTCTCCTCATACAACTACCTTTAGGTCCCACTCCCTACCTAAGAAACATAGAATCTGACGGCAGATAAGAACCATTTGGCCCATCTAGTCTTCCCATTTTCCTACTGTAAAAACCTCAAACGTTGCTTTATGCCTAACCCATGTATGCTTAAATTCTGTCACTGTATTAACTTCTGCTGGTAGGCTATTCCACTTATCTACTACCCTCTCAGTGAAGTAAAACTTTCTTACATTACATCTAAACCTGTGTCCCTCTAGTTTTAGACTACGGCCTCTTGTCCTAACATTGTTACTCTTTGAAATGTACTTCCCTCCTGCACTTTGTTGAATCCCTTCATGTATTTGAATGTTTCTATCATATCCCCTCTCTCTCTTCTCTCCTCCAAGCTATACATGTTCAGATCATTTAGTCTATCCTGATATTTATTTTCCTGTAAACCAGCCACCATTTTAGTAGTCCTTCTCTGAATGTTCTCTAGAGTATTTATATCCTTCTGGAGATGGGGTCTCCAGTACTAAGGGTATAATGTCAAGTGCCATTTGGATGTCTTGGACATGAGGCTGTTAATGTTTCGTTTATGTTAGGTATGCACTCTCATTCAAAGAAAAGCATTATGGTTTTATTCTTTAAGTATACAATTATAGATTTTGTATGGGCAAAGCCTTATATTTCTATATTCCACAACTAGTGTTGGCATGTTGTCCTGCTATCCTACTTACACTTATTCTTATAAGCAGTCTCTTGCATGCCTCTTAGAACATTGTCCTTGGGTTCACCCCACAGTTAGGGTTTTCAGGATCTCCTCACAGGAATAAGGATCAAAGATACAGAAGAATCTGCCCGTGTTAATAGAGTTTTCAGAATTGCTTACCAATACATTAGAAGGAGAGATAGCTGGTGTAAAGGATGAAACAAGGTAGGAGGTAGAAGACAAACAGATATAGAGACTGGAGAGTAAAGAAAGGATGGAAGAAATTAATCACAGAAAGATGATGGGACAAAGATAGAAGAGGTGAAAAAGAAAGGAGACGTGGTGAAAATAAGAGTGATCACAGTAGCTCAGGACTTGTTAATTTGTCCTCCTTGGACTTTCCAGAAATGTGGTTCTGTATATTGGAATCCAGCGCTAAAATGTCATGAGGATATGATTCAGCGGTAAAATGGGAAACATCCTGGACATTTCATCATCTAATAGCAAAATTGTACAACGTGTCTAAGAGACATGCAGTATAATGAAAAAGGCTTTGCTGCATGGAGACTACAGTCTGTATCAATGTCAAAATGAACCCGTTAGATGATGGAGACTCCTTAAACAAATCTACTTGCATTTTATCATAGGATAAGTAGTACCTTGGACAAAGGCATAGCTGTAGATATGGTATACTTGGATTTTACTAAAACCTTTAATACTGTGGTTCACAATAGGCTACTGCATAACTTAAAGTGGTCATGGAGACGATATCTGTGCACGGATCGAGAACTGGGGAGAAGTTGTAAATTAAACCTATTCAAGTTGGTATAAAGTTGTAAGGGAATGCCCCAGGTATAGGAAGAGTAAACCCAATATGGTAAGCTAACTATTACACAGACTATGCACCCCATACTATAGTGGACTTGCTTAGGTAAGCTTTGCTATACTTTGCTCATCCCTCTGGCACGCAAAGGGCTATTAATACTTGCGGAATAGCCTGGCCAATCCCACAGTGCTTCCCCAAGTCTAGGTAGAAGGAGTGTCCCCTTGTTGTCTGTGATAGACTAGCTGTTGAACCTGAACCTGATGTCTCAAACCCCCAGAGAACCAGTCGGCTTGCACTGAGTCAAAAAAACCTGCAGGATTTCAGCTCTGTTCACATGCACTGGTTCTGTGGGATTTAAAGTGTTAGTAATGTCCACAAAAAAGTTTTTTTCCATTTAGAAGAGCTTAAAAAGCTGAGCTAAATGCAAGAAAACGTATCTCTCTAACCGCTATGGTTTAAGAGATACAGACGTTTAAAGTTTGATCTCTCCTACTGACAGCTGTAAAGCTGTCAGCAGGAGATCCGAGAGCCGCAATCTCGTTCTTTACCATGAATCCCTTCATTGGAGTGGTCTAAAACGTGTGCCTGGTTTTCAAGCACTTGTTTTAGACCATTCCAATGAAGGGATTTGTGGTAAATAACGAGATTGTGGCTCTGCTCAAGTTCCTCTGTGTCGGCCGACACAGATCGCCTGCTGACAGCTTTACAGGAGAGCTCAAACTTTAAACATCTGTATCTCTTAAACCATTGCGGTTTGAGAGATACGTTTTTTTGCATTTAGCTCAGCTTTTTTGTGGACATTACTAACACTTTAAAACCTTAGTCTTAGCTCTCACAGAGTCAGTTGCTGATCAGGGACACAGTTTTAGGGAAACAGCACATAATCAGACATGCAACTTGGTAATTATTAACTACTGAGTTACCAGAGCAAGACAGCGGTAGTCTGGGGCACATAACCTGTGTTTTAGGTAGTTTAGCATATTAGGGGATACGGTTCCTTTAATGATCGTGAAGTGGTTATGGAACATGTCGTCTAAATTGTTGCTGATGACAACTGGAAATACATTTACAGAAAGATGTTTTTTTTTTCTCTGCAGAAAGATTTAGATAAACTGAGTGAATGGGCGTATAAGTGGTAAATGAGGTTTAATATAAATGTTGTGTATCTGCGTTGCAGAAACAATCATTCTATGTATACACAAAATTGGAATCTAAATGCACAGTCCTGGTTAGAGAAGGATTTTGGAATGCTTGTAGACAGACTTCACAACAGGGTGTAGTGTCACTCCTCTTCAGCAGGATACCATCATGTATAAAAAAAAAAAAAAAAAGGCATACAGATTTAGATAAATCTCTGCAGAGATATATAGAATGTGGACTACAGTTTGCGGCATCAGCCCTTAATATATATTATTGAAAAAGTACAGCCATGCAACAAACTTGATAAATGTATTCAAAGATTTTATAATGAACTAGCTATGTAGCATGGCATTGCCTGTAGACACACTTACTCCTCTGTCACAAGGTTATCATACCCAGTAGAAGAAGAGAGGACTATGTGTAAAGCAGCTGATAGGTGAGCAAGACATGGAAGAGAGAGGCACGTGACAGAGTGGCCCCTCCCCCTCGATGCATCTCAACGAGTGTGTGAGGAGGGAGAAGAGGAGATCGGTGAAGAGGCATGTCGATCCAGTAGGTAGGAGTGGTGAAGAGGTGGAGAATGGGAGTGCTTCAGAGGGGTAAACGAGAGGGTGGAACAAAAATGGAAGTGATGCAATGTGATTCTGAATGACAAGGACTGTATGTAGAGGAAGAAGGGGCTGTGTGTAAAGGAGAAGGTGGGTGCACAAGACTCTGAAGTGAAAGGCACTTGAGAAGATGAGGCAGGCGCTGCAGCGAATGGGACAGGGTGTCCCCTCCCCTTTGGCGCATCACTCGTCAGTGATGGTGTGAGGACAACGAAGGAGAGAGTTCGCTGAGGGTGAAAGAAGGGATCACTGGGTTCTGGTAGGTCTGTACCATTCCTGTCAAAACCCCCCCCCCCACACACATGGAAGCTCTCAGCAGTGATTTTGACAGGAGTGGTTGGCCACTCCTATCGAAAGCATCGCCTCTGACAATTGGACGCAGTGAGGACTAACTCTTGCCTCCCCCTGCCACCTCAGGGCGTGGATGACAGTGAACCAGAAACACTTAGATTTATATATATAAACCCCTGGGGAACTGCTTATTCAGAGGGCTGTACAAAAACCATGGGGCTTCCATTAAGATTAGAGGAAAAGAGCTTTCAGCTGTAGCAAGTGCAAGGATTTTTTTTTTTTGCAGTAAGGCATTTTTCACGATAGAAGGAACTGAAGCACCCATGCCACCAATATTCTGAATGCTTGTATCAGTCATGGAGTTACAAACCTTTTTAAAATCAATGGGCATCATTCGTTGTTCCCTATGGATCAGTTGGTTTACCCCAAAATTGCCCCTCTGAATATGGCTTGTAATTCTAACTTTGTTGTACAAGTTATTAATATACTGTAAAGTAATACATTCCCATTTGTATCAAAACATGTAAAGTATCATGGGCTTGTTGACCCTTTGAGTGTCAGAGGGGTGTCCATCAATTTGTTGGACACTCCTCTGGAGAGAAAAAGGTTAATGACCTAAGTGAGTTTTATATGTGGGCATGTATAGTTTCCACTAATTGACCAATGGAATAGACTAACAAAGCACAGCTCAGCAATGACCTTTTAGAGGTCAGAGGACAAGCTGATGGAATGAGCCATTTACCAGTGTATCCCATCCTCTACAGTACACGCCTGCACACTCTGAACAGCCCACCACTAAATAAATATTTGAAGTGCTGTCTTAGTAGAGTACCCCTGAGTGTGTTGTCAGATCAGAATTACAAGGGATTAATTTATGTATTAAGGCATATTTTTAATTTTCTATGCAGCACTGGAAATTAATTTATGAACAAAAAATATTTTCACAGCATGTTTGTTATTTAAAGCGGAACTACCACTCAATATAAAGTCGCCCCCCAATAATTAGGTATATGGCGACTAGCTTCTTAATAGTGCTATTATCTGCTGCAAGCACCACGATCTGAAGTAACATAGTAATTTAGGTTGAAAAAAGACTTGCGTCCATCTAGTTCAACCCTTTTCCTATTCCTGTTTACCATCGTTGATCCAAAAGAAGGCAACCCCCCCCCCCCTGAATATAGCAATTTCAAATTCTGCCTTGAATGGGGCAGTGACTGGCGGCCAGGCTTGCCCACAGACATCTTGGCTTAGAGACTCCTGCGCTGTTCACCCGGTCTCCTCTAGGAGGCATTGCATGGTACCTTAAGGCACCAGAAGGGACTGACAGCACAGGCACACAGACGGGGGACAAGAAGCCTGGTCGTCATTCTCAGAAGAAAAAGGATTACTTCAGATTGTGGTACTTGTGGCAGATAATAATAACAATATTAAGAAGCTAGTTGCCATATGCCTAATTATTGGGGGGTGACTTTATATTGGGTGGGAGTTCCACTTTAAACATATACCCATGTTGATGTACTAAAAACTGGATCAATTCAAGTGCACCAGAGGAGAAATAAAAATCCCAGTTGATTTAAGTGGGAATTTTAACCTATTGAATGCTACAGAAGTTCCTAAAGCATTACTTTGCAATGCACTGGGGACCTCTCTAGCATTCAAAGGTTAAAAATCACTTTTAGATCAATGTCATGTTTTGGGGACTTTTATTTGCCCCTATAGTGCGATTGATTTGGTCCAGAATCTCTCCAGTTCTTCTTAGAACACCAAAGTCAAGTCATTGAGGCTGGTTTACCGAGTGAATGATGATTTCAGCCTTGAAGATGTTACAATGAATAGCTGGCATTATTTGTGTTAAGATTCTTAGCAAAATGATCAGTGGCAATACCGGCATTATAAAGCTCTAGGTATAAATTACTAGTGAGACAGACGCATATGATCAGAGGCGTAACTAGAAGCCACCGGGCCCTGGTGCAAGAATTGCCATAGGGCCCCCCTGACCACATTGGCCCCCCTCAACCACATTGGCTACCTCCACATTGCCCCTTTCACAATGCCCCTTCAACAATGCCCCTCATTCTCCACATTTCCCCTTCATCTCCACAATGCCCCTTATTCTCCACAATACACCTTCCACATTGCCCCTTATTCTCCACATTGCCCCTTATTCTCCACACTGTCCCTCATTCTCCACACTGTCCCTCATTCTCCACACTGTCCCTCATTCTCCACACTGCCCCTCAATCTCCACATTGCGCCTTAAACAATGCCCCTTCCACAATTCCCCTCATTATTCACAATGCCCCTTCCACAATTCACCTCATTCACCACACTGCCCCCAATCTCCACACTGCCCCTCAATCTCCACATGGCGCCTTAAACAATGCCCCTTCCACTATTCCCCTCATTATTCACAATGCCCTTTCCACAATTCCCCTCATTATCCACAATGCCCCTACTGACCCCCTTGTCCTCCTACCTCGAGTCCCTGGTGGTGTAGCGGTGTGTGACAAGAGATTCTGCACAGACCCCTGACTGGAGCTCCCGCTCGGTTGTTAGTAATGCAGAGCGCTGGGAGATTACGTCATCTTCCAGCCCTCTGCATTACTAGTGCGCCAGCCGCCGGGAGATCAGCTGTGCACAGTGCTGCCCTGCTTTACAGGTTGCTGCGGGCGTGTGGCGAGCAGGTCGCAGGGGGCGGCCGGGCCCCTGAGAGAGACGGGCCCGGTTGCAGGTGCGAACCCTATTGTTACGCCACTGCATATGATTTTTGGCTAGATTACATTGCAGGTGATACGTGTTATCACTGATTTTATCTCACAGATTCCTGTTGCTGTCTATAGGCTCCTTCACATGAGACAGGACTGTAACACTCCTTACTACAGTTCTGTTGGACTTGTTCCTTACTCACTTTCTCCTGCATTCCACCTCCGGACTGGACTCAGGAGAGGTCTGGTCTGGTTGATGTCCCACATGAGCACCAGCATTATCATCATACCTGGTAGCTCTCTGGATCTGCCCTGGAGAATCCAGGTTTCAGACTGAATTACCGGATCTCTGGGGACAGAAGCGGATTCTCTGGCGGTAGGGAGTTTCTTCTCCCCCCCCCACACATCTCCTTCTATACCCCCAGCTTTAGCCACTTCCTACCCACTTTATGACACAAAGCTGATTAAGCCCCATCCACCCATTTAAGCCCCACCGCCTTTACGACACAAATTGAGTCATTGACATTCCTTTGGTCGGCAGCACAGGCCCTATCTGGGGCTCAAAACAAAGAAGTTCCCAGGTATGAATATTATTGGTTGGCGCCCATTTGAGTCAGCATTCATTGAGAATTGCAGGGAGCATCTCGACTTCCATCAAAGCTTACTTGAAAGGTCTACCTTCAGCTTTGTAGGCCGATGTGTATAGCCTTTCCTTACTGCATCTGTATTGTGTTCCTTCTTATTGTGTTGGAGACTCAACTACAATTCTATGAGTCAGAAGCACCATTTGCAATCACTAGGAATTATATCTGTGCTCTATAGTGCAGTTGATTTGCTACAGAATTGCTCCAGTTTTTAGTGCATCAGCCTCATTGTGTGTAATCAACCATAAGATGAATACTAATTATTATCTATGCATCCTGTGATTCCATTTTAGGATTGAATTTGTTTCATCCCAAGAGAAATTAACAAATATTTGCAAACCGGCTCTTTGTTTTCATCCCACACATTATATTAATCCTCCTGTAGAGGTCTACTTTATACTGATGCAAGTAATTTTTTTTTTAATTATTTTGTATACAAAATGAAGTGTAGATTACCAACTCCTATCTGGCAAGTCTCTATACCCTGTGTTTATGCCATGTTTTCTGGGAATTAGAGAGAAAAGGCTGTACTATTCTGTGGTCCAGTCGGGTAAAGACAGACAGTACAGCATCCCACCTAATAAGAGATCTTGACGGGTAATACAAGGGAAAAAAAGATTAGAATTTGGAGATTGGTGAAGGTCCTGGCGACATCACAGGGGTTTCTGTTGATAAAGTCATTAGGCAAAGGGAAAAAAAAAAGAAAAGAAAAACGACGAACAAGGCTGTCAAAAGCTTCCCACCCTCCTCCTCGTTACTTGAGCAGTAATCGTTCCAGCTAACAGTTTATGCATAAATCCATAAAAATGAGCCACAAAGAGATGTACGTTGTGCAGAATCAGAAGTGACATTGGGAGATATTGGCTTACGGGGGCAGTTTGTGTTTGAGGCACTACCGTAGAACTGGCTGCCATCTAAAACTGCCATCTTGAAATATGGCCAAATCTCCCTACCTGTTGTATTTGGGAAGAACTGAAAATGGGAATGGATATAATGGGCCTTATTCCAACAAGCTAAACAAGAGATGAAATTGCATCTGGACCATAAGGGAAACTGAACATTCCTACTGATTACTCTGGCTTTTAACCCCTTGAATGCTAGAGAGGTCTCTAGCTTGTTGAAGCAATACGTCAGATCTCTCTAGCACTTAAGGCACTAAAAGACCCATTTAACTCTGAGTGCCAGAGGGGTATGCAGCGCATTGCTTTGCAATGCGTTGCATACCCCCTGCCACTCAAAGGGCTAAATCAAGAGGAATTTGTGTAATTTGGGGTTTTCACGATGCGGTGCAGTTGGTTTGCTCCAGAATTGCATCTCATTGCTTGATGAATAAGGCCTAATGGATCACATTTATCAAACTAAAAGTCTAGCAGATTTATCAAAGATCCATTGAAAGTACTTAGAGTTTGGCTTTGATAAATAAGGTGCAATTGTTCATTCCAGACTTCGACACTGTGTTTGATAAATGTGACCCATAAATAAGTGTTTTGGTGGGATAAAAATTCCATAGACTAGGGGTGGAGAACATGTGGCAGGCCAAGGATAATGGTAGTTACAGTCAAATGGTGGCTGGGGAGCCACATGTTGCCTCTCTCTGGCATAAAAGGTTAATTTTCAGGCCGTTATCTAGTATGAGCAGGGGTGAATTTCCCATTAGGCAACTGCCTAAGACTGTCAAATGTTGAGTGGGGCCTCAGCTGTGTTGGCCACACCCACATCTTGAATTTTGGGAATGACAAGTTCAATTCAATTCCCTACAGTTGGCACCCACTCTTGAGGTATGGTGCCTGGGGGTGGAGTCATAAGAGGGGTTGGGACACTGGTGGGGCAAAGAGTAACTAGGATTTCTTTCCAAAGGGTATCTGAGGTTTAAATCCAGCCTGAGTATGTTCAGATTTGATTATAGAGCTAAAATGTATTAATCTGGAGAAGAGCAATACAGCTATTCCAGGAGTTTATACATTATTTGGGTGCTAGCTTCCTATTACTACCACTGATAGTCCATGCAATGTATGTAGCACCCTATCGCTAAAGTAGTAGTTTCTTTGCATAGGTCCTCAGTCTGTCTCTCATTCACACAATACAGATCATCTCTTAAAGGATCAGCAAACTTTTTTTTTTTTTTTTATGAAAACATATATGCTATAGAGCTATTAATGCTGAGTAAAACAAGGGCATTCCCACTGCTGTCAAGTGTTTTATTCAAACTTTATAACAGTTCAAATAACCAAGAAGGGAATTTAGTGTTTACTTCCTGATAGTTCTAACTGACAGGAAGTGACAGGCAGTTTCTATCACATTCTATGGAGGACTGTAAGTCACCGACTTTCCTTTCCATTAGAATATATCAGAATTACTTTTTGGAATTTGACTAGTAGAGGGCAGTGCTAATGTAAAGAAACACAGGTTTAAACAGTAATAACTCTGGAAATATGTATCTCTCAGCAGTGGAAATACCCTTATTTTACTCAACAGGAAACACCCTACTATATATATATATATATATATATATATATATATATATATATATATATATATATATATATATATATATATATATATATATATTTCATGTCCTTACCAGGACATACCTGGTAAGTCCTGGAAGTTCACTTCTCCGTGTGGCTGCACACCGTTCCAGACAGCACACGGCTGTCACTAAGGGGTTAAGCAGAATCAGACCCTGCCCCAAAGAGCTTACAGTATAATTTTGTTGCCTGAGGCACAGAAAGATGTAATGACTCGCCAACAAGGAGCTAACATGAGAGTTGAACCAGAATGCACTGCTACACACTTTGTAGGCCATAGTAACTAAAAAATGGAAACATTTTGGGGTATACTAATTGACACAAAATCTTATTTATTTTAAACATGCGAATGTAAGAGAGGACTCCCATGCATTCAAGGGTCTAAAAGTAACATGGCCCAGTGTCTGGGAATTAGAGTCAATTCATTAACTATCCGAGCCATTTCTTTAGAGTGCCAGAGGGGTGTGTATGGAAATGCATTGCTCATCCTTATGCATACAAGTGTTTATCCCCTTAGCTTTGCAATGTGTTGTACACCCTCTGGTCGGTCCTTAAAGGGATAGCAATACTTTAAATATAAAAAAAAAAAAGTTTATCCCCCAGAGTAAAACAAGGGTACTCCCATTGCTAATAGGTGTTGTTCTAAAAGTTATTACAGCTCAAAACTTGATTTTAAGTGCATTATCACAGAGGCCAGAATTTTTACAGTGGTGCTGTTGCTATATCATCCTATGGAGATTTTTGATCAACTAACCCAGTGTTACTCAACCAGGGTGCCGTGGTACTTTAGTGTGCCACAACCATCAAGATAGATGAAGCGCTCTTGTAGCGTGAAACGCGTTAGATGGTTCTCAATCTAACTAACCTGTATGTGTCCTAGTATCCTGTTCCCTCCGTTTTGGACTGTATGATCCTTTTAAAGATACAAATAAAGTTTACAAGTTTTTATTATCTCCGAGTCACAGCCGTTTCAATTTACAAACCAGACGCCGACCAGAGGGTGCTCCCATACAATTTGCATCAAGATAGAGTGCCCCATGTTTTCTATGAAGACTTTGACAAAAATGTGAATATTGACTTTTAAATGTAGAATTATGCACAATGTTTATTTTTGTTGTGATTATAAGATCTAATAACTGTATATTTATGTAATGTACTCTTCATTAAGTATTTTAGGGATGCTGAATGTTCCAAATTGTGTGTAAGGAGTGGCACAAGCCAACAAAGATTTAGAACCACTGAACTAACCAGCGCTGCCCATAGGATGGTGTAGCAACAGCGCCATTGTACAGTTTCAGGCTACTGTGACAATGCACCTAAACAAATCAAGGCTGTGATGTAATAACTTTTGAATAAAAACACCTCTCAGTGGTGGAAGTAACCTTGTTTTAGTCAGGAGGATAAACACTACAATATATATTTTTACATATTGCCGTTAAATCTCAGGTATAATATGCACCTGTGTATAATGTATAATACGCACCCTTGCTTTCCCCTATCACACACACATAGCTGCTTCTCCCCCTCTATAGTCCAATTTCAGCATCCTGACAGGGTCCCAGGGGCGGCATGTTTACATCCACTACCTGCTTGCAGTATTGCCCTATCAGGACCTTTTCTACCTCACCAATGGTAGTGTCTTGAGAGGACCGCAAGGTCCTCGCAGGGCAGTACCATAGTTCCAATGCGCACTACCATTGGTGAGGCAGAAGAAGTCCCGACAGGACAATGCTGCAAGTATGCTGCCCGCTGGGACCTGTCAGGATGCTGAAATTGGAGTACGGAGGGGGAGAGGCGGCCACGGGTAAACGGGGATGGAGGGAAGAAGTGTGAAAATGGCATTTTTTTTTTTTTTAATTATTATTTTTTCTCTTGTATAATACACCTCTCCCCACTTTGCATAAAGGCGAAGAGGGGCAAAATTGTGTGTATTATACACGAGATTGTACGGTAAGTGTTACTGTCCCTTTAAAAGTTTGATATATAAGGGGATTTAATCATTTTTAGGTGGTTCAAATTTATACACTTTGATACATGCAGGTAGTCAGTCCTGTGCACTCAAGAGGTCAAGGCTTGTAACTTTCTATTAAGGGAGCAGAGAAGATTCCAGAACAGTAGCATTGCTTGTTACTGAAGAGGACAACAGCTGCCCATCACTGATCTCCTCTCTCAGGCAGGATTAAAACATTCTGCTTAGGGGCAATTCAGTGCACAGGCCTTGTGTGGAAAGGGGCAATTAAATACACAGGCCTCGTTTGGAAAGGGGCAATTAAATACACAGGCCTCATGTGGAAAGGCTGAGTGGAGCAATTCTAGGACAAACAAGCTCACATGGCTTTAAATGATCTCTATGGCATTCAATGGGTTAAAAAAACTCTGTTAAGGTGCATGGGAATATAGGAATATTTATTTGACCCCCTATGATGCACTTGGTTTTCTCCAGAATAATGCCAGGTTGCTTTTAGAAATATGGGCACATGGATAAAGCGAAAGTGGAGGAATTCTGGGGGAAATCCAACTGTACTGAAGGGGAGGGACAAATAAAACAATGTCCATCAATTTAAATGGGGTTTTTAAGTCCTTGAATGCTTTAGCGCAGACTTCTCCAGCATTTAATGAGTTAAAAGCCTAATTTTAAATTGTAATTTTTTTTTTTTTGGTCCCTTATAATATTTATTTTAATGGCTTACAGCCTGTGGCAGTTAACCCTATGAGTGTCAGAAGGGGATACGATACCTTGCAATTGTGTGCATTCCTCTGGCACTCAAACGGTTAACCCTTCGAGTGCCAGAGGGGTACCCCTCCGGCACTCAAAGGGATAATACATTCCTGCATTATTATTCGAGAAAACGCGTGCTTGTCCTTAGGGTCCGTTTTCCAGCAGAATATCTAAAATAAAATAAATAAATCGCGAACAATTACACCTTTTATATTAGGAGAGCTTGGTAATTAAATCCAAGGGTATCTTTCCCGTGTGTCAGATTAGTATATTCACTATGTAATCAGCTAAAAGTCCTAGTATCGGAGTATACCCAGATGAGGCCATGGAGAGGACATCTAAAAGATTAGCTTTCTCCCTTTTGTGGAGCGAGGGCCTCCTTTATTTTGCTGTGCTCTCTGAGCAGTGCATTTCACATGTCCTTGCCACTGAGAGATTAGTCCATTAGGCTGTGCACTTTAGCAGAGTTCTGCTCCATCAGGTGGTTGAGGGAGTCTGTGTGGAGAGCTTATGTTGGACGCTAATGCACAAGCCATTGGTTGGAATCAGGCATTCGGATAAATAGAAAATGATAATGGAGGAAATGTCTTGGTGACAGTACCAGCTAATGGCAAAAAAAAAAAAAAGGAGGGATTGATTGAGAGAAGCTGAGATTAGTTCAGGAATGCATGGATGTGTCCAGCCCGACAATGGGGCGGATATACTAAGAAAAGGGGTGCAATTCTGGTACAAACCAAGTGTACCATAGACAACACAGAAAAATCCCTATTTAACCCTTTGAGTGCCAGTACGTTGGATACCTCTCTGGCACTCAAATGATGAAATGGGCTTTTAACCCCTTGAGTGCTAGAGGGGAATCCAGTGATAGAATTTAGGAGGATGAACGCTTCAGTTGAATCACTGGGAATGTTTGGTGCAACTGGTACAAACCATGTGTACCACAGAGAACACACATTCTCTTACTGCATCAGACTCAGACTCAGTGATGCATTGGAACAGGTTAGTGGTTCCCAAGCTATTTTGTTTTTTGGGTTTTTTTTGGCTCAAGGCACCCTCTAACACAGTGTTTCTCAACTCCTGTCCTCAGGACCCACTAACAGGCCAGGATTTGATGATTTCCTCGGTAGAGCACGCGGCTGTCACCATAACGCCCATCATACAAAAAAAAAAAAAAAAAATTTGCCAAATGATTCCGGAGTCCCCGAAGGGCGTGCAGCCGCACGGAGACCCGGACTTCCGGTAGGACTTCCGGGACTTACCAGGTACGTCCTTTGTCACTAAGTGACAGTTTTTGCAGGATGTACCTTGTAAATCCATTGTCGGGAAGGAGTTAATCAATGTGAATGAGCCTCTGATCACATGATTTCCTTGTTAGAGCACAGGTGAGTTAATCAATGTGAATGAGCCTCTGATCACATGATTTCCTTGTTAGAGCACAGGTGAGTTAATCAATATGAATGAGCCTCTGATCACATGATTTCCTTGTTAGAGCACAGGTGAGTTAATCAATGTGAATGAGCCTCTGATCACATGATTTCCTTGTTAGAGCACAGGTGAGTTAATCAATATGAATGAGCCTCTGATCACATGATTTCCTTGTTAGAGCACAGGTGAGTTAATCAATGTGAATGAGCCTCTGATCACCACACTTGTGCTCTAGCAGAGAAATCCCTATGTCCTGGCCTGTTAGTGGGTCCTGAGGACAGGAGTTGAGAATCACTGCTATAACATGAAGTAATTAATTCTCAAGGCACCACTAATATTATTATTTATAAAAGCACCCCCTATTATTATTAATTATCAAGGCACCCTTATTATTATTATCAAGGCACCCACTAATATCTATATAATAATTTGCTAAAAAGTGTGTAACGACAAAGTCATGCGCAGTAGAGACTGTTGCGCGTGCTGCAGTCATACCCAGTAGAGACTGTATCAGCCGCGGCACGGGCAGTCTCTACTGCGCATGACTGCCCCGCGACCGGCTGGCAGTGGCACTGTGGCCTGTGTAACGGGCTCTTCAACTAGTTATTAAATAATTCAAAGTGAATCTACTATTATTGAGTAATTCTAGGGTACCCCTAATATGATCCACTAATTCATTCACAACAAACCCCCTATTATTACGTATTTCATTCTCAAGGCACCCCTAATATGATTAACTAATTCATTCACAGTGAATCCCCTATTATTATTATTATGTATTTTGTTCTCAAGGCACCCCCTAATATTATTAAGTAATTAATTCAAAGTGAATTCCCTATTATTATTATTATTAAGTAATTAATTTTCATTGCACCCCCTAATGTGATTAAGTAATTAATTATCAAGGTAGAACCTAATTTTTTTGGTCTTTTGTCAAGTGCATAAAAAGACAAAAACATTTATATTTTTATTATATATACACACACACACAGTCAGAATCACAGAAATAAGAAGTTGTGCTTAACTTCCATAAATATACATTTGAAATTCAATATTCTCATTTTTATCAGAGTTCCCATAGGAAAATAGTGGCATCCTAAGCTTGTGCTCAGGACACACCAAAGTACAGTGAGACCCTGGTTGAAGACCACTGAACAGGGCCACTCCCAGGATTTCTAAACCATTATAACAAATACACAGTGTACAAAGAGACGTGGAACAATTCTGGGGGCAATACAAATCCCCATTCATTTAAATTAGGATTTTAAACCTTTGAATGCTAGTATTTAAGTGATTAAAGTACCCCACTTAAATTGTGTGAGTTTGTGGATTTTTGTTCATTTTCTGGGGTACAGTTGCTTTTCCCCATAATTGCTCCACTTTTCTCTTAAAATGTCATTATTGGCATCAAACTATAGTTTTTCAGTGACGTCATAGACCTTTGTTTGCAGACGGATCCATGAACATGTTTTTTGGTCTCTTAGTTATGTTTTAGAAATCGCTGCTCCATGATTCTCTGCTTAACCTTAAAGGGATAGTAATGTTTCATAATAAAAGCAGCTCTAATTAATCATCATAGTATGTGGACTTTGGAGAGTGTTATTTCAATTCTGTCAGAGTTGTAGTTCAAGAGTAATTCAATGACAAAGTATCCCCCTCCCGCCCCTTTTACTGATGTAACACTGCTCAGCCAGAGCAGAAGGGAGGTGCCCAGGTAAAAAAAAGCCTGAACACCTTGTCAAGGGGGGCAGGGCTTTCATTGTTCTCATAGGAAGAAGATTGTCCCCTGCTGTTATCTGTCTGGTCTATGGACTGCATTCCACATCTGAGAAGAGATGGCTTACACTAGATAAAAGGGGCGGGAGTGGAAACTTTATCATTCAATAACTCATGCAACACAACTCTGACAGTATTGAAGTAACACTTTCTACGGCTCATATACTATGAAGATTAATTGGAGCTGCTGTTTTTGTGAAACATTACTATCCATTTAAGTTTTTGGTATGGCTTTGGCATTCACTGTCCATGTTTCACACCCATACTTAAGGACTGGGAGGACACACTGCTCAAAAACATTTTTGCTTGAGGAAAAGTGGTAAATTTGTCTGAAAAACAGTAGAACGAAGGTTTTCCAACTGCTTGCCATCCAAATTTTATTTGGAGCTCAAGTTCTTTCATGGCGTTTCTCTCTGTTGACATTTTCTGTCCAATGTAAACATACTTGTCCATCTACTGTCATTCTCCTTGGTATGGTAAATTTGTTAAACATGACTTGCGTTTTGTTGATATTCATCTTCAGTTCAAAATGGTTGCTTTCCTGTTGTTGCTGTTCAGTGCGTTCTTGCAGTTCTTCAGTACTGTATCGTCTGCAAAATGTTTGTGATGTAGGTAGTCTCTGTTGATTTTTTTTGTCCTAATTTAGTTTGCAGAAAATTTCTCCTAAACAAGCAGAAAATAGTTTTTGGAGAGTGTCTCCTTGTTGGGCGCCTTTTTCTATGTTGATCTGGACTTAATCATTATTGACCTATATTGATACAGTTGCATTTTCATTTATTGATTGAAGGATATTGATGTAAGCTCCGTCTATTCCTTGGTTGATCAGGGCATCGATTACTGCTTGCTTTTTCAGAGTCAAATGCCTTTTCATAGTCAATGAAGGCAATGCATAATGGAAGGTTGTATTCATTATGCTTTTTTATAACTTGTTCACTGTCTGGTTATGGTCCATTTTTTACGGCAACCGTTCCTTGAGCCTGCTTGTTCTTTAGGTTGGGCCGTGTTACATTTTATGTCCATTCTTCTTGATAGTACCTTCGTGAAAACCTTGCAGAAGTTTTTTTTTTTTTAAATTAAAAGATTGTCTTATTATTACATTTTTTACCATTTTTTGTGCAGCAGGAGGACTTTGACATTTTCCATGGTTCAGGTACTTTGCTGAGGAGTAGGTATTTTGAAGATAGGTTAGTAAGGGCCAGCTGTTTTGACATTTTTCACTGATTGTATTGTAGCTTCTTCTTCTTCTACCAGAACGTCTGGCACAGCTTCAGCCTCTGGCACTGCACTCAGTTGTTGTCTTTCATCCTTATAAAGATTTGAATAAAAATATTCCACTTTTTTTAGTATTTGTTATTGAGTTTTTGCTGTTGTATCGTCTTCAAGCTTTAATGCAAACATTTGACTCCTATTTGTGGCCATCTTTCATTTTGCTTTCTTTAGCCCTTGATTTTCTTCCAGTGTCCTTTTGATGACCTCAACATTGAACTTACGCGTTTCTTCTTTTATGAGCTTCCTTATGTTCTTGCACATTTCTACATATTCTATCAGGTTTCTAGTATTACCATTTTGCTTCATTTCTCGTCCCTTTTTCATCATGGCAACATTTATTTTTATATTGGGGTTGGTTAGATGCATTGATATTGGCAGTGTCTACGATAGTTTCAATAGTTTTTCATTGTGGGTTGAAAGGTCTTTGTCTGGAAGGTCTTGAAGCACACTGAAGATATTAGTGCTAACCCAAAAGTTATAATTTTTCAATAGCAGGCTAGTCTTTTAAGCCTGGGCAATCAGTGAGCAATATCGTTTTATTATTTGCAAGTATGAAATTTTGTTTTTTTTGTAGATTCAAACAGTTGGTTGCCTGTATCATCTCTTTTTTCCAGTTCCATGGGGTCCAATCGATTTTTCACCATTTTTGATCTTAACAATTCTCACATTGAAATCTCCCATTATAAACCACATCGTTCATCATTGGTTCCCTCATAGTATAGCTAATGTCCATCTTCTAATAGGACTGTATTTTCCCCTGTTATTAGGAGTCTCGCATAAGCCGATGTCTCAATTGATGTTATTCATTTCTTATACTAGTTCCTCTAAGCGTGAAACCATACTCATAGATTGAATGTTAAAACATTCCAATGCCTAAAGACAACCTGAAAGAACCCAGTAATTCTTAGCACCATCTGTCATTGAGCAGGTCATCCTGCTGCCATAGGTAGTAGCTCTCAAGCCTCCACGGGAATGAGGGCATACATACACACACTCACACAAACTCTCCTGTACACTCATTCACACTGTACACATCCAGTTGTACAGCCCAAACTGGACACTTGTCCTGTAGCGTTCGACACCACTGCAGTAGAGGATGTGTATGCATGATTTGTATACATCCATACTAAGCTCAATGAAAAGTCTCAATTGTGACTTTTTTGTCACATATGAGTGATTCCCCCCCCCCAGCATTCTGCCATCTTCTACATATTTCACATAGACTGACAATATTGAGATGCCACTTGACTGTGAACAAATTCTTACTTTACCCACAAATGTAATTTTTTTTGTGGCGCAGAGAAGATATTTTATGAACAAACTTCTTTATATATATGTGCAACCAATTTTTTCTGAAAATGACATAATATATATATATGTAAAACTGGTTCAATTCAGGAGCAAACTGTACTGTAGGGGAAAAGTAAAACATTTGCAATGAGGGATTTTAACTATTTATCTGTGAAAAAAACACACACGTCAGTCACTTTTTCCCAGTAGACCTTGAACTTTGAAAAGATACCATTGATTTCTGGATAACGGACATAGCCAAAATGTTTTTACTGCAGCAGCCTAATGAGGATCAATGTCACTCATGATAGCTGTCCACAGACTGATGTAACAACAGCACCACCATAAAAAGGCAGGCCACAGTACTGTACCCAGAACATGCAAGTTTGAGCTAGAATAACTTTTGAATAAAATCTCTCTAAGCAAAGGCTGCAATATGTATTTTTTTCCATACTACAGTATACTATCCCTAATCTGGCAGTGTGTAATGGGATGAGAACAGCTGGTGTCTCCGCTATGTAGCGGTAGAGCAATGCGCCTTTTATAGGGAATAAGCTGGCACTCCTGCACAGTCTGCAAGCATTGACAGTCACTGATATAATACAGAAAACATCATCTAGTCTGTGTGTTGGCAGAACAGTGTGTGTCATTGTAAGAGCCTGGCACTGTTGCTAGTCTGTATTTGCAGTGTTTGTACATAAAAGTGGCGCTGGAAATTGTACAGAGGCGGACATACTTAATGGCAGAACAGTAAGGACCATGAGTGGAGACAGGTGTAACCGAACTGAGGCCACCCAGGTGTGGAGGACTACAGCTCCAGTTAACCCCAGTCAGCTGGACGCTGTACCAACACAGAGGAGACATATATATTGGGGATGAAGGAAATTGTAGTCCTCCACAACTGGAGAGCCTCAGGTTTCCCCCTCTCTTATTTAGGGCATTGAAAGTCCCATTTAAGTCAGTGAGAACTTGGAGATTTATTTTTTCTTTTTTTTTTAATTTGTTTCCCATGGGGTACTTGGCCCAGAATTGCTTCTCTTTCTTTGTACCTATGTCCCCAGGTATGTTGGTATAGATGAGGTTGATCTAATACAGAGGCTGATAGTGTATTTGCAGAGCAGTTTGTGTTGTATCCTCTCCGTGGTCTGGGTTCCTCCTCAAGCTTAACCCCTCAACTGCCATTTTTTTTTTTTTTTAATTAATTAATTTATTTAAACACTAGAGGACCAGATCCATTTCATTTACTGAACCGGCACGTGAGCGATCACGTGTGCCGGCTTGCTGGGGGAGAGGCTGGAATGGACTGCTCAGGTCTTAGAGCAATTGGTTTCAGCCTCCTAACATGATCACAGTTCACCTTCAGGGAAGAGGTGTCCATTTAACCCAAGTTACCGGAAGGGAGATTGGCACCATTAAATGCACCATAATGGCAACAAGACTGTGCTTTAAGCAGGAGACCTGGACTTCTTTTCTTTCAGCCAGTACCAGTGTGCTGTAATAGTTGAGACAATATCTCTATATATAAAGCAGTTTATGTTAAAGTGAAGAAGCTGGCTTTGTAGTGGTCTGTAGCTGCTATGTTTATTTGGACATGGAAGTGGTGCATGTTTTCAGTGCTGAAGTGGGCTGTTGCGGCTTCCCAGTTTTTTGGAGTACATCCCTCATCATCCTCAGTCTGTTGTTGGCACGCTGAGAACAATGAGTATCGTAGTCCACAAAATAGCTGCAGGGCTGCATGCAGGCAGTCCTAGAGCCTTGTGGTCCTCCAGTGCTTCTCCTGGAGCCCCCATCTTGTTCTTTGATATACATACACGCCATTTGGTTAACCTCAGTGTATACCTCCCTTTATATTTTGTCTGTTCCATCTTAAAGCGAAACTTTCATTCAAATTAAAGTGCCCCCAAATCATTATGCCCATAGCGATATGCATATCAGTACTAGTATTATCCTGAAAAAGTCCAGCTTTATTGAGAAATCCAACTTGTTCCTAGACTCGCAGGCAGACATCTTGCTGTAGTGAAATCTGGGTGCCTGCGCCGTCAGTCTCTTCCTGTACCTTATGGTACAATGCAACTCCCCCCTCACCAATCCCAGAGGAGACTGAAACTGACAGCAAAGGCGCACAGATGCCTCTTCGTCAAGATGTCTGCAATAATGGCTGCCTGTGAGCCTCAGAACAAGTTGGATTTCTTAATAACTTATTCAGGATAATACTAGTATGCATATTGCTATGGGCATGATGATTTGGGGGGCACTTTAATTTGAGTGAAAGTTCCGCTTTAACCTCACAGGTGTTAGAGGTTTCCAATTCATTACAAAAAAAAAAAAAAGTGAGACCTCTGTAGCTCCCAAGTGGTTAATCTACTTTTTTCAGTTCTCACTTTAAAATTTGGAAGCCATGATGTGCAGCCCTTTGGTGAATTTGGGGTCACATACATGGTCCTTGGGTTGCCTATTACAGATCTATAGTCTTTCACCCACTCCTCTGTCCCTCCCTCCTGCACCGTCTGTGAAGCGTGTCTATATGTACACACATCTGCAGTGTACGGCATGTAGCGCCGATGAATCCCTTGCATGATATCCATATGAAGATGCAGAACCCATTTGCATGTGTAAATGATATAATCCTTCTGGTGTGATGCAGATTTGCCTGCGGAAGGGATAGAATAATAAGCAATGACAGAGATTCAGCGAACTTAATTTGTTGCTTGATGGTCAGAGTGTCTTTTGTTCTGGAATCTTTATGGTCAGAGTCCTCTTTTGTTCTGGAATGTTTGTCTCTCTCTCTCTGGCTTTAGGGCTGTCACTTAACCCTTTGAGTGCCAGAGGGGTACGCAACACGCTGCGTACCCCTCTGGCGCTCAAAGGGTTAAGGTTCAATTCAGTAAACCACAGGTGCAATTCTGAGCAAATAAATGACACTTCGGGGAGAAATCCTAATTCCTACTGATTTAAATGCAGCTTTAATCCCTTGAACGATAGAGAGACCTCCAAAAGATGGCGAAGCACAACCTTGGCGACCTCTCTAGCAGTCAAGGGGTTAAAAGCCCTCTCTCACACAATGGAAACTTGGGAAATATTTATGAACTGTGGAGCAGTTGATTTGCACCAGAACCACTCCTGTTTGGCTTGTACCTTTAATGTCCTTTTGTCTGTCTTACTATTTCTCTGGTTCCCCATTTTTCCACTTTCTCGCTCTCGTTGTCTCTGTCCTATTCGGTCTCCTTTTATCTCTTCATATTCATCTTTTCCTTTCTACCTCTTTGTTTCTCGCTCTCCCCCTCTATATTTATCTGTTTCAATCTCTTTCTCCCAGTCTCTCTCTGTACCGCTCATTTCCTCCCCCCCAACACACAAGGCCCTGATTAAGACCTTCAGCCCAATCTCCTCCTGCCCTGCAAACAGATCAATAGCAGTAGAATTAAAGCAGAAATTAAAAACCAAGAGGGGTGGATGGGATGGTTTTGTGTGCATGTGTGTTTGATCAGCTTGAAAGGTAATTATAGTGCTCTACAGAGGCTATTGCTTCTAAACAAGCATCACAACCATTTTTCAGAGCATCACTGCACCTGCAAGACCAGTAGTTTTATGGTAAAAAATGCCACTGTCCTATCTCATGTGTGCTGGGACTTGTGCTATGGGCGAGATCAGATCACTGGAAATAGTGCATGAAAAATGCACACGTTTATCAATAGGGCCACATTCAGTAAGCTGCAGACACGCAATTCTAGAGTAACTAACTGCACCATATGAACAGATAATTCCCATGAGTTGAAATGGGGCTTTAAACCCCTTAAATGGTAGATAGATCTCCAACATTGAAGGGGTTAAAATACCTTTTAAATTAATGAGAATTATCAAGTGTCCACTGTTGTACAGTTGATTTGCTCCAGAAATGTGATCTCTTTAACTTATTGATTGAGGCCAATTGTGATATGAGACTTAAAGGGATAGTAATACTTAATTTTAGCTTTATTTTATTTTGCAGGCATTAAAAAAACATGAAGAACGATATAAGTCTTATCTCTCAAACCTTTATGGTTTGAGAGATATTCACAAACAAAGTTTCCCCTCCCAGCCCCTTTTACCTAGTGTAAGCCATCTCTTCTCAGATGTGGGATGCAGTCCATAGACCAGACAGATAACAGAAGGGGACAATCTTCTTCCTATGAGAACAATGAAAGCCCTGCCCCTCTTGACACGTTTTTCAGGTTTTTCCCTTATCTTAATTGAAGATTGTCCCTCTCTGCAATCTACCTGGGCACCTCCCTTCTGATCTGGCTGAGCAGTGTTACATCAGTAAAAGGGGCGGGAGGGGGATACTTTGACAGAATTGAAATAACACTCTCCAAAGTCCAAATACTATGATGATTAATTAGAGCTGCTTTTATTATGAAACATTACTATCCCTTTAAGTTCAGGAATTGTATTGGCGTATATTGCAGTCAAATTGCTGTAGATTTGTTCCAACAGTACATTACCACACATAAGGCTAGATTCTATTGCAGGTGCTAAATGTTAACACCCATTTTATCAAACATTTTCCTATTGAAGTCTATGGGGAAAACTGGAGATAAAAGCAGAGATAAAATTAGCACCTGTGATAGAATCTAGCCTTTACACATTTGTATTTGGTTTTTCAATGGAATCAAACAAACATGGCAGGTGGTTGCCTTTTCTCTGCATTCCATAGCACCAATCAAAATTATTTACCTTTGTAATAATCATAGAACAGCATCAGATCTAAAATCGGCATTTTCTTTCCTACAGCTGCAGACACTGGCTGAGGGGAATAAAGCTTGAAGTCTATCACTTATAGCTCTTGTTGCTGGTTTGGAACATGTAATGGTGCTAATCTCCCTACTAGTCATAGTGCAGTTGGGATTCATGGTACATTAATAGTGCAGTAAATTGGCCCAAGTCTTGGGGGAACCTGGCAACTCCCCTGAATATAAAGGCATCAACTGAAGCTCAACGCAAATGACATTTGTACACACAAAGCGTGGCACTACTGTAACAGCATTAACATTATTAACTCTTTGGCAGCCAGAGGCATGTAACACTTTTGACAATAGTGACACTCAACTCTTTAGATGCTCAAGAGCTTTCCAGAACTTTGGGGATCTCTATAGTACCCAAGGGTAAAACAGGAGCTACAGCATTTGGCTGCTTTGGGTTATATTTTATTAAGTGTCATTATAAACCAAAAGGGTGTTACCACTGGCTGGGAATTATGGGAATTTTAGCCTAACAACAGCTGGAGGGCATCATGTTGTCCTTCCTGGTACAGAGGTGGGAGATGTCAAACAGAAAAGGTACACTGCCAATATGATTTACTGGTGTGATACACAACAGTCCTGTCACAGCCAATAGCAGTTAAAAGCAGTGTAGCCATTTATTTCCTCACAGCTATAAATCAGGTTACGGCCTTATACGCATTAAGAAAAAAAAAATAGAAAAGGAGCACTTCTGGACCAAAACTAACATTTCAAAATTTCCCTCTAATTGAAATGATTATTTCATCCATTGAAATACTAGTGAGTTCTGCTAACACAATGCCGAGAGGTGCGGTGGAGATCTTGTTAGTGTTCAAGAGGTTAAAAGCCCCATTTAATTAAACTGGATGTTGTCTCTATCTCCCCTTTTGTCCCGTTGGTTTGCTTCAGAATTAGTCCTCTTTCACAGGGCCCTATTGAAAACCCAGAAAGAAAGTTAACTCCTTAACCCTTTGCGTGCTGGAGAGGTATCCAACACATTGCAACATGTGTTGCACGTTGGGGTTTTAAATGAAAGTGAATGGGGCAGATACACAGCTGATGTAGGGACCACATTACCGGGGGGTGGGATTAAAGTGAAGTTTGATTTTTAGAACAAGTGCACATGAGGCATAATATGGCCAAAGTGCATCTTGGGTAACAATCTTTGGTCAGGGCTCCCAAGCACAGGCAAGGGGTTTAGGATTTCCCCAACTTGAGAAGAGGAGAGTTAAATTAGATCTGCAATTTTTTTATTTATTTATTTATTTTTTAACAGAGAAAGTATATATTGTACTACCCATTTTATTTTACAATAATAATAGACTGAGATATTAAATCTCCTTACGTTGGTGGTACAGTGAGACATTCTATGCTACGTCCCAATCCCCTGTATAACATGTTAATTAGTTTTGTTCCAGGTCAAAATGATCAGTCTCTGCACTATTAGTAATGACCCGTGTGTGTGCACGGTGTCTAGATCACGGTTTCTCAATGTTAATACTTGAGGCACTCCAACAGGTCATTAGATTGCAGGATATCTCTGCCTGATCACAACTGTATAAATCAGTGACTCAGACGTTGTGATTGTGTGCTTCATTACGGATATTGTTAAAAAACTTGACTGGTTGTTTGTCTCCAGAACGGGAGCCAAGAATCGCTGGTCTAGATACATTCATAGTAGCATAGTGTCTGTTAATATTGGCCCAGCACAGAAACTATTTATCATAAAATAAAGGTTAATTTCACTAAAGCTATTTATATACAAAAAAGTGTGAAAGCCCATGTACATGGGCGTACAACCGCAGAACTATACCTCCCAGCATTCAGTTCCATCCACTGTTTCCTAGCACACACACACACACACACAAAAAAATCGCCTTTGGATATAACAAGCAATAACAAAAATATATTTAACCACTTGGTTGCTAGATAAATATCCAGTGCATTGCTCCTCACCAAGTTGGAGATCTTGCTAGTAACCAAGGGGTTAAGTAATAGCCAGGCCCGGATTTCTGAATAGGCAGACAAGGCACGTGCCTAGGGCGCCCGATTTTCAGGGGCGCCTTGCAATGCCATTGTCACGCCCACAAATCCGGGTGCCTCACAACTGCCATGCCCATTTGTCTTTAAAATTTTTCTGTGAGCGTGCGCCTAGGATATGCCCTCAACTCGAGGGCGCAGGTGCTGTTACCTGGTTCTGGCTCAGTAGTGTATGCCGCCGGAGCCGCCCCACGTGACCCACTGCTGTGTCTGATGTTACAAGATGTCCCGAGGTGGCCAATGAGAACAGAGGTAGAGGCTCTCTGTTGTCATTGGTCACCACTCTCTGTTCTCATTGGCCACCTCTGGACGTCTTGTGACATCACGTAGCTGCCCGCAAGGTGGTGTTGGGAGCAGCTCTGAACTAAATAAATGCTCCCATAAGCGCCCTACACCCCACATTTGAAGCCTGTCAGCTGATTTGAAGAGGGAGCAGTTTGTTGCAGCTCAGAGGCGGGTTTCCAGCGCTCCAGTGGCAGTTGTAGTTCGGCTCAGAGGCGGGTTTCCAGCGCTACAGTAACAGCTGTGGAACTTGTGGACTTGTGGTTTGGCTCAGAGGCGGCATCGGGTTACCAGGGTTACATTGGCAGTTGTGGACTACAATTGTGGTTTGGCTCAGAGGCACTACAGACAGCAGGCTGGCCAGTTGTTTTGGACTGGTGGCAGTGGTATACATTAGCCAGATATGTGTGTTGCCCACAACTATATTTATTTCTTAGGCGGATGTACTGTACTGGTGGTTGCTACAGCACACATTTCAAATTATCTGTGTTATTTCTGGTGTTCCAAGCTTGTATTTATTACTTCACTTACAAAGGTGCTGGGGACACAGGGAACTACCATCCCACACAATCCTTACTTTCACCAAGTCCCCACCTGGCGACTAGCTGCTTAGTAGCTCTAGTTGCCAGAATAATTACCTCATTAATTGATTTCTCCTCATCTTGCCATTGTGACGTCCGTGCGCCTGCGCTGTTAGTCCCAGCCGGAGCCAAATGGTTCCTAGGAACACCTCCTATGGGACTGACAGCACAGGCGCGCGGATGTCACAATGGCAAGATATCCGCGCTCCGTCCTGTCGCCCATGGAAGAGGAGAAATCAGTTAAATGAGGTAATTATTCTGGTGACTAGCGCTACTAAGCAGCTAGTCGCCAGATTGGGACTTAGTGAAAGTAAGGATTGTGTGGGGTGGTAGTTCCCCTTTAAGTGTATATATAACTTCACTTTTATTAAGACATGATAAGGTAATCCAACGTTTTAACTTTAATTCCCTATCATACTTTTTTCCTCTAACTCTGGGAAATTGTCACAGTACTGTGAAGAATAAAATAAATCTAAAAATGGGTGTGGTCAGTGGAGGGGTGTGGCCAAATGAGAGGCATGGTTAAGGGTGGGGCAAAGGCGGGGCTAGGGGCGCCAGGCGTTGTTGTGCCTAGGGGCGCCTGAGATGTAAATCCGGCCCTGGTAATAGCCTGTAAAGGGGTATAATACTAGTGCAAGTACATGGAGATTATCCTGGCCACTCCCACTGTTCAGAGTGTGGGTGTGGCCAGCACAACCAAAGTATGCTTCAAAATTTGGTTCTTTAGGCTACTCTGCCTACTGGGAAAATCAAGCCCGTGACCTGTTTGGGCCTTTGAGAATCAAACTTGGACACCCCAATCTAAAGTTAGAGGGTGTTAAATTCAGAATTAAACTATGTAAGTACTACTTTAAGGCCAGGGTGATAGATTCATGGAATAGCCTCCCTGCAGAGGGGGGTAGGGAGTAGTACTCTTAGCAAATTAAAAGAACACATGGGATAAACATAAGTCTACACTGAGAGGTATACAAGACTGTGTATTTAAAGGGATAGTAATAATGCATATTACCCATAGCACAGAATGTTGAGCATGTGTAATAGTTGTGCTCTCCGATGTACATTTGTCACATAACTGTCTAATATAATGTTAGAACATGTCAGAACTGAAGGGAGGCGGCTGCCTTCCCTCAGTTCTGAAATCCGGTCCCTTTACTGGACAGATAGAACGAGGGAGTTTTCCCTCATTCATTATAAGGAAAAACCTGACCTCCTTGACAAAGTGCAGGTTTTTCTTAATACTGCATGTCCCTCTTTGTGATCTGCTGTCGGATATGGAACAAAAACCATGATGTCAGGGAAAGGGGCAGGAGGGATCATCTTTAACATTAAATTACACGTTCATGTATATCGCGGAGCACAACTATTACACATGCCCAACATTCTGAGCTATGTGTAATATGAACTTTTACTATCCCTTTAATTAGGTAGGGAAATGTGCAGACTGAATGGGACAGCTGGTTCTTCTCTGCTAATGAAAATATGTGTTTCTGTGGTTTTATTTATATTAATTATATTGTCATTTTATGCCGGTATTGAAAAGAATTCCAGGAGCCAGGTAGCCCAGGTTCCCTAATTTGGGATTGTATTATATTCTATGACAGGGATTCTCAGCTTCAATCCTCAACAACAGGTCAGGGTATAAGGATATCTTTATTCAGCACAGTTTGTGCAGTCACAGTGACAAAGACACTTATTACTCAATCACCTGTCTATAAGGGGTATCTTGGAAATCTGCACTGTTGGCATGTCCTTAGGACTAACACTGATCAGCTGGCTCCTAACACACAAAAGGTGCAAATCAATAAGCTACAGGAGATGCAGTTCTGGAGAAAACCTGCTAAACCATACCGGAGATGCGGAAATCCCCATTGATCAGATGGGGCTTTTAAAGGGATAGTAATGTTTCATAATAAAAGCAGCTCTAATTAATCATCATAGTATTTGGACTTTGGAGAGTGTTATTTCAATTCTGTCAGAGTTGTAGTTCAAGAGTAATTCAATGATAAAGTGCCCCCCTCCCGCCCCTTTTACTGATGTAACACTGCTCAGCCAGAGCAGAGGGGAGGTGCCCAGGTAGATTGCAGAGAGGGACAATATTCAATTAGGATAAGGGAAAAAGCTGAAAAGCTTGTCAAGGGGGAAGGGCCTTCATTGTTCTGATAGGAAGAAGATTGTCCCCTGCTGTTATCTGTCTGGTCTATGGACTGGATTCCACATCTGAGAAGAGATGGCTTACACTAGGTAAAAGGGGTGGGAGGGGAAACAAAGTATTACTATCCCTTTAACCCCTTGAATGCTAGAGAGTGAAGCAGTGCATTGGAGACCTTTCTAACATTCAAAAGGTCTATATACTACCACCTTTAACCCTTCGAATGCCAGAGCGGTATCAACGCATTGCTTTTGCTTTGGACACCTCTCTAGCACTCAGTGGTTTAAGTCAATGGCAATGCAAATAATGTTTATTTGCCATTGATTGAGATCTGCACCTTTTGTTGACTCAAAGATTCTGTCTGGGTTTTACATTCTTGATATTTTAGTATCGTTCTGCTATCAGGAGTGAGACACACCAGGGGTTAAAGTAATGGTGGGAAGTCTGTGGCCTTTGGCTGGCTGAGGATGGTGGGAATTGTAGTCGAGCAGCAGTGGGAAGACCACGGACTGCTCATTCCTGGGTTAAGAAAAAGTGGATAGTAAATATATATTTTAAGAATTTTTTAATTTCCCTTTTGAGAAATGATGCGATATATGGTTCTTCGGCCATAGTGATGCACCAGATTTCCAGGCCTCACACTAGTAACTGCCCCCCTCCCAGTGCAGACTGGGCCCACGCAGCAGTACCCAGCTGCTTCCAACAGCCCATAACTTCTCTCACCCTCACAAACCTCCGCTTTCACTGGCCCAAGGATTTGGAGAAGGATCCTGGCTCTGATCCCAATCACTCGCACACGCTTAAGTTGGTGTGGGGAAAATAACAATAAAAAAAGTCATTAATTTAATAACAGAAATTGCAGTAACACAAGTCGATTTTCGATGCTGGAAGGACACGGTGTCCTTGCAGTGAGAGAGAATACAGAATTAACCATCTCCTTGCAACTCCAGAAGCAATTTGCAGCTCTGTAAGTTCAAGGAATACGCTCTGCAGGCTGATGGATACTTCCTGAGTAGTGTCCAAACTGAGGTTTTTAAATTAACATCTGTGTAGGACCGGGATGGACAACGTGAGGCTCTCCGGCTGTTGTGGACTACAGTTCCTGTCATCCTTGGATGATGGGATTTGTAGTTCAGCTGGAGGGCCTCAAATTACTCAGCCCTAGTGTAGGAGATAGAATATGGTGTGCGACGAAAGCAGACTTGTACACCAGATGAACTGTGTTTTGACATGGTGTCATTTGTATTTTGATCAGGACCAGCCGAGTCTGGGCGTCCTCAGTATTCTGTTACAGAAACATATGATGTTTTGATGTTGGCATATGATTCTGTAGCAGTGCTGGGTATGTGTGCCAGTTAACCGAGAGGCAACTGTATCACTTTATTTTATTTACTTTAAATGAGAAACATTGCCTCCTAATAAAAAGACCCCCACTTACCTTTCTATGGTCTGAAAATCCTAATGATCCTCATGAATTCTGCCTTTATGTGTCAGTCCTGGTATCACGTCTGTGGAGGAAGACATGATATTTGCTGGCAGAGCGCATGAGCCTACTTAACCCTTTAGGACCACAGGGGTTCGTAATGCATTGCACACAACTCTGGTTCTTAACGAGATAGTAATGATTAGATATTGCTGCAAGCTTCATTCTTCAATATAGGTTTTTATAACGAAACATACAAGCCTAACTACTCATAATATTGCTTTGTTTTATTTTATTTTGATTAAACGTCCTCCTTTCGTCCCTTTTACATACTTAACGCTACATCCCCTTGGGTCTGAATGGAATCATAACTGAGACTCTCCGGTTTTACCTCTGAATTACCGGGTCTCCGGGGAATTTTTTTTTTTTTTTTTTTTTTTAAATCCTGCCCCCCCCCCCACTAGCAATTAATCCCTGCCCCTTTTATGACACAGATTATGTCATTTCTCTTAACTCATCAGCATCACAGGGCTCCCAAGCCCAAGAAGTTCCCAGGTATGGACGGAATGCAACAAGGGACACTCTTCTGTCTGTCTGTGAATATAAGGAAAACCCTGATCTCCTTGACAAAGGACTGAAGGTTTTTCCTTATGCTGTAAGAAGATTGTCCCTTGACGTGACTGGCTTGGCTTGCTGTTCTGAGTGGAGGTAGCATTATGTATCAAAAAAGGGCAAGAGGTGGGACACAAAAGAAAACGAACACCACAATGTTATCAGCAGCTAGAATGGTACGTTTCATTGTAAAAAAAAAAAACTATGCTGAAGAATCGAGCTTGCTGTAATATTTAAACATTACTATCTCTTGAAAGGGTTAACATCATATGCAGTGAGCAGAGTCTGAGGTCCTGTGGTGCTGTTAGCAACTGTCATGTCCTCTTCCATAGACATTAACTTCACAACCTATTGCATATTTTATCACTTGAACAAAGGCACTACATACACAATATTCATAGAGGCCATTAAAATGTTACACTCATTATAGCAAGGTAAGTTGGTATTATTAGGAGACATTTATTCACCTTTAACCCACTAAAGACTAGAGGGGTGTGCAACACACTGATTTACATGCGTTGCACTCTGCTTTGGTCCTTAAAAAAGGATAGTAATGTTTCAAAATAAAAGCAGCTCCAATTAATCTTCATAGTATTTGGGCCATGGAGAGTGCTATTTCAATACTGTCTGAGTTGTAGTTCAGGAGTAATTGAATGATAAAGTATTCCCCTCCCGCCCCTTTTACCTAGTGTAAGCCACCTCCCCTCAGATGTGGAATCTGGTCTTAAGACCAGACAGCTCACAGAAAAGGGACAATTTTCTTACTGTGAGAGTAATGAAAACCATGCCTCCATTGACAGGTTTTTCAGGTTTTTCCCCTTATGATCACTTAAGATTGTCCCTCTCTGCGATCCATCCGCACAGTCTTGCTGCTGTGAGGTGAGCAGTGTTACACTAGGTAAAAGAGGCAGGAGGGGGATACTTTATCATTCAGTTACTCTTGAATTACAACTCTGACAGTATTGAAATAGCACTCTCCATGGCCAAAATACTATGAAGATTAATTGGAGCTGCTTTTATTTTGAAACATTACTATCCTTTTAAAGGGTTAAGCACTGTTGCAGGTCGCCACCTTAACCCCTTGAGTGCCAGAAGGGTATGCAATGCATTGTGTACTCCTCTGGCACTCAAAGGGTTGCGAGTGTGATAGGGATGGCTGCCATCCAAGTAGTTTATGTCCTCAAAATAGCTAATGATAATAAAAAGGTATGTATGAATGTGAAAGATTTTTTTTTTTTATTCCATTTTTTCTCCTTCATAACAAAAATGAAAGACGATGTCTCATCTTCATTTTTTAGTTTGATTTTGATTCATGGATAACCTAAACACCTTATGTAAGCAAACAGCAATAGATTGCCTGCCATGACTTCTTCTATAGAAGGTTCCCTGTAGTCCGAATATGGCCCCACCCACAATCCTCTGCTTTATACCACTCCAATACCTTCTCTAATTAAAGGGACACTAACACCCTCCTAATAAGTAACCCTCACTTACCTTAAAGGGATAGTAATACTTGCAGTAAACTCTGGCACTCAAAGGGTTAACACATAGCGCTATATTTGAATACTCACACTTCTGAAGTATCATTTTTTAAACTCTACAAAACATTTTTTTTAATGGGACATTGGTGTCCCTTTAAAAATAAAAAACATAAAGAAGACTAAGTATTACTAACCCTTTAATCTGTACACAAGTCCCAATAGTCAATATCAATCAGTTTTATGAGTGAATTATTTCTCAAAAATTAATCTTCCCACGAAGACTTTAGTGGGAAGATTTGGAGGCCCTAGAGTCCTGCAGAATGAAACACGTCACTGCCTATGGACACGATATCCAGCATTGATTATTAAGAAAATTTTGAATGTAAAATCCCGCAGAATTAATTCATAGTAACTAACCAAATTTGTTGCACAGATTAAAATAAAGATCAGGGTTGTTTTTTTTTATTAAGAGAGGTTTGATTTCTTTGAAACTTTTCAGTGCCAGAGAGGTGTCCAATACATTTCTTTCACGCCTCCCAAAATGCTAAACAAACCCTTCTTAGACTGAAACATAGAATTTGAAGGCAGATAAGAACCATTCGGCCGATATAATCTGCCCATTTTCCTACTGTAAAAACCTTAAACCTTATTTGGTCCTTGGTCTTATAGTCAGGACAGCCTTATGCCTATCCCATGCTTACATTCCCGCACTGTATTAACTTCTGCTGATAGGCTATTCCACTTATCTACCACCCTCTCAGTGAAGTAAAACAGGTTAACCGCTTTGAGTGACAGAGGGAGGTGCAACACATTGCTCAGCAATGCGTTGTCCCCCCTCTGGCACTCAAAGGGTTAAAGTCAAATGCAAAAAAAATGACACTTTTCCCCCCATAATTATTCCTGCCCCTTTAACCCCTTAAGGACCCTTGACGGTCCTGGTACATCATGGGTTGGGGAGCAGTAAGGACCCATGACGTGCTAGGACCGTAATGGAATTCAAGGCTCCTTGTTTGTGGGGCTCTGAACTGGATGCGGAAAGAAAGAAAAAAAAAAATGGTCTGTGGTCCTTAAGTGCTGGCCAGGTACACAATCGGCCGGTCCTTAAGGGGTTAAAGGGCAACTATTGTGTAGAAATGCAAAATCATGTGTTGTAGACTTTGTATTCTGATTTCTGGCAACACATGAATTATGCCTCGTATGTGCACTTATGGAACGCTTTGAATGCCAAATGTAGCCAATGCATTGAAATACAATGCATTGGCTCGCTTTATGCATTTCAAAGGGTTAAAAGTTGCTCATTCCTGGCATTTCTTTGTAGCTATATTCTTCCCTTTCCAGCCTCTTGGCTCCAGAGTGGGCAAAGTGTCTGGGTGTCACACCTGTCTGCTAGGAGAGGTTCCACTACTTCAGCGGCGTTGCTGAAAACAAAATGACCGTTTCTTACATTTGTAAGCCCCTACAGATCTGATTTTGACTGACAGGTTTTTCAGCCAGACAGAAGGTTAAAGATCAAAACAGGAACATATATGTTTTAAATCAGATGCTCAGGCATTGATTATTCCTACACCAATAAAGAATGTTCAGACCAATTACAAAAACACGAAACACTTGATAGATTCCCATTAAGCAAAAACCTCCAGGATACTCTTTATGCAAGTATCTTTGAATATTCCCCAGGGCTGGATTTTCATCTCAGGTGCCTGTAGGCACAGAAATTTGAAGCCCCCCCCCCCGTGGGCCATCTGCACTGGATACCTCCACAATGCTCCTAATCTCCACGTTGCACCCCCATCATCTCCATATTGCTCGCACATTGCCCCCATCATCGCCACTTTGCCCCCCATTGGCTCCAGCTTGCCACCATCATCTCATATATCGCCCTCACGTTGCCACCATCATCTCCATATACCACATTGTCCTCACATTGCCCCCATCAGCTCCATACTGCCCCCATCATCTCCATATACCATACTGCCTTCACACTACCCCCCATCAGCTCCATATTGCCCTCACAATGCCCCCCATCAGCTCCATATTGCCCCCATCAGCTCCACATTGCCCCCCATTAGCTCCACATTTCCTCCCCCCGTTGTCCGTTTCCTACCTCCCTGTTAGGAGATCTGTATGTGCCTCCTTTGGCACAGTCTTGCACCTGATGGAGCTTCCGCACGGTCTCCTATTCAGGAATGCAGAGCGCTGGGAGATGATGTCATCTCCCAGCGCTCTGCATTCCTAAAGAGGCGATGAGGGAGCTCCATCAGGTACAAGACTAGGGGGGCAGCAATGTGAGTGGGTGCCGCCGGCACAGCCAGCGAGGCAGATAGTTTTTTGTTTTTTTTAAAGAATATGTAAAAAAAAAACAAATGGCAGGTGCCCCTCGTTGGCGTGCGCCTGTAGGCAGGTGCCTACTTTGCCTAATGGCAAATCCGGCCCTGTTCTTCCCTTAAATACTCATTAATCAAGTATCTGTGACTCCTCCTTTAATTAGGATTTAATCCTTTGAGTGTCAAAAGAATATACAATGCATTGCATACCCCTCTGACACGCAAATGTGTAAGCGACTATGACTACTCCTTTAAAACACTCTTTAAAGGGATAGTAATACTTAAATACTACTACTCCCCCCATATTGTAGACATGTTAAAAAGAATTTAATTGTCCCCAGTGTCCTTTCTCAAACCTTTATGGTTTGAGAGATAACGCACTCAAAGTTCCCCCCTCCCTCAAGTCAGCATTGTAGCTGACTACAGGGGAAGCCTGTTGTACGACAGTCAGGTGGCTCTGCAGCAGAGCCGAGATCGCATTAGTAAAAAATAATTATTTCACTAAAACGGTCTTCTACGTGTGCTTGGTTTGAAAGCACACGTAGAAGACCATTTCAGATAAATAATTATTTTTTAACATGTCTACAATGTGGGGATTAGTAATATTTAATTATTACTATCCCTTTAAGCAAGCATCCATGACTCCTTTAAGATTTTAAAGAAAGTATCCATGATTCCTCACATAAATACGCATTAAATATTTATGACTCATCCCTTAAATACTCTAAGGGTTAAGCCAGTATTTGACTCCTCCCTTAAATACACTTTAAGCCATTATCTGTGACTCCACTCTTAAATATACTTATAATATACTTATAATATTTGACTCCTCCCCTAAGTACTCTTTAAGGGAGGAGTCATAGATACTGGCTTAAATAAATTTAAAGGGATAGTAAAGTCCCCCAAAAAAGTATCTTCTAAATGGTAGCTGCACTAAAAAAAAAACACTTAATGCGCTTAATCCCTTTCTCTCAAACCGTTATGGTTTGAGAGAAGTAAGAAAATAAACGGTTTGAAAGAAAGGATTAAGCGCATTAACCCCTTAGGGACCCTTGACGGTCATAGTACATCATGGGTCGATCGGAGTTAACGACCCATGACGTACTATGACCGTTATGAATTCCGGGCTCCCCCAGCGGCTGCACGCCATTCGGGATTAAAAAAAGCTCTGTGGTCCTTTAGTGACCACTGTGTGCCTGCATGGTCGGTCGTTAAGGGGTTAATTTTTTTTTTTAGTGCAGCTACCATTTAGAAGATACTTTTTTGGGACATTACAATCCCTTCAATCTATATATTCAACTCCTTCCTTAACCCTTTGAGTGCCAGAGGGGTACGCAACGCATTTCAAAGCAATGTGTTGCATACCCCTCTGGCACTCAAAGGGTTAAGTACTCTTTAACCCAGTATCCAAGACTGCTATTATGACTTCTTTCAGTGCAAATACAGTGGTGTTCAGCCTTTAAATTGTGACACATCTGGAATGTTTAATTTTACTTGTCAAATATATGCAGGAAAACATTGTAACATATTGAATGTTTTGGAGAATGTGTGAGTTTTATTTGTAGAATTAGTTTCGTAAGCAAACAAAGAAAGTGAAACAAAAAGCAAAACGAAACATACAAGTGTATAAACATGATCACTGCAATAATGCACTAAGCTGCATATGTGCCAAGATGTAGGAGCAATTCTGGGGAAGCCAGCTACACTATATGGAAATAAATAGCTCTCTAATGATTTAAATAGGGCTATTAACCTTGATGGCTAGATCACTCTTCTACTAGTTGTATGGTTGAAAAGGTCTCACTGCAGGTTATGCACTAAGCAGTGATGAAGAGGTGATAAAGTGGAGATTACTTCTCCAGTGCTATTCCGCCATTTCCTATCCTAGCCAGCTCAAAAGGGACTGACAGCGCAGGCGCACTGACGTCACTGTGGTGAGATGTCCGTGCTTCCTGCTCCTGTGAGCATCCCTAAAATGCCGAAATCTTCAGAACCGGGTAATATTTCTGGCGACTAGCGCTACTAAGCAGATGAAGAATCAATCAAGGTTAAGTTATTTCGGGGTGGTAGTTCCCCTTTAAAAAGCTGAGCTAAATGCAAACTACCGTATCTCTCAAACCGCTATGGTTTAAGAGATACAGGTTTTTAAAGTCGACACGCTGGCGCTTGAGAAGTGCCGAGATCTCGTTACTTACAAGGAATCCCTTCATTGGAATGGTCTAAAACGTGTGCCTGGTGTCTCTCTTAAACCATAGCGGTTTGAGAGCTACGTTTTTTTGCATTTAGCTCAGCTTTTTAAGCTCTTCTAAATGCAAAAAAAAATTTTTGGACATTACTAACACTTTAAGTCAGATGATAAAGGGCCTTATGCATAATGAGATGCAATTATGGAGCAAACCAACTGCACCATAGGGGACAAATAAAATAAAAATCCCAAAATTCACCATTGGATTTAAATAATGTGTTTAACCCCTTGAATGTTAAAGAGGTCCCCAATGTATTACACAGCCACACATTGGAGACGTATGTTTGTTGTAATCAGTGGGCTAAAGGCCCTCTTAGCTGAATGGGAATTTGGGGATTTTTTGTCCCCTATGACGCAGTTAGCATGCTCCTGGATTGAACTACTTTGGGTTTCTGCATAAGTCCCCAAATGTACAGCCATATAGGAAATGTATTTTCTTATGATTTGTAAAAGAGGTGCTGGTACAAAGTACCCCCCTCAAACAATCTTTCTATATCTGTCTCTCAAGCGCGCACACACATATATATGACTAATGATTTCTCTCCATAGCTAGTGGCCGTTTTTCCCTAGACTAATGGATCTCCTTAATACTTCTCCATCTCTGGCCATTTGCTACACATTGAGTGATTTCTCCTGTCCCAGAGGCTTTTAGACAGCTGATATCTGGTATTCCCTTACCTGCTGGAAATATCTGTAACACGTCTAGGAGTTCAACTACCAGGGTAATAGGTGGCGGAGATGCAGCCTAGCAGCTTGGGGTGGGGGTAGGGCTACTGTACTTACCCCTTCTGGGCCTGCCTTCAAAGGGAGTCATTTATTTCTCATCGCCTCATGAGCCATGTACTATTGATTGTCTCTCTATCTCTAGCCCTACTCCCTACCATAACCTCCACAACCCCTGGAAGTGGGTTAGGGAAGCCATGGCCCATTTAATCTTATTTGGGAGCTCAACAAATTCTAATGACACTTTTGTATTATATTTGGTTAGAAAATGCTCAGGACATTTTTAACTCTTATAGGACCAGGAGGGTAGTCAATGCTTCTCCATCTGATTGCGAAGCACGTTCAATTTGTGTGTCTTATTCAAAGATCTGAAAACGCATAAGTACTAATCGTTTTAGGGCTCTGTGTTCAAAATAAAAAATGAATCTTTTGTCGGCTTTGAAAATTAATTTTGTTATTTTTTTTATAAAAAAAATAAAATAAATTCTGATTTATAAATACTGTAGTTACAATGTATATAACATTTATGTTTTGAGTGAGGTTGATTTATAAACCCTATGAGTGCAGATTGGTATCCAATGTGTTGGATTGCCTAATGTTTATTGTTCATATCCTTCTGAATGCCAAATATACCTCCCTGGTATAGATAGATAGATAGATAGATAGATAGATAGATAGATAGATAGATAGATAGATAGAGAGAGAGAGAGAGAGAGAGAGAGAGACTGCGGGCATCTCTCAAACCTTTATGGTTTGAGATATAATTGTACTGAAAGTTCCCCCCTCACTCCCCTTTCCCTGACGTCAGCGCTCTAGCTGACTGCAGGGGAATCTGCTCCAGGGACCAGCTGGCGGCTCTGCCGAGATAGAGATATTGAAAAATAAATCCTTCACTGGAACAGTCTTCTAAGTGTGCTTGCAAACCAAGCACACTTTGTAGACCGTTCCAGCGAAGGATTTCCTCTTCAATAACGTGATGTCGGCTCTGCTGAGGAGCCTCCACCAGTCCCAGGAATGGATTCCCCTGCAGTCAGCTAGAGCGCTGACGTCAGGGAAAGGGGAGGGAGGGGAGAACTTCCAGTACGATTATCTCTCAAACCATAAAGGTTTGAGAGATGGTACTGGGGGGCATTTAATTTCTTTTTTTAACACCTACAAGATGAACATTTGTTAATAGTATGTATTACTATCCCTTTAAAGAAGTTACTAGCACATTGGGGGAAATTCACTAAACGGTGATAAAGGTGTGATAAAGTGGCGATGACTTCTCTGTTGATATCACATCTCCTGTTGCTCTGCTTTTCCATAGAGCCTATGCACTAAGATAGCCGAAGCTGAAGAAATCTTAGTGCATAGTCCCCCATAGAATAACATAGGAATTGGAGAAGTGATAAAGTGGAGACGTCATCTTAGTGAATCTCCCCCATTGTATTGCAAAGCAATGCTTTTAGACCGCAAACAATTAAGACGTTAAAGACCCCGTTTAACCTTTTGAGTGCCAGAGAGGTATCCTACGCATTGCATTGGATACCTCTCTGGCACTCAAAAGGTCAAATCATTGAAAATTTTAAATTTGTCCCATATGGTGCGTTGGTTTGTCCCAGAATAGCCTCATATTTGCTTTTTGTGCAAAATTACCTTAAATTTAGATCAGAGTTTACAAATAACCCTTTTTTATTTTTTGAACACGGGGCCTTTAGTCGTTCTTGGCAGACGTTACTTATTAATTACAAAGGCCACGCTGTGTGGCATCAGGCAGTTATCTTATTTTTGAGCTCCACTTAGTGAACATGGCCCAGTGCTGTTATTAAGATGTGTTGTGGCTTCCTCACGCTCTACCTGCCACCGCACACCTACTACCTTCTCCTTTCCCCCCTTGCATATTTATCCCCTTTTTTATTGTTCTGTGCAAATGTAATTTGTTAATCCCGGGAAATTTGTCACAGATAAATTTGCTAGGATTATCTTGTCAGCACCATATCTGCATTCTTTTGTTCATTGCTTATTCATAATTCAACGAGCTGGCAGCTGGCCTAGCCTTGGAAGGACAGGGAAAATAGGAGCCACCTTCCTCCAGCTGCTGCCGATCAGACCCTCCTGCCAGGGGAGGAGTGCTCAGTGCTCTGGAGAGCAGGAGGCCGGCCCTCCGAATGCCAGGGAGTCAGCCTTACTAGTCAAGGGTTTAATGCAGGAGAGGGATACCTGCAGAAAGTCATCTGATTTTGGACTACAGTTTCAATCAATCATTCTTAGCAGGTCAAGGTCTGCTTAAGCATGATGGGAATTATAGTCCAGCAGCCTCAAGTGTGTGGGAGACAGCGAGAAAGAGATAAGCAGTTGTACAGGAGAACAGAGCAATATGGAGTCATTGTGTGGCTAGAATTAAAAATACCTTTTTATATATTTCAATAAAAATAGTTACCTCTATATTGTGGTTTCTAACTGAGGTTTAGCTAATTAAAAGGTAAATTTGTAAGAATCATTATTGTTGATGTTCCATAGAATAAGTATGAAACTGTTGAATTTACCATAGAATATCTTATATTGTGGTAGGTTGGAGTTGGGTCCATGGGGCACACATCGGCTTAGAGTCCGATCCACGGTGGTACATGTTAGCTTAGAGTCAGGTCCATTGTGATGCACGTATTAGAGGCAGCACAAGTCGGGTTAGAGGCAGGTCCGTGGCAGCACAAGTCGGGTTAGAGGCAGGTCTGTGGCAGCACAAGTCGGGTTAGAGGCAGGTCTGTGGCAGCACAAGTCGGGTTAGAGGCAGGTCCGTGGCAGCACAAGTCGGGTTAGAGGCAGGTCCGTGGCAGCACAAGTCGGGTTAGAGGCAGGTCTGTGGCAGCACAAGTCGGGTTAGAGGCAGGTCCGTGGCAGCACAAGTCGGGTTAGAGGCAGGTCCGTGGCAGCACAAGTCGGGTTAGAGGCAGGTCCGTGGCAGCACAAGTCGGGTTAGAGGCAGGTCCGTGGCAGCACAAGTCGGGTTAGAGGCAGGTCCGTGGCAGCACAAGTCGGGTTAGAGGCAGGTCCGTGGCAGCACAAGTCGGGTTAGAGGCAGGTCCGTGGCAGCACAAGTCGGGTTAGAGGCAGGTCCGTGGCAGCACAAGTCGGGTTAGAGGCAGGTCCGTGGCAGCACAAGTCGGGTTAGAGGCAGGTCCGTGGCAGCACAAGTCGATTTAGAGGCAGGTCCATGGCAGCACAAGTCGGGTTAGAGGCAGGTCCGTGGCAGCACAAGTCGGGTTAGAGGCAGGTCCGTGGCAGCACAAGTCGGGTTAGAGGCAGGTCCGTGGCAGCACAAGTCAGGTTAGAGGCAGGTCCATGGCAGCACAAGTCAGGTTAGAGGCAGGTCCATGGCAGCACAAGTCGGGTTAGAGGCAGGTCCATGGCAGCACAAGTCGGGTTAGAGGCAGGTCCGTGGCAGCACAAGTCGGGTTAGAGGCAGGTCCGTGGCAGCACAAGTCGGGTTAGAGGCAGGTCTGTGGCAGCACAAGTCAGGTTAGAGGCAGGTCCGTGGCAGCACAAGTCGGGTTAGAGGCAGGTCCGTGGCAGCACAAGTCGGGTTAGAGGCAGGTCCATGGCAGCACAAGTCGGGTTAGAGGCAGGTCCATGGCAGCACAAGTCGATTTAGAGGCAGGTCCGTGGCAGCACAAGTCGATTTAGAGGCAGGTCCGTGGCAGCACAAGTCGGGTTAGAGGCAGGTCCGTGGCAGCACAAGTCGATTTAGAGGCAGGTCCGTGGCAGCACAAGTTGATTTAGAGGCAGGTCCGTGGCAGCACAAGTCGGGTTAGAGGCAGGTCTGTGGCAGCACAAGTCGGGTTAGAGGCAGGTCTGTGGCAGCACAAGTCGGGTTAGAGGCAGGTCCGTGGCAGTACAAGTCGGATTAGAGGCAGGTCCGTGGCAGTACAAGTCGGATTAGAGGCAGGTCCGTGGCAGCACAAGTCAGGTTGGAGGCAGCAAAAGTCGGCTTAGAGGCAGGTTCGTGGCAGGTCAAGTCGGATTAGAATCAGATCTTTTTCACTACAGACTGGGTTAGGGTTGCATACATTTTTGTACATTTGATGTAGGATTAGGTCCTTATCAGTGTATCAATTATAAAACTTGAAAAAAAAAAATTCTAAGCACTGGCTGGTTGATATGTATATTGATAGAGCAGAGTTCTGGTTGATAGGAGCAGAGGTCTGCAATATTTTTAAAAATAAGCCATTATTTTATTTGGTCAAAGTATACAGCCATGTTGTTTGTTCATCTGACAGTAATACTCCCCATAATAATCAAACACAATGCACAGACAATGAGTGGAGTGGTATCAGGAGAACCTCATCTGCTATCTCAGGCTCATACAGTGCAATTGTGGAGCGACTTCCCTGCACCATGAAGGTCAAATAACCCCCCCATATTGCCATTGATTTAAATGTTAGTGAGGTATACAAAAAATTGCATCCAAGGAGTTAAAACAAAACAGACATTTAAATCAGTGGGCATTTTATTTGTTCCATACTGTGCAGTTGTTTGCACTAGAACTACTCCATTTTACTTTTATGTATATGGGCTAGATCTGTCCCCGTGGCCCATGTTTACTAAGAACCACAATGCCATTATGGCATTTTTCCAGATTTTAGTAGTGTGAGTGAGAGAGAGAGAGAGGAAAAAAATAAAAGGATCCATGCACCATTATAGTGTATATATATATAATATTTTTTATCTTCTTTGAACAAGTGAAATGCTTTTTATCCCCCCCCTTCTCCTCTAGAAATAAATCAACTTGTTAAGAGGGCACGTTCTCCTCTCAGCTGCACACCCAGCTGAGGCAGAGCACAGAAAAAAAAAGCTGTTAATATACAAACCACATATGAATAAATCTGTTCCAAGAATTCACACGGCATACCTAAAACCCAGGCAGAGGACACGATGCTCTTGTTAAATAAATGATAGGTGTGTAATCCTTTTTAGCTAGATTCATCTTCACTACATCAAAACAATGCAGAGGCGCAGAGCGGAGTCTGCTCCAGAGATACCCACACACACCGTGTCTGCTGTGTGTTATTTCCAACACTATTTGCATTGGACAATATGTGTTACCGAGAGTAGGATGTGTGGGAGAATAATCCTCTGTATAATGTCACTTGTATTGTATCAGCATTAGACACAGCCATTTGCTATCACTATATACCTCAACGAACCATAAGGCGAATATAATATAATCTTCATCATCATTAACCCTTGGAGTGCCAAGCGCAGTTGCGGACAAAATAAAACAAAAACCTTTTGAGCCAGCTAGGAGTTGTGAATGGATGTGTGTGCACGTGTATAAAATATACTCACGATTTATGAGCCGTAGTAAAGTTTTAGGGGACAGAGACATCCCCGGCCAAAGAGGTACTGAATGGATTGCTTTAAAGGGATAGTAATACTTAAAATGTAAAAAAAAAATATGTTGTAGGGTTTATCCCCCTGAGTAAAACAAGAGTACTCCCACTGCTGAAAGGTGTTTTATTCAAAAGTTATTCATTTTCAAAGTTGAATTTTTTAGGTGCAATATCACAGTGGCCTGAAATTGTACAGTGGCGCTGTTGCTACACCATCCTATGGAGATTTATGGTCCCGAGACCAGAGCTCTCCATAGGATCGTGTAGCAACAGCGCCACTGTACAATTTCAGGCCACTGTGATATTGCACCTAAAAAAATTCAAGTTTGAGCTGTTTAATTTTTTAATAAAATATCTCTCAGCAGTGGGAGTGCCCTTGTTTTACTCAGGGGGATAAACCCTACAACATATTTTTTTTTTACATTTTAAGTATTACTATCCCTTTAAAGTGTCCTTCACTCCCTTCCCTCCGGCAAACTATTAACCCTTTGAGTGCCAGAGGGGTACGCAATGCATTGCTCTGCAGTGCGTTGCGTACCACACTGGCACTCAAATGGTTAATAAAACTTCAACATATTGTGCAGGAAGCCAGAATTACAAATGACACATATACAGACTGATGTTATAGTGGAAGGACCTTCTTCATGGGATTGTCTATAGAAAGGATAAATACTGACCCATGGAACTTACAGTCTAGTCAGTACACTAGTGCGTAGCGATATAATGGGAGGACTCTCATATAAAGCAAATCATTTAGATGTAAAATAAATAAATAAATAAAAAAATCTAGTTGTATATTGGGAGCCCCCATCCCAGGGAGCTTGACATTTAATAGTATAATGGGAGACCCAGTTCCAAAGAACTTGCAGTCTAGTGGTATAACTATATCCTGCCCCAAGAAGCTTATAATGCGGAAGATAGAGGGAGCCCCTGCCCAACGTAGCATGCGTTCTATTTCCTTAGATAGAGAACACCCCAAGAAGCATGAGCACTAGTAGTGTATAACATTTTGAGTGTGAGAGGGGTATCCAATGCATTGCAATGGGTTGGCATGGGTGTCCAGAGGGGAGGCACCACACACACACATAGCCCTTCAATGTAAACATAAAGGCTGGGTGGGCTGAGCTGGTGGTGATATTATGGCTTTGCCCCCCCCCCCGTAAACATTTCTGTGGAAGCCCATGTTTGGATACCTCATTGGCACTCAAAGGGTTACACTGCGCTTATAATTTGCAGTGGAAAACTTTCCCCAGAATACTTGCATCAGATAATTTAATGGAAGCCTTGAACAAGAAGCTAGAAGTCTAGTATTGAAATTGTAGGGGCATAACTACTGGGCCTTGTGGCTGATGGGACCCTTGAATGCAAGGCCCTGTAATGTCTGTGTCCTCTGCAGTTACATTCTTCAGCGCTAACTCCTTACTAGTACTGGTACAACCATACCTGGGAACTTCCAGCTGAGGGCTGCCCGGAGGGGAGTCCTCTGTTCAGCAGGGGGTGTCAAAAATGACGCTAATCGCGTCAAAAAGGGGCGGGGCTTCACGCGAGTGGGGGGGGGGATGCTTAACCCTTTGAGTTTCAGAGTGGTACGGAATGCATTGCAAAGCAATGCATTCCGTACCACTCTGGCACTCAAAGGGTTCAAAATGTCACACAGAAGGCTGGGGACGGAGGAACTCCCCACATCCGGAGGAATCAGCCTCTGCCCCGGAGACCCGGTAAATCTCTGTCAGAACCGGAGTCTCCGGGGCAAATCCGGAGAGTTCCCAGGTATGGGTACAACTAACATAGTTGGTGAGGCTAAAAAAAAAAGACATGCGTCCATCAAGTCCAGCCCATGCCAAATCACCCCTGTGGATCCAGACTGGCAAAAAAAAAAAAACATTGAAGCCATTTCCAATTAACTCCCAAGTGGGCAAAAAAAATGTCTTTCCTGACTCCAAATGGCAGTCAGATATTTTCCTGACTAGGCTGCACTGTGCACTAATAATGCCATAGGCTGGTCCATCCCCAGCACTCTTGGGAACATAACTCCCCATCACACGCACCCCCCAATGTACGTTTTTAGTTGCAATATAAAAATGGTATGAGAATGTGTTGGGCAAGCTTCCCAAAATGGGGAATGAAGCTCTTGTATAGGAAGAGGATTGAGTGAAAGGTGAGAGATGCTGATCTGATTATCTCTTGCATGTCAGCCCCTCCCCACTGCTTAGTGGTGAAAGGATAAAATAGGATTTATATGCATAAAAACAGTGTTTGGTTCTATAAGCCTTTTTTCAGATAACATTTTGTGAGGCTGTGTAATGCATTTTTTTTTTTTAACCTTTTGCATGCCAGAGGGGGTCAGACCACACTGGCACTCAAAAGATTCATTAACCCTTTGAATGCCAGAGGGGGTACCTGTCTGGCAGTCCAAGGGTTAATATATAATTCCACTATTATTGTAGTTAACTCCTTTGGCGCTACAGACACTGCACTGGGTTTCTAAAATCCAAGGTATTAACGATAATTAACATTAACGATAATTGCACATTCCTCTGGTTCTGAAAGGGTTAACCCCTTGAGTGCCAGGGGGAGTACATAGTGCATTACAGAGCAATGAGTTGTGTACCACTCGAAGGGTTGAAAAAACCCCCAAAATAATCTGTATTGTTGCTTTTCTTGGTAGTTTTAGGAAATCCCAAATCACAGATATCCAATACGCGGCCTGTTGCCCTAAAGTGACCCGTTTGAGCCCAAGCTGCGGCTCAAATTAGTTTTGTTTTTTTTTAACAATTTAAATAATTTTTTTTTTTTTTTAAATATAAATTTGTGGTCAGGTCAGAAGGACCAAACCACCTGTTCACCGCTACAGTTGCGTAATTGACATCAGTTCTTTGGAATAGTTAACCCTCTGAGTGCTGCTTTTGTGTTACCATAAAAAAATAAATAAATTATATTTTGAATAGCCAATAGGCTATATATAATTCATAACTGCTGCCTTCACACACACACACGCATTACTGAACGTGTGCCTCACTACTGAAGAAACTTGTATGCCCCCGTCCTAAATCTTTTCAGGTCTGTGACAGTTCATTTTATTTGTGCCTGGATATTAGAAAAATGACAACAAATAGCAGCCCAAGAGCAAAATAGAATTAATACTTTTCCCTCTATATAACAGACACTGACAACCGCTGGCTTCCTATCTGTTGGATTACTGTTCTCATTATCTCCCGCTGACAAATGGCTCACTGAGGATTCTGGGATCTGGAGTTTAACAACAGCTGGAGAGCCATAGGCTACTCATCCTTAGTTTAGAAGTATTTTACAAAGCATGTAGTCGACAGAAATCTCAATTCTGCAGATATGCAAAACAGTTTTATTTTCCATAGCTGTATTATAGATTTGTTTTTTTTAAATCGGTTTTATTTCGTTTACAGAAGAAGGTAACTCCTACGTATCCCCAACTAGCCAATAACTGACTAGGGCAAATGGGAGTTGTCCCCTGTAACTGGAGGTCAAATGGTTGTCTACCCCAGCTTATAGCTTTTTCAGATATCTATTTTAATGCATGTTGCTTATGAAAAAGTTATTTCAGGTCATATATTTTTATATATAAAATAAAAAACAAACCTTAAATACATTAATTTAACTTGGGTAGTCAATTGCTAGACCTCTAGCTGTTGGGGACAGTGGAAGTTGTAGTCCCCAACAGCTGGTGATTTAGTAATTGACTACCCATGATTAAACTAAGCTAGGCTGAACAGACCTTTAACATTGGATACCTATAAAAAAAAAAAAGTATATTAACATGACTGCTTTGATTTCCATGCAGTCTGCATTATGTGTCATATTTCCTGTCATAAAGGTGAGTAACCTAAACTGACCAGAACTCCCCTTTAAGTGGGGACACATGTAAAATGCATTGTTTAATCTGTATTACATACGTTAAGATAAGTTACATACCTGAACACACAGGCAGATGAGTTCTCCACAGTACTGAAAACACTTTGAGAAGGGCCTTTCCATGTGGCAGCCATTTTCTGTTTGTGGGGGTTAACGTATCAGACAGCAGTGAGGAGAATAGAACAGGTAGTGGGAGGTGTGAAAAAAATTTAGTTGAGTCACACATAGGTCCGGAGAAGGAGGTCCAACATAGTAAATAACTGTCTATAGTTCAGATATGGAGAATTCCCAGGTATGTAAACAACTATATGACACCTTCAGTACTGGAATACAAAGAAACATGCCTAGTAAATTGACTTCTCTTATAAACACTAATCTGATACATTGTTACAAGTGCTTCACAAAAAAAAAAAAAAACTTGCACAAAAGGCAATCCACTGTGTGATTCAATGCAATACAGTTCTGGATATTGGGAAATCCTGAATAGCGAAGTCTTGCATTCCTTTGTGTTCACTAGAACAGCGCATTAAAATAATTGATTTTTAGTTTCCTAGTTCACGAATGAAAACAAAGCAGGCGGTTGTGATTGTTACTCGATTTAACCCTTGGAGTGGCAGAGGGATAAGCAAATCATTGTGGAGCTCTCTTGTAGTTAAAATCAGCAGTTCGCAATGTGTGCCCTCAGGCCTAGTAACAGGACAGGACTGAAGATTTCCCTGCTAGAGCACAGGTGTGGTCCTGAGAGGAGCAGTCATTTTGATTAACCCCTTTGACTGCTAGAGTGTGTTGCATACCCCTCTGGCACTCAAAGGGTTATCTCACCTGTATCCTAGCAAGGAAATCCTCAAATTCTGGCCTGTTAGTGGCTCTGAGGGGACAGATTGAGAACCACTGCTGTAATGGTTGTATATTCAAAAGAAAGGTAGAAGAATTCTGAGGAAAACCAACTGTATATAATGTCAGCACCTATTTCTTTAGCCCTTTGAGCAATGCATTGCATACCCCTCGGTCACTCAAAGGCTCAATCAGGGCTGCTTATGGAAAACACTCACTGCAGGGTTGCAATGATTCCTGTGCAGTCATGCAGAATGAAGTCTTCATAAGTGTTCCTGATTTAAAGGGCTATGTGTTGACCTCCTTTGTACGGTAGGGGAGAAAAATAAAAATACAGTTGATTGAAACTGGCCTTTTAACCTCTTGATAGCATTCAAGGGGTTAAAAGGCCAATACAAGACATTCAAGGGGGATAAGCCTCATTTAAAGTAATATTAATTTGTATTTCTCCCCTGTGGTGCTACAGGATTCTTCCACTTTTCTTTTGATCATAGGACCCTTTGGGTTAACCCTCTGAATGCCAGAAAGGTGCTGAATGCATTGCGCTGCAATGCACTAGATTAGGCTGACCAGATCTCCCCTTTACCCGGGGACACATAGGAAATAGGCATAGTTCAGTTCTTCACTGACATCAAAGCAGCCCTGCAGTATGCATTTTTCATATGCATCCCCAGGTAAAGGCGAGGTCTGGTCACCCTACTAGATACCTCTCTGGCATTCAGCGGGTAAAGAGAAGCTATTACGAAAAGGAACATATGTATCATTGCGAAATTAAGCAAATCTGGGGCCAAAAAGAGTACATAGTAAATGTTTTGTGACATGCTGTGTGAGGGTTTGTCTGGATGTTGCTGCCAGTCTGCCTTATTAATACACATGTCAGATTTGTCAAGCTTCATTTCAGAAATCTGCTTAATATGGTTTAGTGCACACCTCCAGTCATCCATGCAGGTTTAACCCCGTATGGACCAGCAGTTCGTTGCACATCCCTCTGGTCCTGTAAGGGTTAATCGTCTAAGTTTAATGGATGTTTCTGCTTGAGCACAGGTGAGTCAATCAGCGGATCAGTCATCTTGATTGACTCACCTGTGCTGGTGCAAAAGATGGTATATCTTGTTAGTAGAAGCCCATGATGACTGCGGTCAGGCTTCGCTAGTCTCATACATAAATATTCACAGTGCAATGGAATCCTTCCACAATTTCTGACAAACAAGCCAGTCACTAATCCTGTGGAGATGCCAGACTCTAATATTGTTAAAAAAATTGCATTATATCACATTAACTCTTTAAAGGGGATCTCTCACCTATATATATAAGTAATGCTCATTAGTTAGAGCATTTAGCCAAAACATTTAAAACGTTGTTAATTTATTTATTTTAAATGATCAGTTCAAAAATGTATGTTTAAAAAGTGCCCAGCAGCCTGCTTCCTTCTTGCAGCACTGCCTCTGCTCCCGTCCCACTACCCAGCATCCTCCGCTGACTGAGGCTTTCTTTCTCTAAGCTGAAACGATCTCATTGGCAGAGATTGATATCTAGCCAACGAGATTGCTCCAGCTTAGTGACAGACAGCCTCCGTCATCGGAGGATGATGGGTAGTGGAACGGGAGCAGCCTCTGTTCGGCAAGATTCGGCAAACCGGAAGTAGGCTGCTGGGCACTTTTTAAATATAATTTTTTGCGCTGTTTTTTTTTTTTTTTTTTTTTAAATGAACAACGTTTTAAATGTTTTGGATAAATGCTGTAACTCATGAGCATTACTTAAATATAGGTGAGAGATCCCCTTTAAGGCCAGAGAGGTGGGCAACAGATTTAAAGCAGGACTACCACCTTTAAAGGGATAGTAATACTTCATTTTAGCTGTGAGCTATCTGGTCTGTGGACCAGATTCCGTATCTGAGGGGAGGTGGCTTACACTAGGTAAAAGGGGTGGGAGGGGATACTTTATCATTCAATTACTCCTGAACTACAACTCTGACAGTATTGAAATAACGCTCTCCATGGCCCAAATACTATGAAGATTAATTGGAGCTGCTGTTTTTGTGGAACATTATTATACCTTTAAAGTAGAACTACCACCACACATAAAGTTAAACCCCAAGAATTACCCAACTGGCAACTAGCTGAACAATAGTGCTAGTCGCCAGACTAATTACCTCCTTATAGAGAAATTCTACTGCTCTGGAGACTGACAGCCGGGAAACAGAGCAGACATCTTCACATAGTGACGTCTGCATGCTTGCGCTCTCAGTCCCAGTCTGCTCTAGGAAGCGTTACTTGGTACCTTAAGGTACCGGAAGGGACAGACCGCGCAGGTGCACAGATTCTTTTAAAGTGCTGTTTCATGGCCTCCAGTCTCCGGAGCAGTACAATATCTCTATAAGGAGGTAATTATTCTGGTGACTAGCACTATTGTTCAGTCACCAGAAGAGTAATTCTTGGGGTTTAACTTTATGTGGGTTGGTAGTTCCACTTTAAATCAAAGGGGTAAATGGACAGGATTTCATAATATGGACAAAATATACGAGGAATGCTGTCACTGACAGTAGCTGTCCATAGACATGTGTAGCAACAGCACCACCAGAATGTTTCAGGCCACGGATATATACTACACCAAAAAAATGCAAGTTTGAGCTGCGATATCTTTTGTGAAAAGAAAGTCTCTCACCAGCAGGGGTACCCTTGTTTTACACAGCTTGGTAAACCCTTGCAATAAATATTTCTTTCCATATTAAACAATATAATCCCTTTAATACAAGGACATTGCAAAGGTCAGCCATCTGCCACTGAAAGAGGGAAAAAATATGTGTGAGATGTTGTCTTCACTAAAATCTAAACTGTGTTTATGTTAGTGTATAAGTATGCTCACAAAATCTTCTTATGAATGTGTGTATAAATGTTACAGATGTGCACTGTGAGTAATCGTAACAACATGTATATGTGGCACATTATTACATTTTTAGCCCTTTGAATTCCAGGGAGTTATATGCCTCCCTGGCACTCAAAAGGTTAAAAATGTACAGAAACTAGTTTCTTGTTTAATACATGTAACAGAACAGCAAGAGAAGGCTGTACACACTGGCTGTACACATGGGCGACTTGGTTGTGCTCCATTTTATTGCATGCCAGGCCACCCACCATCTTACCTCTGATGTCCCTGGTCCCCCCTGTCTGTGATTCTTTCATGGGTGGGCGACAGGTTTTGTGTCTTAAAGGGATAGTAATACTTAAAAAGTAAAAAAAATATATGTTGTAGGGTTTATCCTCCTGAGTAAAACAAGGGTACTCCCACTGCTGAGAAATATTTTATTAAAATATTATAACAGCTCAAACTTGAATTTTTTTAGGTGCAATATCACAGTGGCCTGAAAATTTACATTGGCGCTGTTGCTACACATTTTATAATGCTACTGCTCTCAGAGCTGGAAGGAGCTGTTATTAATTAATGTAAATTTTCAATTTTTTTCATGTTTCTTGCTTTTTAATCTCTTGAGCACCAGAAGGCAGTACAAAGAATTGCGTAGAACACAAGGGGGGATAAAGCGGTGATAAAGTGGAGATAATCTCTCCAGTGATATCGCTTCTCTAATTCCTATGTTATTCTATGAAACCTATTCATTTAGATCCCCTAAAGCATTAGAAACCTTAGTGCATAGGCTTCATAGAATAACAAAGGAACTGGAGAAGTGATATCACTGGAGAAGTTATCTCTACTTTATCACCTATTTATCACACCTTAGTGCAGTGGTTCTCAACTCCTGTTCTCAGGACCCGCTAACAGGCCAGGATTTGATGATTTCCTTGTTAGAGCACAGGTGAGTTAATCAATGTGAATGAGCCTCTGATCACATGATTTCCTTGTTAGAGCACAGGTGAGTTAATCAATGTGAATGAGCCTCTGATCACATAATTTCCTTGTTAGAGCACAGGTGAGTCAATCAATGTGCATGAGCCTCTGATCACATGATTTCCTTGTTAGAGCACAGGTGAGTTAATCAATGTGAATGAGCCTCTGATCACATGATTTCCTTGTTAGAGCACAGGTGAGTTAATCAGTGTGAATGAGCCTCTGATCACATGATTTCCTTGTTAGAGCACAGGTGAGTTAATCAATGTGAATGAGCCTCTGATCACCACACCTGTGCTCTAGCAGTGAAATCCTTAAGTCCTGTCCTGTTAGTGGGTCCTGAGGGCAGGAGTGGAGAAACACTGCCTTAATGCTTCTCCCCCATTGTGCACCCCACTGGTCCTCAGTTGGATTTAGTTGCCTTTGATGATGCCCATGCAAAGTAATGAAAACAGTGCAAACCCACTGATCTAGACATCATAGGGTGCCACTGGTTTGACTCTGATAGTGACACTTGTATTTATTTTAGCCCTAAATTGACAAATTAGTTCTAGTTAGTTTTTTAAGCCTTTATATCATGTTGGACACCCCTGAGGCTGGCCCTAGAATGGTTAAGTGTTAACCCTTTGAATGCCAGAGGGGTACGGAACGCATTGCAAAGCAGTGCGTTCCGTACCCCTCTGGCACTCGATGGGTTAAAGGATTAGTCAGCTTTATTTAATCCTTTAAGGGCCAGAGGGTTGTGGATTGCATTGTTTTGCAACATCTTTAACCCTCTGAGTGCCAGAGAGGTGTGTGTATATGTATGTACATATAAAGGGTGACTATCATCAGTTCCCTATCAGTAGATTTGTTCCCCTGGAAGTAGAATTGGCTTTTAAACCAGAAGTGCATTGCGAGTCCCCGCAGACCAATGGGAGTTCAGAACAATGTTCTGAGATGAGACCCCCCTCCCAATGTATTGTTGCACAGGAAGTTTCCTGTCCTGTGAGATGCAGGTGTTCATAGACTCTCTGTACCTGGCGTATACACCCAACACAACCAGTCTATGGAGACTGTACCCAGGAGTTTTTTGGCTGAGAGCCACAGACTTACTGTTTGTGTTCCAACTGAGGATGTAAGTTTTCTGCCCCCCCCCCCCCCCCCTTAGATGCCTCATAGAAGCTCTTTTGGGTCTGCACAGAGCAAGTCCCAGGCATATTACTAAGTCTGCTGCCATTGGAGTATACTTACTGAAATATGATAATTGTCCTTTTAAATAATTTTTTGACATCCTTCTCATTACGTGTCATTAGACAATGACAGGAACAACCGTTTCTGGTTTTCTCAGAACAGAACCTATATTCTGGATTTATTTTGAAGCTATCTGCATTTTGACTATGCTGCTCATACAAAGATAAACCCTTTAGTTCTTAAAATTAACCCCTACTCTGTCGGAGTGGCGTGTAGCACGTTGCAGTGCAACATGTTGCAGACACCTCATGCAGTGATCAAGTTCATTTAATGCAGCAAAAAAAAGCCCCTGTCTCTATCTATCGTAATTTTCCTTGCCTATTGTAGCCCAGCGCAGGAGAGTGTAGGTCAATAAGGATGGTCACATTCAGAATTTCATGATCTGTGTACTGGAACAAATTGAAAGCTTAGGCCAGTATCAATCACATTGAAAGAAGAAGACGTGGGAGGGGGACCTGGGGTGTTAATTGTTACTGCTTCTCGTGGGTACCAGACAGATAACCGGTAATGAAATACTTATGGCTCTGATACGGCAAGGAGGATAAAACAATAGAAGAGAGATAAGGGGAAGAGAGAGAGAATACTCAGGAGTATTTTATGCAGAATGTTCTGCAACTTGGGGGCGGGAGGATTGTGTTGTGGAATAGACTAGCAGAAGGTTCTTGTGATAAACTGCAGTATGATAATCCTGCAGAGTATTGCTCTGTTACACTGCAGTCTGTTAACCCTGAAGAGTGTTGTTTTTATGTTTCGGTCTGATAATCCTGCAGGGTTGCATGGATATACCCGTCTCTTAACCCTGCAGACTATTGCTCGATTACTCTATGGGTAAAGAGTGGTACCGTGTTAGCCATAGATTATACAGATTATACTGCAATCTGATAATCCTACATTGTTTCTTTATGTTTCAGCCTGATAATCTTATAATGCTGCTTTTCCATGCTACAGTCTGATAATCCTGCAGGGTTGCTTTGATATACTCGTCTCTTAACCCTGCAGACTATTGCTCGATTACTCTATGGGTAAAGAGTGGTACCGTGTTAGCCATAGATTATACAGTATACACTGCAATTTGATAATCGTACATCGTTTCTTTGTTTCAGTCTGATAATCCTGAAGAGTATTGCTGCATTACATCCTCCTCCTCCTATATAATAATTTGCTAGGATGTTTGTCACGATGCATTTATGTACAGTAGACACTGCCCGCGTTCTGGCAGTTTCTACTGCGCAAGACTGCATCGCGTGGAGCAGTGAGGTAGAGGCATCTTAACCCTTTGAGTGCCAGAGGGGTATGCAACGCTTTGCGTACCCCTCTGGCACTCAAAGGGTTAACATTACCCAGACCTTGGACCGTGTACACGCTAGTTGTAGTATAATCCTGCAGAGTATTGCTATGTTATTCCGGAACCTGATAATCCTACAGTTTTGTTTGCTGTTCTGCAGTGTGAGGATCCTGTAGGAATATTTGGCGCGATGCAAGAAACATGCGCAATCGCCATTTCCCATGTGAAAACCACTAGGGAATAGGTTTGCGCCTGATTTTTTGGAATTGTGCATGAAAAATCAAGATTAGCCAACAGCTGCTCATATTTATTTTTTTGTGAGTGTGGCCAGGATTAACAAATCTGTGTGAGTGGAATAACGAATGCGCCTAATGCAGGAAGTGCTATTGCGAACAAATTTATATTTTTTTAATGCGCAATTCAAGAAGCGTTTGGTATTCAGCTTCCTGGATTAGAACATGCGCAAAATCTATCTGCGCACAAAAATGCCTTTAGCAGATGCGCATATTTCTTGCATCGCGCCAATTGTTCCGTTACACCGCAGTAATGTGGCTTTATTTTTTCACTCTTATAATCCCTGCAAATTTTGCTTTGCTAATCTTTCAGAGTGCTGTTTTATGTCTGTGTGATCTTTTTGCAGACTGTTGCTCTTGCAAATTGCAGTCTGATAATCCTGTTGAGTGGTTCTTCTTCAGTCTGATAACTCTACACTGGTTCTTTGAAATGCTGTAGTCTGATCACCCTGTGAAGTATTGTTTTGTGATAACACTCTGATATTTGTGCAGAATGTTGCCCTGCTGTGCCAGTCTGACAATTCCTCAGTGTTTTGCTCTGTTACACTGTCACTGGTTTGATAATCCTGCAGAGTTGCTGTTATACTGCATCTGATAATCGTGCAGAGTATTACTCTGTTATGCCAAGTTTCACATTCCAGCAGAGTGTTGCAGTCTCATAATCCTGCATAATTTTACCTTTATGGCTCTGCAGTCTGATAATCTTGCAGAGTGTTGCTCTGTTACACTGTAGTTTGATAATCTTGCAGAGCATCGCAGTGACACATTACAGTGAAATAATGGTAGGTACCTGCTTGTTCCTACCTTCCTAAACCTGTTCCACCTGACAGGGCCATGTGCTAACTACATTTAGGTGTCCTTAATTATCTGCCAGTGCCCCCTCCTGTAAGCTCTCTCTGTCTCCCACACCAGAATGCAAAAATATATACATAGCAAAGCAAATTGGAAGTCCGAGAACCCATGACAATCAGTCCTTAGCAGCAGCCAGCTCTGAAAATTACCGTTCTGGCCAGTGAGTAGACCTGCTAAACACGATTCCTGCTGGGAAGGTTAACTCTTTTTGCCCAAGTAGTTCATTCAAGGGCATTCCCTTAAGAATCAAATAAGAATACACATCCACATAGACAGGCTCAGACTGACAGACAAAGACCCAAAGACACAGACAGAAACAGTACATATAAAAACCAATTGTTTAGAGGCAGACTCAGTCACACACGAATACAGACAATGACCCTCTGATGTTCCCTAAAACAACTGGCCAAGAGATACAGATGCACAAACCACGCACACTGCTAGACGCAGGCACACACCAACACCAACTGATGGAAACAGACTGATGACACAAGATAAACCCTGAAAGACTCAGACATTCACCCAAACAGCAACAGATAGAAAAATGGGCAAACACCCCAACACCAACTGATTGAAAGGCAGTAACCCCCCCAACACCAACTGATTGAAACACAGTAACCCCCCCAACACCAGCTGATTGAAAAACAGTAACCCCCCCAACACCAGCTGATTGAAAAACAGTAACCCCCCCAACACCAACTGATTGAAAGGCAGTAACACCCAAACACCAACTGATTGAAAGGCAGACCCCCCCCAACACCAACTGATTGAAAGACCGTAACCCCCCAAAAAAAATCAACTAATTGAAAGACAGACCCCCCAAACACCAACTGATTGAACCCTTTCAGTGCCAGAGGAGTACGCAATGCATTGCGAAACAGGAAACATCAAACTTTGAATGCAGATATCTCTCAAACCATATCGGTTTGAGAAATACATTTTTTTTGCATTCAAGTCAACTTTTTAATACCTACAAAATGCAAAATATTTTTAGGGGGACATTACTATCCCTTTAAGTCAATGGGAATTGTGGAGAATTTTATTTCCTTTTTATGGCGCAGTTTGTTTGCCCCAGAATTGCTTCATTTAAGCTTTCTGTATAAGACAGGTTGGGCTTTTACATGAAGCTTTAATTATGAAGCAATGTTTTGGAGACCTCTCTAGCATTCAAGGGGTTAAAAGTCCCATTTAAATCAATGAGGAATTTGGTAATTGCTCGTTTTTGTGCATAGGCAATAGGGAGGTCTAAAATATGTTCTAAATGCACTTGAAAACTATCTTGCATTTGAGGACTTAAAGGTTAAAGAGATTATGCTTTGCAATGCATACTAGACGTATCTAGCTACAAATAGGAGAAGTCTAGCATATTGGAGAGGTCTCTAGCTATACACTGGAGAAGTCTCTAGCTATACATTGGAGAAGTCTAGCATATTGGATAAGTCTCTAGCTGTACATTGGAGAAGTCTCTAGCTATACATTGGAGAAGTCTCTAGCTATACATTGGAGAAGTCTCTAGCTATACATTGGAGAAGTCTCTAGCTATACATTGGAGAAGTCTCTAGCTATACATTGGAGAAGTCTCTAGCTATACATTGGAGAAGTCATTAGCTATACATTGGAGAAGTCTAGCATATTGGATAAGTCTCTAGCTGTACATTGGAGAAGGATGGAGCATATTGGAGAAGTCTCTAATTATACATCAAGAGAAGTTTCTAGCAATACATTGTTTGAACCTTCTCTTTGAACCCTTTGAGTGCCAGAGCTTTATGCAACACTTTGCTTCAGGCACTCAAAGGGTTAATATGAATATATACCTCTTACAGCTCTTAAAAAAACAACTCCTTAATTCAAGTCTGGATAACAAGCAGCCCTCCTGCCTTTATGGTCTACAGCTCCCGTCATCCCCAACCAGCAGCTGGCTGAATGGCGGAATCATAGTCCTCAGCAGCTGGTGGGCCTCCGGTTTTCAGCCACTGCCTTAACCCCTACCGAAAATTAAGTAGAGGTTAATATTTGGCAATAAAATCCACGCTTGAATATTTGTGTTTATAAGAACTGCTATTTTTACCTCCTACTTGATCTAGTAAAATGCTGGCAGGCTGGTAAAAAACTGGCTAGAAGTCAATGCTGAATCTATGACAGAAGACGAAGGGTGTCAATCCTACCTTCTACATCCCTAAATCTTCACTCCTCAGATGTGATTTTGTCACTTATAGTAGTCTCCTGGAATGCTATTAGGAAGCTGAAACATGGAACTGCTCTGCTTTTTGTGTAGTACATACTCTTATTTCCCTTGTCATTGCCCTTATACTATCAGGGGGAGGGCAAACTATGTCTCATCTGCTGTTGTTTGGCCGTGTCCCATCATCTTTAGCTGGCCAGTGCAGTTCCAACAACATATCTGCTTTCTGTGTTTGTGAAGATGTAAGGTTGGCTATCTGCTCTCTGTGTGCCCTGGAAAGAATGAGACCAGCTCTCTGTGTGAACTTCCAAGAATGGTGGTTTACTGTCCTAATGAGGTCTTCTCTCTGTGTGCACTGGCAGGAAGGTCTTCTGTTCTCTATTTGCAATGGCAAGAATGAGATCTACAGTGTGTGTGTGTGTGTGTGTGTGTGTGTGTGTGTGTGTGTGTGTGTGTGTGTGTGTGTGTGTGTGTGAGAGATGGCAAGAATGAGATCTGCTCTGTGTATGTGTGGTGAGGAGAATGAGATCTGCTCTACGTGTGGTGGCAAGAATGAGATCTGCACTCTATATATGTGTGGTGGGGAGAATGAGACCTGCACTGTGTGTGTGTGTGTGTGTGTGTGTGTGTGTGTGTGTGTGTGTGTGTGTGTGTGTGTGATGGCAAGAATGAGATCTGCTCTGTGTATGTGTGGTGAGGAGAATGAGATCTGCTCTGTGTGTGTGGTGGCAAAAATGAGATCTGCTCTGTGTATGTGTGGTGGCAAAAATGAGATCTGCTCTGTGTGTGTGTTCAGTGGCAATAATGGGGTCTGTTGTCCAGATGGGGTCTGTTCTCTGTGTCCACTGGCAGGAAGGTCAATACAATGACAAGAATAGGATCTGCTCTATGTATGCACCTGCAGCAATGGAGTCGCTCTTACTGCACCTGCAGTAAAAGGATCTGCTTTCTGTGTATCTAAGGAAAGGAGGTCTGCTTTGTATCTGGGTCTATCTGCAGTAATAGGGTCTTCACTCTGTACCTGCAGGAAGGGGGTCTTTGCTCTGTATGTACCTGCAGGAAGGGGGTCTGCTCTCTCTCTTTGTACATGTAGGAAGGGGGTCTACTCTCTGTATGTATCTGCAGGAGACACAGCATGCGGTTTGTGTAGCAGTCAGTTAGATGTGACCTTGTCAGCATGTAGACAGAGAGGGCCGCTGGTTCCCTGCCCTGCCGCTCTGTGAATGACGTGCTGTTAGCTCCTTTCCTGGAAGTGATCTCTGTAGAGGGGCCTCAGTCCCAGAGAATGAAAACGCTTTTCATGAAGCTGAAGCAGCACTGAGGAGAAGCTCGTCTCTCTTGGGTCTTCGGTAGCGGCCATGTACAGCACTACATGTCATGTGTCAAGACCAAGTCATACCTTGTACCATGGAGGAGGGCTCCCAGGAAACCTTCCAAAATACAGAATATTGTAAGGAATGAACTCCGATTACCCATTATTTATGTCACTAATACATGTTGGGCTAAAGGAGACCTGATTAGCCCAAACCTTCTGTTAGTACACGTTTGGAGTAATTGTGGAGCAAACCAGCTGCATTATACGGGGATACATACACATAACCCATTTATGTAAATGGGGATTCTAACCCCTGGGGAGGTCTCCTACACATTGCAAAGCAGTGCTATGGAAACCTTTCTAGAAACCAAGCGGTTAACCCTTTGAGTGCCGGAAAGGGTCCAATGCATTATATACCACTCTGGCAGTGAAGGGGTTAAAAAGCTATATTTAACCAGAGAATGGGAATGTGCGGATTTTTCATTTGTCTTCCATGGTGCATTTGGTTTGCTCCAGAATTGCTCCATTTGGCTTTTATGTGTATAGCCCTTTAATTGTAAGGACCTTACGGTCTGGAGCAAACGAACTGCACTATAAGGGAAAGATACAAATTCCCTTTGATCCAAATGCGGCTTTTAACCACTTGAATGCTAGAGGTCTCCCACACTTTGCTTTGCAATGACTTGGAGACCTCTCTGTCATTCAAGGGGTTAAAGACTCTATTTACTGCAGTGGGAATTGGGAGAAAAGCATGCACCCCCTGAAAATTGCAAGTGGATTGAGCCTGACTCACTTCAGTTCTCTTTTGAACATAAGGTCCTAAATAGGGCTGACTGTCCGCCAATCACCCTTACTAGGTGCGTAATTACACGTAGTGCAAGGACGGCCATATGAGGAGAGAAATTCGGTGTCAAACCAATGGTCCCATGAAATAGAAATGAAAATACCCATTCATTTTAAAATGAGGATTTAACCCTTTGATTGCTAGAGTGGCTTCTTGTGCATTGCGACATGGACATGACATCCAGCACTGATTTAAGGTGTTATCTCTTGAACATACACACAAGGACCAAGGCCGGATTTATATTCCAGGCTCCCCTAGGCAAGGCACTCTAGGCACCCTTAGCTCCGCCCATGACCACACCCCACTCCTCACATGACCAAACCACCAGTCTCCTCCACTGTTTCCTGGCCTACAACAAGCAATGACATAAAAGCTTTAAGCCCTTGGTTGCTAGAGACATCTCCAACACATTGCTCCTCAATGCATTGGAGATCTCACTAGCATCCAAGGGTTAAATAATAGCCTGTAAAGGGGTGTATAAGCTACTGCATAGATACAGAGATTGCTCTGGCCCCTCCCACAATTCAGAATGTGGGTGTGGTCAGCACAGCTGAGGAACCCCTCAAAATGTGAAGTCTGCCTATTGGGAAATCTGGCCCTGACAAGGACAAAATTCATAGGGGGCGATTAAGATTTTTGGGCCCTAGTAAGACAAGTAGGGGGTTATTAGGTGGGCAACTTTGGACTATTTTGGTAGCAATTTATTGCACTCCTTTTTTTTAACATGGATTTGTCATTTTTTAACTAATAAGTGATTTTCAAAACTCTTTCAAAATCACCAATACTTAACTTAGTGATGTTTTAATCCAAACAATAGTTTGACGTATTAATCTCTGTTTATTTGATGGTTTATGCAAATAAGCTTGTACCGGCCCTGTTGTAAGGGCGGCCCTGCTGTGGAGACCACCCTGCTGTGAGGACCACCTGTTGACCTCTGTAACAGTCAGTGTCTTAAAGGGATAGTAATACTTTATTTATACAATCTTTAATAATGTACCTGTTAAATAACGCAAAGGATCTAAGTCTGGTTGCTATATAGTTTTAGTGTAATATCGTTGTAAAGTTTCCCCCTCCCACCCCTTTTATCCACATCAGCGCTCTAGATGACAGACTTGGATTCTGGTCCCAGGACCGGACAGCTCATCTGAAGAGCCTATATAGAATTGTATACAAATAAAATCTTCATGAGAACGGTCTACAAAGTGTGCCTGCTTTGAGGCAGTAGACCAAACTCATGAAGATTTTCTTTATATACAATTCTATTTCGGCTCTTCAGAGAAGCCGTCCGGTCCCGGGACCAGGATCTAAGACTATCAGCTAGGGTTTTGACGTGGATAAAAGGGGCTGGAGGGGGAAACATTACAACGATTTTACACTAAAACTATACAAGTTATAGCAACTAGACTTAGATCCTTTGCTTTATTTAACAGGTATAATATTAAAGGGATAGTAATACTTCGTTTTAACTTTACTTTATTTTGTAGGCATTACAAAAACATGAAGAATGATATAAGTCTTATCTCTCAAACCTTTATGGTTTAAGAGATATTCACAAGCAAAGTTTCCCCCTCCCGCCCCTTTTACCTAGTGTAAACAATCTCTTCTCAGATGTGAATCTGGTTGTAAGACCAGACAGATAACAACAGGGGACAATCTTCTTCCTGTGAGAACAATGAAAGCCCTTCCCCCCTTGACAAGTTTTTCAGCTTTTTCCCTTATCTTAACTGAAGATTGTCCCTCTCTGCAGTCTACCTGGGCACCTCCCTTCTGATTTGGCTGAACGGGGGGGGGAGATACTTTGCTTGTGAATATCTCTCAAACCATAAAGGTTTGAGAGATAAGACTTATATCGTTCTTCATGTTTTTTTAATGCCTACAAAATAAAATAAAGATAAAACGAAGTATTACTATCCCTTTAACCCTTTGAATGCCAGAGGGGTACACAACACATTGCTTTTCAATGCGATGCATACCCTTCTGGCACTGAAAGGGTTAAAGATTGTATAAATAAAGTATTACTATCCCTTTAAGTGTCCCATTTACACCAATGAACATTTCCATCTGTACCATATATGCAGCTGGTTTATTCTAGACCCCTCTTTTTGTGGTCCATATGGCTTTTACTTGGAATTTTGCTACACACCAGTATCACTTGCATTTGATTAGGCTTAACTTTTTGTGCTTAAACCCACTGAGTGCCAGAGACATATCCATTGCAATGAAATGTACAGGATACCTCTCTGGAGTTCAAATGGTTACCCACTTGAATGTCAGAGACTTCTCCAATGACCATGTAACATTCATGATATTAATGATTACTTTTATGAATCCTTGCACTGCAGTGGTTCTCAATCCATTCCCTCCAGGCCCACTAACAGTCCAGGACTTGAGGATTTCTCTGCTTGAACACAGGTAAGTGAGTCAGAAGGTGTGAGCCTCTGATTAATTCACCTCGGATCAAGTAAGGAAATCTTCAAATCCTGGACTCTGAAGACATGCGCTGAGAACCACTGGTGTAGAGTGTTAATTTAATGCTGCCATTGACTGTGCACTTCGGTGGAGTTTTGACCTGTCAATGGCAATGGGTTCTGTAACATGACATCTCTGACCTCTGTAATTCCCCCTACCTTCATTCTTCATGAAAAGATTGGATCTGAGAGCCATTGTTGAGCCATCCCTCCATCCCTATTGGTATTAGACGAGACCTGAGCCAGAGCAGGGTCTCATGAGTCACAATTAGAGCAGTAAAAGGCTTATGACTTGTAGAGGAGGAAATCCCTTCCACCAGAGTGCCTGGGAATTGGGACCATCCTACAGTCTGGGAGCAGGTCCCATTAGTTGTGTGTTATGTCCTATCACTAGGGTTCTTCTCCTCATATCTCCTCCAAGCACTCTGCTCTTCTCCAAATCTTTTCAGACCCTTAACTGCAAGGGGCCATCAGAGCCACAACAAGTTAATGTTGTTCCTCTGTCCAGTTTAAAGCATTGATGAAAATAAAGAGGATTAAGGGGAGCAGTGCCTGTAGTGGAAAGGATCATCATATGTCAGAAGCCTTTTACTGCAGTGCGTCATGTGTATCTAAATAAAATGGGCACAGTCCCTCTATAATGTGAGTGTATGAAAAGTGGAGTAATGCTCAGACAAACCAACTGTTCTATAATATATACAAGCAAGTCTGCACACTCAGTCTTAGAAAGTAATTTTTTACTAAGCAAAAAAAAACAGCAATGTGTTGGTCCTCTTGTAGGGAACATATATAGATATATAACCTTCTGGTTCCATCTCTCTCTGGGGCAGAGATTACCCAAAACCAGTGAATCGCCACGGGCTAGTGACTTTGACAGGAGTGGCCAAGGGGCGAAGTGTCCTGTCAAATTCAGTGCAGCGAGGTTCACTGCCATTGACTTACAGCTCTTCCTTGATGTCCAACACACAAACAAAGATGGCGCAATGAATCCCACAGGCATTGCCATGCAGCATTTACTTGTGTGTGTGTGTGTGTGTGTGTGTGTGTGTGTGTATGTGTATATATATATATATATATATATATATATATATATATATATATATATATATATATATATATAATATTGTAATGGAAACTGGAAGGCACCATGTCACCCTCAGCCATCATTCCGGGTTTCTCCTTCTCGAAGGCAGATTGTGCAGCCTGGTTTCTACCAGTCGAGCATTAACCAGCTCGATCGAACATCGGTGGTGTTGTAAACTCCGTGTCGAAGTCGAATGAAAGTGGTAGCGTCGTCGACTTCGTGTTGGAGTCGAAAAAAATCCAGGCGAGCAGGGAAAGAGTCAAAGGGACTCACAGCCAGAGTTGGGTTGCCAACTGGAACTCTGAGTAGTAGAGAGTGAGGCCTCTACTCCCGGTTGAAAGATAGCTGGAGGATAGCTCAAACGGTCACTGGAAACAGTCGCAGCATCGCTGAAAGCAGGGAAGCACGGCGTCCACGTCACCGCCTGACAGCATACAAAGTCGGATCGCAGGTAGCTGGCAGCAGACGGTCGACGATGCTGGATACTCAGCTCGGATGGGCATCAGAGAGGATACTTTAACCATAAGAACATAAGATACCAGGATTCCTTAGTTCTTCAAAAAGACTGACAAAAACCACAGCGTATTTATACATCTTGACCACACTGACAATACATGGGCAGACAGGATACAAAGGGCTAGTTACAATGATAATGCAATCAAAACACCTAAGACAAAGGATCAACAACAAATGGTCCTGGCAGATACGATGAGACAGACGTGATTGCATTATATAGACAAAAGGTTTGATTAAGTCAGTCACTGGACACAAAGAACCGAGGGACAATGGCCAGGGGTTGAAGCACGTACTCGACTAGTTTGAATATTCTGCTTCAACCCTGGCCAATCAAGTCGTACAGTGAGTCCGCTTGTTGACCAATCCCGAGCCGCCTACTTTTCTCCATGTTAGGTGTATGGAAGACCTTTAAACCTCCTGCTCAGGAATTCGACCAATCCGATGTTGACACGCTGCCCCCGGCTCCCCGTGCTCGACTCGGTGTCAATGATTCGAACACCGAGCCGGGAACCTTCGACTTGCTGTTGGCGAATGTGTAAACCTTCTAACACGACAATACAGTAAACCCAGTCTATTTGCCAGTCTCTCCTCCTAGAGTGTTCGACCCTCTGAACACAGGGCAGTTCTGTGTATTAGGTTCTGTTTGACACAGCTGCCTGTTCACATAGAGTCTAGCCAGAGTCCCTTAGTTCAGGATAAGAGCTTGCGGGGTCGTTCGACCGGGCACAGAGGGGTGTCCAATCGGGCAGAATGTCCATAATCTCTCGGGATAGGGGCTGATCAGGCTTATGCCCAGACAAGGGCTCCAGTAACGGAGTAGGATCTGTTTATATAGATATATATTTAGATAGATATATATACTGTATTGTCTGAAAACCCTAGTGACCCCTTTGAATTTTGCCTTTGTTCAAGAAAGATCCTCTTCATTCAGTCCTGGACAGGAGGTCTATGGCAGAGGACATGAGAGTTACTGGGAGTTATCCATACTGAACTATGCAATGTGCTTAAGCCTAGATCCCTACATAAGGGAGCAAATAAAAGGAAACATATAAGTGCTTGTTTAAGTGGACATTGCACTCCCAAATAGCAAGTTGGTTTGCTCTAGAATTGTTCCTTTGTTTCTGTGGATAAGGTCAGGCTTCTTCAGTCAGTCCCCAGTGTCATGTCCATGGACGAGGAAAATGACAGTTGCTTGGAGGACTACAGAACCTCAAATACTGACCAGCATTCCCGGGAACTCTCCAGATCTGCCCTATAGACTCCAGTGTTCAGACTGAATTACTGACTCTCCAGGACAGAGGCTGATTTTTTAGGAGGTAATGAGTTTCTTCTCCTTCCCACCCTGTTCCTCCCGTTTCCCACCAACTTCTCCTCCTTCTCACCCCTGTTCTGTCCACTTCCCTCCTACTTTATGACTCAAATATGATTAAGCCACACCCATCATTTTAAGTCCCACCCCCTTTATGACCTGACTCTCATCACTGACATCCTCTGGTCAGCAGCAGATGAGCCCTCCTACTCGGGGGCTCAAGATGAGCAAGTTCCCAGGTATGCTCATCACTAGTCTTTAAGGACTAGAGGCTGTTCAATTTGTTGCAAACCCTTCAAGTTCTTAAAGTGTTAACTAGATTCAAGCACTCTGCCTGCTTCAGCTTGAAATAAAAAAAAACTGCCAGCAACCATCATGTCTGCCTCTGTGGACATGACATCCAGAACTGACTGAAGTTGTTTTCATTCCAGCAAAAGCACCAAATTCATGGAGCCCTATAGGGTTTTCCGACCATAGTAAGGTAAGTAGGTGGTATAGGAGGTGTTCGTTCTCCTTTAATGACTGGTCTGTATTACAGCGTGTAGTAGTCCAGCGAGCACGGACTCGGATACTCACCTGGCCTTATCCACCCCCTTTCCTGCTAAAGCGGCCAGCCTCAATAATGCATTACTCTGGATTATTTTGCATGCCCCTCTGGCACTGGAAAGGTTAAGTGTTGTAGGGGTTTAGAAGTCCAGAGAACAGAGAGATGAATAATACACATTGAATCATTGATTTCTTATTTACAAAGGCCTCACTGACTTGATAAGTAGCATTTCACTCAAGCACCTCTCTCCCTTTAATCCCACATCCCCTTGCAGGCTGAAGCATCACATAAAACAGCTGTGTCGGAGCTCTAATATGAAACACACTGAGCCAAAGGGACTGTGCTGGTATTTACTTTTATAATACACTGCTCTTATATGGAACACACTGCAGGCCTGGCTCTGTGCTTCAATACGCCAGGCTGTATCCACTGTTACAGTGGACAGATAACAGGTTCGGACATAAAGAGCACTTCTAAAGTGAGGCAACCCAAATCATCTTTTTGTATTACTCTGCACTGTGTTGGATAGAAGCCTTAATAAAACAGAAGTGAGCAACAGTGGCTCATCAGCCACTTGTTAGATTATAACTCCTTTTAGATTGTTGAATACAGTCCCTAGAATTTACTATTGAGCCTAGTACAGAGAAACAGTGGGCTTCCAGTTGATGGTGCACAACTCCCATCACCCTCAGCCTACCAACAGCCAGCTGAGAATGATGGGTACTGTAGTCCAACAACAGCTGAAAGGCCACATTTTTTTCCCACTGGGTTCAACTGTAAGCTCTAGGGCTAACCAGACCTGAAAAAGATATACTGTTGGGCCTCTTCGATTTCAGTGCAGCCAGGAAATATGCATGTTTCCTTTCCCCAGGTTAAAGTCAAGGGGGGTTATTCACTAAGACTGGATAAAGAGGTGATAACATCTCCAGTTCTGTGTTATTATATAAAGCCTATGCACTAAGATCTTCAAAGCTGGAGAAATATTAGTGCATTGACTCCTTAGAATAACATAGGAATTGGAGAAGCAATAAACTGGAAGTCACCTCTGCTTTATCTTCTGCTTATCGCACCTTAGTGCATCTCCCCCAAGGTCTGGTTAGCCTGCTCTAGGGACCGCATTCAGGAAAGGAATGCGGTGCAAGTCTGGGGCAAACCAACTGCACAATAAGGGACATTTAAAAATTCCCAATTATTTAAATAGGGCTTTTAACTGTTTGAACACTAGAATGGGCTACATCACATTGCCTGACAATTTGTTGGAGGTCTCTCTAACATTCAAGTGGTTAAATTGCTATAGAAATTTTGGGAATTGTATTTGTCCCCTGTGGTGCATCTAGTTTGTCCCAGAATTGATCCTCTTTAATCTCTTTAATACGGATGTAGAAGGCAAACGTCCATTTCATTAGACCTTTTTTTTTTCCCCTTTCCCTTAGAAATGCAGTGTTACCCAGAATCCCCCACTCTGCAGCCACTGTGCTTATTCCATTTGGGTTCAGATATGCAGAGCACAGTGAAGTGGAAGAGGTATTTTCTGAGGTAAGGGTCCAGTGAAATGAAATATAACTGGAGTAATACTGGAACAAACCAGCTGCTCCACAGGGGTAAAATAAAAATGCAATGAATTCCCATCGATTTAAATATTAGTTTTAACCTCTTGAATGTTAGAGGTCTTACAGTGCATCAGAGACCCTTGTAGCACTCAAGAGGTTAAAAAGTCCAGTTTAACCGTTTGAGTGCCAGAGGGGCAGGCAACGCATTGCTTTGCAATGCATTCCCTACCCCTATGGCATTCAAAGGATTAAATTAATGGGAATGTTTATTTTTCTCCTATATTGCAGCCGCCATGCTCCAGCAGTCTCTTCCTCAGTGTCTCTTCCTGTGTGTGGTGCTGTGCTTATAAACCTTCTGTGTCTGGTGCTCAACAAATAGAGAGGTTATATCCCCTCTTCTACCAGTCTCCATCACTGGGAGCTCTCATGTCTCATGGGTATGCCTCTGTGGTGTGGAGCATGTTGGGAGAGATTCCTTTGATACTTTCCCTCCTCCCTTTTCAGGTTTTATGAGGGTGGTGGGGGAGTAAAAAAAATGCTTTTATACCACAACATCTATAACATTGACTTGATTATTTTCCTACGAAATAAAAGGCTCATCTAAGCTCTTACAATCTGTGCCACGCAGACAGTGCTGTTCAAAAACAAAGTGTTAATTTGGAGTCCTGAATCCTTTATCAGCTTGCTCTTGCTTTGTACTTTATTTAATGATCGTCGTCTGGAGCATGTTAGCTCCTTTGCGTTTGATAAAATCTCTCATGTAATTGAACAGTTTGTGTCTTTGCTATGTATTATAATGTGTAAGAACTTCTCCACAGAATGAGTTAGTGCAAAGCAGGGATGAGCAACCTGCAGCCCTTCAGCTGTTAATGGACTACAACTCTCATCATTCTCAGTCAGCCATTGGTTGGCTAGGGGTGATTGTACTTGTAGTCCAACAGCAGCTAGTAGGCTGCATTTTGCCCACTCTTCTCATTGACACAAGGCTTGGAATCCCTGTTCCTCTCACTCCTGTTGCAATAGAGCATTGCCTACATAGATCAATATGGAGATAGGGCCTGTATACCTCCCAACATTTCAAATGCCCAAAGAGGGATTGCTTTCTATGGGTTTGCTGGGGGCTTGTGTGATGGTTATGGCATTACCAAGACTTTAGGTTATTGACACCTCTTTGTGTAACTGAATTAATGATTTAGAGCAAGACCAAAGTATTTTATTATACAGACTCATTTTTAAATACACATAATGTTTTATTGCTGTGGAGCAATGTGACACACGTATATACACACCACGCAGTCTGATCTCCTAAAAAGAGGGACATCAGGGTCAGGAAGAGGGACAAAGGGATTTGGGTCTTAAAGGGATAGTAATACTTCGTTTTATCTTTATTTTATTTTGTAGGCATTAAAAAAACATGAAGAACAATATGTCTTATCTCTCAAACCTTTATGGTTTAAGAGATATTCACAAGCAAAGTTTCCCCTCCCGCCCATTTTACCTAGTGTAAGCCATCTCTTCTCAAATGTGGAATGCAGTCCATAGACCAGACAGATAACAGAAGGGGACAATCTTCTTCCTATGAGAACAATGAAAGCCCTGCCCCCCTTGACAATTTTTACAGGTTTTTCCCTTATCTTAATTGAAGTTTGTCCCTCTCTGTAGTCTACCTGGGCACCTCCCTTCTGCTCTGGCTGAACGGTGTTACATCAGTAAAAGGGGTGGGAGGGGGATACTTTTTCATTCAATTACTCTTGAACTACAACTCTGACAGAATTGAAATAACACTCTCCAAAGTCCAAATACTATGATGATTAATTAGAGCTGCTTTTATTATGAAACATTACTATCCCTTTAAATTCCACCTTGTGGAGTGTAATGGTCTTAATCATCCTACTGATAATGTGCAATTGGACTGCACAGTGCATTAATAATGTGTTAGGTTGGGACAATCCCCTGCTGTCATGGGCACCTAGCAAATCTCTTGGTTCTTGCCTTTCTTGGATTTGAATACCGGTGGCTGAAGCGGAAAGCAGCAGTGCATAGTTGCCCAAATCACTGAAGAGAATGTATGCGTGGCGCACAAGATTATAATAACAATTGGTTTATTCACCCAAAAGATCAGTGAACATTTCAGCTCAAGACTCAGTGCTTTCTTAAGGACATCTTTGGGCTGATGAAGGTTAGGAGTCTTGCACAAATATGTTGACTGATCTTTTTTGGTGACTAAAACCATTTGGAATTATAATGCTGTGCGCAGTGCATACATTCTGTTCTGTGTTCTGTATAGGCTCAAAGGGGTTACTGTGCCAGCCCACACTCTTAGCACACTCAATGTATCTGACCATAACTGCACAGCCTTACTTAACAGGCAATCAGCATTTTAATTAGAGATTAAAAGGTCACTGACTGTGTGAAATCACAACAGCCAAATAAGATCTAGCAGTGCAGAAATAATGCAGTAGAGAAATCTCCCATAACAATAATTCACTGGTCTTTATTCTTTTATGTTTCACTCTGTGCAACACTGCTCTGCCAAAGGAAATTATACCAAGCTATCTGAACCTTATCTCACAGATATTGAGCAGGAGATTGGGAAACAGCATCTTTTACTTTATGGACTTCCTTTCAGAATGTGTCATTAGTTGTCTGCCTATTGATCTAATACAGGGTGCCCAATAGGTAGATTTCTATATGTTGCCTCCCTCCTCTTCTTTTTGTGTGAGCCCGTCCTCATCTCTTTTTATTTGGATGAGGTCTCCCTTTTTCTTTTTGGATGAGTTCATCCCTTTTTGAATGAGACAATCCTCCTATTCTTTTTTGTTTGAGGCCTCCTTTCTCTTTGATTTGTATGAGGCCTCCTTCTTTCTTTGTCTGTATGAGGCCTCCTCCTTCTGTGGCTTGCGTGAAGCCTCCCTCTTTCTCATCCTGTATGAGACCTCCCTCTTTCTTGGCCTGTATGAGGCCTCCTTTCTTCTCGGTCTGTATGAGGCCTCCTTATTCTGCAGTCTGCATGAGGCCTCCTTCCTTCTCGGTCTGTATGAGGCCTCCTTCTTCTGTGGATTGTATGAAGCCTCCCTCCTTTTTTTCCTTTATGAGGCTTCCCTCCTTTTCGGTCTGTAAGAGGCCTCCCTTCTTCTCGCTCTGTATGAGGCCTCCTTATTCTAGGGTCTGCATGAGATCCCCCTCCCTGTCTGTATGAGGCCTCCCTCCTTCTGTGTCTGGATGAGGCCTCCTTCTTTCTTTGTCTGTATGAGGCCTTCTTCTTCTCTGACTTGTGAGCCCTCCCTCCTTCTTATCCTATATGAGACCTCCCTCCTCTTCTGTCTATATGAGGCCTCCTTCTTCTGTGGTCTGTATGAGGCCTTCTTCCTTCTCAGTCTGAATAATAGACTTGTGCACGGGGAAAAATTCGGTAAAATTTGATTTCGGACAAATTTTTTTTTTCTTATTCGGTCGATCCGAAAATCAGACAGGACCTGTTCGACTTGGACGAAATTCGGAAGGAATCCGAATTATTCAGCTGAATTCACCATGCTTTTAAAAATACAATAAATTAGATAAATAGAAATAAGTGGAACCATTTCCAGGGTCTAAATGAAGATGGTGGAACAGGGTATGGTGGAGCTTTAGCCTTATGGTACTGTAGATGAAGCATGGATGTAGGTATTTGAAGGAAGAAGGAAGACTGAGGATGACTGGTGCAGGGAGGACTCAGGATGACAGCAACACTGGAAATGTAGCCAGCAGCTAACTACAGAACACTGGAGCAGGCAGGACTCAGTAGATGGATACATCAACTGAGGATGCCTGGTGAGAGGCAGACTCAGGATGATAACAACACTGGAGATGTAGCCAGAACTGCAGAACACTGGAGCAGGCAGGACTCAGTCAGTAGATGGATACAGCAACTGAGGAAGACTGGTGAGAGGCAGACTCAGGATGATAGCAACACTGGAGATGTAGCCAGAACTGCAGAACACTGGAGCAGGCAGGACTCAGTCAGTAGATGGATACAGCAACTGAGGAAGACTGGTGCAAGCAGACTCAGGATGACAGCAACACTGGAGATGTAGCCAGAACTGCAGAACACTGGAGCAGGCAGGACTCAGTAGACAGATACAGCAATTGAGGTTGACTGGTGAGAGGCAGACTCAGGATGACGGCAACATTGGAGATATAGCCAGCAGCAAACCGCAGAACACTGGAGCAGGCAGGACTCAGTCAGTAGATGGATACAGCAACTGAGGAAGACTGGTGCGAGCAGACTCAGGATGACAGCAACACTGGAGATGTAGCCAGAACTGCAGAACACTGGAGCAGGCAGGACTCAGTAGACAGATACAGCAATTGAGGTTGACTGGTGAGAGGCAGACTCAGGATGACGGCAACATTGGAGATATAGCCAGCAGCAAACCGCAGAACACTGGAGCAGGCAGGACTCAGTCATTAGATGTATACAGCAACTGAGGATGACTGGTGCGAGGCAGACTCAGGATGACAGCAACACTGGAGATGTAGCCAGAACTGCAGAACACTGGAGCAGGCAGGACTCAGTAGATGGATACAGCAACTGAGGATGACTGGTGCGAGGCAGACTCAGGATGACAGCAACACAGGAGATATAGCCAGCAGCAAACCGCAGAACACTGGAGCAGGCAGGACTCAGTAAATAGATACCACAGAGCCAGACTGAACAACCTGTATAGTGGGACAACAATGTAGACTTTAAATTCCCCCCTGAGTCACACCAAGTCAGGGGGGTGTCCATTGCCCAACCAACCACTGTTCTAGAGCTGGGTAAGCTGGAGCTCTCAGCATTTTATGGTACAATGGATGATTCTAGATTAAGACTTTTTTTGTTCTAATCTGCATCGAACCTGAGAGCAGGGTAACCCAGCTTTGCAAGGTTGACTTTTAAAAAAGTAATTTGCTCCATGAGCTGGGGGGCCAATTGAGACGGTAGGTACTAAGTATATTTCCAGTTACTGAAAATACCCGCTCACTCTGGACAGTGGTTGGGGGGCAAGAAAGCAACTCCTGGGCTATCAGGGACAAAGTGGGCCACACAGCCCTCTTTTTATCCCAGAAAGTCAAGGGATCTGTACTTGGGGGCAAAGAAGGTTCCGCAAGGTAAGCCTTAACCTCAAACTCAATTTTAAAATGTAACACTGGAGCACTGATGATTCTCCCTTGCGGTGGCAGTAAGGTGGTTGGCTTCCCAGTCCCTACACAACTGTGAGATTGTGTCACTCTGCAAATTATTCAAACAAACTCCTAAGTTGAATTTTAATATTTAACACTGGAACACTGAGGATTCTCCCTTACTGTGGCAGTAAGATAGTAGGCCTTCCAGTCCCTAAACAACTGTGAGATTGTGTTTGTCAGTTTGCAAATTATTCAAACTCCTAATTTGAATTTTCAGATTTTACACAGGAACAAAGGTGACTCTCCCTTGCAGTGGCAATAACTGGCACTAATGCTGGCTGCCTGCCTATGCCTATCTGCCTGCCTGCACAACAACTGGACAGTCACTCTCTCTATCTGCTTCTTCTATCTCCCAGCTGCAACAAAACAATAAGCACTAACAGGAAATGCAGGAGCTGTTTAGGTGTCTGTGATGTCATTAGTCCATCCTCCATCATGAAACGAAGAAGCTAGTTGCTTGGGCTAGAGATGTCATGAAACAAAGAAGCTAATTGGACTAGAAAGGGAGGGAAAGCAGCGCGTGCATGGGGAGAACGTCATACAAATACTGAAACAAAATTCTGCCCAGGGGACAATCCCAAGGCTACTTGTGAATTTAATGGAATCATTTTAGGGGACTCATTGCTAGAGAAAGACCTGGGTATCCTTATCAACTACAAACTTATAAACAGTGACCAGTGTCAAACAGCAGTAGCAAAGGCAAACAAAATCCTGTCTTGCATAAAAAGAGGTATCGAAGCAAGAGTGGATAACATTATTTTGCCATTGTACAAATCATTGGTAAGACCTCACCTTGAGTATGCAGTGCAATTTTGGGCACCTGTTCTGAAAAAGGATATACTAGAACTAGAGAGGGTACAGAGAAGAGCAATAAAATTAATTAAGGGAATGGAGGACTTGACGTATGAGGAACGACTAGAGAAACTTGGTTTATTTACTCTATAGAAAAGACGACTAAGAGGAGACCTTATCAAATTGAACAAGTATCTGAGAGGTCAATACAAGGATCTCTGCGGTGAGCTATTTATTCCAAGTCCTGATCTGGTGACCAGCGGACACCCTTTGAGATTAGAGGAAAGGAGGTTTAGACTTCAGCAGAGGAAGGGTTTTTTTACAGTAAGGTCTGTTAAATTGTGGAGTTCATTGCCCAAGGAGGTGGTTATGGCAGATACAATGGATATATTTAAGAGAAGATTAGATGCATTTCTTTCAAAAGGGAACATACATAGTTATACTGTTTATCAGTAGGCTGATCAGGAAGGTCTGATAAAGACTAACTTAATTGGTAGCAGGAAAGCTATAAAATTCTCAGTTACTGGGGTATGAGGAGAAGGTTGAACTTGATGGACTTGTGTCTTTATTCAACCTAATTTACTATGTTACTATGTATGTTTCGGATTTGGCTTCTAAAAATGAATGGCTCTAAGATTTTCGCCATGTCCGAATGGCTCTGAATCACCCTTATTCATCTGAAATCCGAATGTGGATGAACTGAATCTCACAAGCCTACTGTATAAGTCTTCCCTCCTACTCTGTGTGTATGACGCCTCCCTCCTTCTCAGTCTGAATAAGGCTTCTTCTTCTGCGGTTTGTATGAGGCATCCCTCCTTTTCATTCTGTTTGAGGCTTCCCTTCTCTTCATTCCGTATGAGGCCTCCATCCTCTTCTCTAAAATAGGCCTCCCTCCTCTTCAGTTTCGCTGCCTCCCTTGTCTTCTTTATCTGCCTCCCTCATCTTTATTATCTGTGTCACCTTCATCATTTTATTTATAAACTAGCAAATGTTGCACAGCGTTGCCCATGGGATGTTGAGTATGTTTAGTGTGTCAATAGAGAAATGCTGGACATTCATTACCAACTGTGATTGGGGACGTGTGGAGCAGAAAGGTAGTCAGAATGGAGGATAAATCGAAGGTATGGAGAATGTAGCTATACATATACAGGAATATTTGGGTTTAACTGCTTAGGACATATATGTGTGTGTGTGTGTGTGTGTGTGTGTGTGTGTGTGTGTGTGTGTGTGTGTGTGTGTGTGTGTGTGTGTGTGTGAAGCAGAATGATAATCAGTAAGGATGGAAGATAAATTGGAGGAAGGGAGAACGTCCATATACTTATAAAGCAGTGTTTGAGTTTGGGTGCCTCTTAGTGTCGCCAGTGTGTGCTACATTATACCGGTCACAGTTGTCTGCCTCTCCACAGGGCTCTTTTCTTATGTGTTATGGGTTGGGTGTGTCCCTGGAGAGGAGACCCTGTAGGCACCTGCTGGAGTGGTAGGGGTAAGTTTGAATTCTTGGAGGTGGAGGGGAGCGAGGACAGGAACAGCGAGGGAAATAATGAAGGTAAAGGGGAGATGGAAAGCGATGTGAGGACAGATCAATGCAGTGTTTTTTGACAAGAGTAGCCAGTTTGGTCTGTATTAGGCCTCACTCCTCTTCAGTCTCTATGAGGCCTCCTTCCCTTTTTTGTGACATGCATTCTTTTCTCTCTGAATCAGGCCTCTGCCTTGTAAAGGGCACCTTCCCCTGTATTTAATGCCCCTTTATTCCTCTGTGTTATACTTTACTGCTATGTGCTTTATTCCCTGTGTTGCCTCTTTTTTCTCTGTGCCATACACTCCATCAGTGCCCTCTTTCTTCTTTGCGATGTTGTTTTTTGATGGTTGGATGACGTCTCTCCTGTTGCGTTTCTATGAATCAGCCCTTCTATCCTGTTATGCTCTTCCCTCTTCACCAGGTCTCTGCATAGCCCCCTGCTTTTCTCTGTGAGCTGCCGCCCTCTATTCTCAATGTCTCCCTTTTTTCTGTTCGATCCTTTCCCTCATTACGCTCTGTACCATGTCTCTCCGCAGTGCCTTCCTCTTTCCTGTCAGTCGAGAAGCCCGCTGGTGTTTATATCAGCTCTTCTCCCAGTAGCTCAATAGATCAACTTCTCTTGTAAAGTGTTGCAATGTAAATTGACAGCTGGGAAATGTGCATAAAGCAAAGAGTTACAATGTGCACAGCTGACTGAAACATTGGATTTTTGCTTGTAAGCTGTGTCAGTTGACTGTGTTACATTGTAACTCTTTGCACTCAAGTCACTGTCTATATGAAAAAATATAACTCTATCATGGAGATGATAATGTGCTTGCAAGATTGTATCAGACCTCAAGCAGGGTACACTTAATTTACTGCCCCTCTTGGATACATCTCTGTCTTGGCATAACAAAGTACTTGGCATAACCTGATGCCCTCAATTAATGTGCACAGTACATAGCTAGGGAGGCTCTGCCCTTCATGTCCCACAGCCATCTTATATGAAGCATGGACAAGTGCAGAAATTCATCCAGTAGTGATAATAGTCTGCCATTAGCCGGACTGGTTTAGTGCAGGAATAGGCAGACTTTGAATCTTCAGCTGTTGGGCACTACAACTTCCATCATCACCGACACACACATACTTGTTTGGGTGGTTGTTTTAGACTGTAGATGTACAGAAAAATCTGTGTGCGTATTTAGATATTCCTGTTTATTAATTTACAAGATTAGCATCTGTTTTATTGATTTAGGTTCCCATATATACATTTCTTTACATTGTAATTTGCCCTACAGCACAAGAAGCAGGTGCCTGTCAGTCAACATTGTGCACCCATTTAGTTATCACTGATAACAGGAGAAGACAGCAGGTACCATGAAAGGTGTATTGTAAGCCTAGCAAGGTATGCAGAGCTTTGGATCAGGGCTGATGTTTATCCAGGTCAATTTCCCTTTTTACTGGATGTTACATGAGACCAGCACAGTAATACACCAATTAGATGCTACCAGCAGGGCAATACACCTTTACAGATGACTTGGCACCTTTCTTTTTAGATACTCACCCATGCTGGGTGGGCAGAATGGTTGTGTGGGCAACCTGAGACACCCCACCCTTAACCAGTCCTAGCCAAAGGAGTTGTAGTCCAAAAACAGCCAGTGGTCTCATGTTCCCCAGTCTTTCTTTAGATCAGGGGTGTCCAAGTTCAGTCCTAGATGGCCACCAACAATCCAGGATGTAATGATTCCTCTGATTAAGCACAGGTGAGTTAATCAGTGGATCATTCATTGTGACTGACTCACCTGTGTATAATCAGGGAAATCCTTACATCCTGGCCTGTTGGTGGCCATCGAGGACTGAACTTGGACAGCCTTGCTTTAGATAATGGTAGGTCAACATGAGACCCTCTCTCTGTTGCTAGACTTCAAGTCCCATCATCCTCCAACAGCCAGAAATGGAAGTTGTAGTCCAGCAATATAGCTGGAGGGCCTTCCTTTGAGTATTGCTCTAAATTCTGATTACTAAGAGGTAGAAAATGACAGGAGGGAGGGAAAGGAAGAGGTCCACAGTAGAGCTTTATGGAAGGCGCTGGGCCTCATGTAGATAGAGTTCTGGAGCAAACCAGCTACACCATAGGAGACAGAAACTCACATTGTATGAATTTGGGCTTTGTACCCCTCAGATGCTAAAAATGTCTCCAACACATATGTAGAAATAATGCCTTGGAGACCTCTTTAGCAATCAAGTCCAAGTTCAGTCCTCAAGGGCCACCAACAATCCAGGATGTAAGGATTCCTCTGATTAAGCACAAGTGGATTAATCAGTGGCTCATTCATTGTGACTGACTCACCTGTGTATAATCAGGGAAATCCTTACATCCTGGCCTGTTGGTGGCCATCGAGGACTGAACTTGGACAGCCTTGCTTTAGATAATGGTAGGTCAACATGAGACCCTCTCTCTGTTGCTGGACTTCAAGTCCCATCATCCTCCAACAGCCAGAAATGGAAGTTGTAGTCCAGCAATATAGCTGGAGGGCCTTCCTTTGAGTATTGCTCTAAATTCTGATTACTAAGAGGTAGAAAGTGACAGGAGGGAGGGAAAGGAAGAGGTCCACAGTAGAGCTTTATGGAAGGCGCTGGGCCTCATGTAGATAGAGTTCTGGAGCAAACCAGCTACACCATAGGAGACAAAAACTCACATTGTATGAATTTGGGCTTTGTACCCCTCAGATGCTAAAAATGTCTCCAACACATATGTAGAAATAATGCCTTGGAGACCTCTTTAGCAATCAAAGGTTTAAAAGCCCATGTTTATCATAGGAAGATTGGGGGATTTTGATTTGACCCCTGTGGTGCAGTTGGTTTACCCCAGAATCGCACGCCTTTAGCTTACTGCATAAGGCCACAGTGCTGTGGGGCAGTGACGTGATTTCATCTTCTTCCCCCGTGTGAGCACTGAGCTCTGCTTCTCGCTGTATGACAGCTCACTGGCTGTTAGGATTGATCAGGAGCTGCCTGGCAGCCAGTCACTGCTGTAATAGCACTTTAATGGATATGAGCTATTCACCCAGATCAGACTCAATGTCAAAGCAAGCGAAAATACAGCTGTCACTCCGGACACGGCCGGCACATGCAAACAGCTGCTTAATATACTGCAGAGAGCGGCTGGCTGCACAGTGTGTGTGTGCGTGCGTGGCTCTGTTTACTTAGCTGTCTGGAGAGATACCTGGCCTGTGTACCTGTCTGTCTGCTGCACATCTGCTTTATCTAGGGTGAAGCGAGAGGCAGCGCTGTGTCCAGGAAGGTGCAGTTGATCACCATACCAATTCATTCCTAGCCATGGTATGTGAACAGACAGGTGTACAACTGGTAGGGTAGCCACTTATGAGAACTACATACTATAGGGCTGCAAAGTGACCATTGCAATCTACATCAGTTCATGTGTTTTTGGACTACAGTGTTCCTCCTCAATCAGTATCCAGCTGTTATTGGGCTACAATTCTCATCACCCTCAGCCAGCAGTTGTAGTCTGACAGCAGCTGCAGAGCCAGAGGTTGCCCACATCGCCCTAAGGCCAACTGCACCACAGAGAACAAATACATTCATAACACTCCAATTTATTTCAATGGGGCTTTTAACCCCTATAATGCTAGAGAGGGTTCCAGCACATTGCTTATTCATGTGTGAAACCTCTCTACCTTGCAACTAGTTTAAACTCCATTTAAATCTGTTAGAATTTTACAAAACCCTCCCACCTCCACGGTGCAGTTAGTTTACTCCAGAATTTCTCATCTTTTCTCTCCTGCATTAGGCCCCTATTATCCCATTGAAGAGCACCTTTTTAACCCCTTAAGGACCAGCGGTCCCGGGGTGTGCAGTCCTTTAAGGACCAGATAGGAAACTTTGACTTCCACTTTCCCTGCCGTCAGAGCTCTAGCTGACTGCAGGGGAATCCGGTGTCGGGACCGATGGAGGCTTTTCAGAAGAGCTGAGATCGCAAGACAGAAAAAGAACTACTTTACTGGAACGGTCTACAAAGTGTGTTGAAGCCATTTCCAATTAAGCCCCAAGTGTACACAACTTACTGCCCTTTCTGCAAAAAAAATCCCTGCCTTTGTTTTAGTCTAAAGCTCCTTTCCTGTGGTCTTAATGGATGTTCTCTTGTTTTTTGCTCAGTTGTTTGAGTAACTGGTTCCTCAGTGAGTTCTTTACATTGACATTGAATATATTTGTAAATGGTAATCATACCACTTTAGATGTCTCTTGTCCAATGTAAGCAAACCCAGTATGGCTCCGATTTTCAAATCCCTTTATCATATTGGTTCCAGTTCAACAATGTAATTTTAACTAGTACTCCATATTCTAAATGAGGCTTTATCAAGGATTTATATAGAGGTAGAATTATATTCCCATTCTGTTCATGTATGCCCCCTTTTTATGCAGGATAGTACCCTATTTGGTCTTGCAGCAGCTGAGTGACTCTGTACACTGCTGTGAAGTCTATCGTCTATCAGTACTCCTAAATCTTTCTCTAACAAGGATTCACAAGGAGTTTCCCTTTTGTTGTGTATGTACCATGTTTGTTTCTGCATCCCAGACGCATACTTACATTTTTCTATATTAAACCTCATCTACCACTTTTCGGCTCAGTTTATCCAAATCTTTTTGCAGTGCAAAAAAGATCTGTATGTAATTCCTTACACAGCTTAGTGTCGTCAGCAAAGATTGGGACATTGACTTACTTTAGACCAACTTGAAAGGGTTCAATTTACAACAACTCTCTACCATCTATCATTTAACCAGTTCTCAATCCATGTACAGATAACACCACCCAAACCGAAGCCTTTTAGTTTATGCAGTAACCTGTTGTGAGGCTCTGTATCAATGGCTTTTGCAAAATCCAACTTGAAAAAGCATCTCCCAAATCTATTGTTTTATTCATACAGAAAAACACTACAATTTATGTTTTCCTAAAGTAATGGAGGACAGTGAAGCAAGGTGAAGACCTCTCCAGTGTTACGGGATAAAATCCCAATGTATTAACCACTTGAGTGCCAGAGGAATATCCAACACATTGCAAAGCAATGCTTTGGATATTCTTCAGGTATTCAAAGGGTTAAATCAAAGGAATGTGTATTTGTTCCTATGGTGCAGAATGTCACCAATTCTTAATACATGAGCCTTAGTGTACATGTGGTTCTGTGGTTATCAGTGGACTTGTGGAAAACTGAAACCTCTCACACAGTGAAGGTCAGAGTTGCAAATTCTTAACCCTTTGAGTGCCAGAGGGGTATGCAACACATTGCAAAGCAATGCGTTACGTACCCCTCTGGCACTTAAAGGGTTAACGTAGAGGGGCTTTGTGGTCCTGTTCAAAAGTAGAAATGTCAAAGTCTGTTCTTCCAGCTGCCCTCATAGCCCAGGTCATACCTGATTGATCAGAAGTGGCCCTGTCAGAATGTCTGAACCACTCGATAGATCCTCCTGTATTCAAAATGGAGATAGCAGTATAACCTGCAATGTTCGCATACCCTCTGGCACTCAAAGGGTTAATGCATTGCAATGTCATGCATACCCCTCTGGCACTCAAAGGGTTAATTATTCAGTGACATACAGTAAATCAAAAACAAACCAAAACTCCCTTTTCTTTCTCTATTTGTGTGAGAGGTGGAAACTTTTAAGGGCAGACAGTTTATTGCAAGGAGCGGACATATTTTCCTTTCCAGTCCCTCATTCTAACCCCATTCACGAATCTATCTCCCGCCACCACGCCACATATCCCTCCTCTCCTTCAAGCCCGCCTAGAAGTACTGTGGATGTGTGACCTCGCCTTGTCCCAGCTTGTCAGATGAAGCCCGCCCGCCTGCTCTGGAATTCCTGACAAGTAATATACAGAGCTTTTAAATGTATTGCTGGCTGGCACAATATGGGCTCCCATTCACTTCAGCCCTGTTGTATAGTAGGCAGCCGAAACATCTGCATTAAGCAGCACCATCCTGATAGTTGTGTGTTACAGTCTCCTGCAGACTTAACCCTTTCACTGCTAGTGAGTTGTAGCCACATCTGAAAGTGAGAATATTGTTTAACCCTTTCAGTGCCAGTGGATATGCAGCACAGTAAGGAGCAAAACTTTGCACAACCGGTAGCACTCAAAGGATTAACATTCCCCTTTAGCTTGCCCCTTTCCAAAGTATTGCTCCTGTTTGTTTCCCAGAATCCTTCACTCCCCTTTCCCACATGTGGCTGCCGTGTCTCTATTTCCCTGGGCTCTGTAGTTTACTCAGCTTGATTGCTGTCTATCAGCTCACTTTTCATTCTTTAGTCCTCTTGGATCCTGTGCTTTGCTTTCACTGGGTCTCTTGTTAACCATTCTCTATCCATCTTCCTCTGTACGTGAACGGTCCTATGCCTGCCCTGTCTTTATCCTGCGTATCTCCTTTGCTCTCTGTTCATTTATCAGTTCCATATGTCTCTTTCCTGGGCCCTGATGTTACAGAACAGGTATGTCATGTGTCTTGTCTCCACGATTGCCTCATCTGCACCCAATATTCATCTTAAGGATGATGCACTAAAAAATAATGGACCAATTATGGGGCAAACTGACTGCACCATAGTGGACAGATAGACATTTCCATTTATTTAAATGGGGCGTTAACCCCTCAAATGATGGAGAGCTCTTGCAATGCCTTGAAGCCCTCCCTAGTACTTATGGGTTTTAATATTCCTTGTCTATTTAAGGGGATTTTTGGAATTTATAATTATTACATACAGGGCATTTGGTTTGTACCAGAATTGCACCATTTTGTGCCTCCTTGTCTTATTTCCTACCCACTCAGGGGACAGAGGGATATTTACAAAAGGGTAAAGGCCCTTTCAGATGCAAGTCAATTTTGTGCTCATTTCCTACATTGTGTATTCATTAAATAAGGAGGTTTTGCTCAGGACCTGAGAGACTTTTACACTTCCCAAATTCATCCCTACACAATCCTCCTCTATGTACAAATTAGGTAAGCTACTTACCATATGGGTTGCTTCATTAACCCTTGGAATGTCAGAGGAGTGCTCTGCACATAGCTTTGCAGTGCATTGCATACCCCTCCGGCATTCAAAGGGTTAGTAACTGCCGTTCCTGGACATCTTCATTCACTCGTGTCTACTTAGAGTAATCTTGCATTGTCTTTAGTACATAGGAGATTTCTGCACAGCTGTCTCTGGTGCATGTAGCAGTGATATTAGCTCCTGGGGCCCGATTCTGCTGTTTAGTAAATATCAATCTCAGTCCTTTCCTCCTCCAAGTGTTTGCAGCTTCTGTGGCTTTCAGGTCATTCATCAAGTAGTGGACAGAGCAGTGTATCAGGCGGCTGATGGCTGCAGCTATTTAGAAAAAAACATTAAAAAAACAACACTTTTTGGGTACTGTCACTGATCAAGCATATTGTATTGACTAGTGTTTTGAAGTAGTGAATTCAATAACTTAACCCGCTCACCTCTGGCACTCAAGGAGTTAACCCCTTGGATGCTAGAGACCTCACCAAAGCATGGTGAAGCACTACAATAGGGATGTTTCTAGCATACCAGGGGTTAAAAACAGGGACGAGGAGGTTTTTGTTGAAATATTAAAATGACAGCCAACCTCTATTTTGACTTTCCATATTCCTTATGTGTATAAAATATAAGATCACATTATCTATACTCGCTATTCTTTTTTATTCATTCCATTTTTATTTTATTTATTTTTTTTATGTCCTTGACAGGGAGTTCCCTGAATTTCCAGGGAGATTTCTATCAGTAACTGTGAAAGCAGGGTTAGTAATACTATTTAACAGAAACACCTGCCTTCAGTCTGTTAAATACAGCATACCGAGGTCTGACTGCTGTAGAAATAGTGTTACATTATAACACATACCCTCCACCTTGCTATGTCTGTTTGCCCACCTGTTTCCTTAATTGACATTGCTTTATATTAGTGTTTTTTTCTCTCTGTCTCTGTAACGTATCCTTTCTTGATACCTTTCTTCCCTATGTGCCTCTTTTCTCAGTACCCCCAGATTCCCCTGTCCTCCAGTTCTCTTCTCTTACACATCACTGTCCCTCTGCACCCTTTGCTTGCCATGCCTTCAATAAGCCGTCACCTGAGATCTGGCTGCTCTGTCGGTCCTATCCATGTTTTAATCTGCACTGGCTCCAGCCCCACCCTATGATGAATGATAAATTGGCACTGCGGTAGCCAGGCCTGCCATGGTACAGACTCCAGGAAAACCTGTGCACAATTAGCTAAATGAATGTCCTAATTGCCCTTGCTGGCTGAAATAGCAAGGAGACTCCGGGCATGTTTTGCAGAAGGGAAACCAGCAGAGCAAGGCGTGTGCTGTATAGATACACATGGTATACACTGGCCACGCATTCATCTATCTGTACATATAACCACGGGAGCAACATGTTGACCCTCCAGGTGTTGTTGGACTTCAACTCTCAATATCTTCCACATGCTGAGGATGATGGGAATTGTAGTTTATAAACTGAACTGCAGAGTCTCTACCCTGCTCTGGAATTTAACACTTGTATTGGAGGAAAGTCTGTCTGTCTATCTATCTAGCTATCTGCCTGTCTATCTATTGACTGCAAACCAACTGCACTTTAGGGGACAAATACAAATTACCATTGATATAAATGGGACTTTGCAACGTCTTGGAAATTTCTAGCATTCATTGGGCTAAATGCCCCATTTAAAATTTGTGAATTTTACTGAACACTGCCCTTAATCTGTCTGTGCGTCCGTCCATCCATCTATCCACCCACCCACCGGGTCACTGTATCCAACAGTTGAGATACACTCATGCTAATTCACTCACACTCACGATCATTCACTCATACTAACTCACTCACCCCTCCACCCCTCTCCTCCCCCTACCTCTCCTGGATAATTTACCAGTGACACTTTTGATGTACAGACATGAGGTAAAATAAATGTGTTTGTTTCATGAGGTGAGTGAATCCTATAACATAAAGTCCTAGAATGCGTCGCTCACTGTGTGTGAACCGCACATGCGCAGTAGGGACTCGCAGAACGGGCTGATCTGGAGCGGAGGGCTCCAGAAGGCTGACAGCCTGCCTGTGCTCCCAGCTCTCGTGTAGCAGCGGAGGCGGCTGGGTGACAAACTGTCCCCCAACTCCTCCTCTGCTGTCCTGGAGCCGGGAGCACAGACAGGCCGTGAGCCATCCGTGTATACAACCTTCGTAACTAGTAAGATATATAAAGCGTGTAGAAGCGATGTGTTTGGAATGGTATCATCTGGTGTTTGTGTGGTAATGAAAGTGAGATTCACAATGGATTACAGGTTCTAGCTGACAGACTTCATCTGAAGGGCTGGTGGTGACACTGTGATTATCACGTGTGCCACTAGACCCTATGTCTCCCTCTACCTCTGCCCCTACATCAGATCTGCCCACTCCCATCTTCCTCTCTTTTTCTCCTTTCACCATCCTTCCCCCTCCAACCTCATATAGCAGGGATTGAGGATGATGTGTTGTAGTCCCCAGTGGCTACAATTTCAGCATTTGAGGTTGATGTGCTTTTTAGTCCCCATAAGCTCTAGGTACAGCAGTCTTCTACCTCTGCCATGCATCCTTCATGTCCACATATTCCTACTTCTCTCCTATATCCAAGACCAAACCAACAGTGTTTCCAGTTACCCTCTTTCAAATCTGACAGAGACAGAACATTAGCTCTTCAATAATGAGAAAAGCATTGCTTCTATTGTGAATATACCCCACCTCGGTTAACCAAACTACAGGCTTCCCCAGCTATTGCTGGAATACAGGTCCCACCATTCTCAGTCAGATCCCAGGAGAGTTATGCACTAAGGTGTGATAAGTTCCCCAGTGAGAGGAACTTCCAAGTCCTATGTTATTCTTTGGAGAGATCTCCGTGAAGAGACACCATTGGCTAACATTGGAATTGGAGCATTTATCTTGCCTTTAAAGAGATAGTAATACTTCATTTTATCTTTATTTTATTTTGTAGGCATTAAAAAAACATGAAGAACGATATAAGTCTTATCTCTCAAACCTTTATGGTTTGAGAGATATTCACAAGCAAAGTTTCCCCTCCCTCCCCTTTTTCCTAGTGTAAGCCATCTCTCCTCAGATGTGGAATCTGGTTGTAAGACCAGACAGATAACAGAAGGGGACAATCTTCTTCCTATGAGAACAATGAAAGCCCTTCCCCCCTTGACAAGCTTTTCATGTTTTTCCCTTATTTTAATTGAAGATTGTCCCTCTCTGCAGTCTACCTGGGCACCTCCTTTCTGCTCTGGCTGAGCAGTGTTACATCAGTAAAAGGGGCGGGAGGGGGATACTTTGTCATTGAATTATTCTTGAACTACAACTCTGACAGAATTGAAATAACACTATCCAAGGTCCAAATACTATGATGATTAATGAGAGCTGCTTTTATTATGAAACATTACTATCCCTTTAAACCTTTGAGTGACAGAGGGCTACGTAACAATTTGCTTAGCAATACGTTGCATACTCCTCTGACACTCAAAGGGCTAATTTACCTTAGTGCATTCCCCCGGCTCTTGTTGAATTTCCATTGACTAGCTGATAATGAAGGGAACTGTAGTCTGGTAAAAGCTGGAGGAAGTCAGGTGTGCACACCCTGGTCAGTACAATGGCTACTGGATACATCGTTACCCCAAACACACTGGAGGGATTGCTATTTCACACTTGTATCTGGAGTCCCTTCCCTGAACTGTGCACTTGTTCCCGGTCCTTGGGCCATATGAACAAAGACAAAGTGAAGGGATTCTGTGGCAAACCAACTGCACACAATTTCCTACTGAATTTAACAGGCCTTTTAACCTCTGAAATGCCAGAGGGTCTCCAATACAGTGTTTTGCAATGCAATAAGTGACAATCTAGCAAAATCCCACTTTAAATCAATGGGAATGTTTCTGCTATGGTTCATTTGGTTTGCTCCATAATTTTTACACTTTTACTTTGTGCATTTGGCCTTCTCCCGATCACCTCCATCTTTGCTTCCATCCTTTTCTAAGCACCTCTTGCTTTGTTTGCACCCCTTCTCCTGCTCTCCCCCTTCCTTTCTCCCTTGTTCCTCTTCCGCCTCTCCCTTTGTCCCTCTCTCATTCTCCCTCTCCCCCTCGCTCCATGTCAGTGCTGTCTGTGGCAGGCAGCAGGTTATTAAGCTGCGTGGCCCCCTCACCTGCCTCGTAATCTGTATTGATGGAATCAAGGACATTATCTCCTTAGCGGGAGCTGGGCCAGGCTTATTGCTTTCAGCGTGTCGCACTGGAAGAACAGGCCAGCTCCATTTATCACTCCCGTCTCCTCCAGACCCATACATCCCAACTGTCAGACGCCTAGGTACACAGCAGGACCTTTACAGGCAGTGGAAGCCCGGGGACACTGGCGCACTCTGGTGACTGGAGGCAAATACTACAGTTGATAAAAACACTGCACATAAATGTGGGGTGAGCAACCTGAGGCCCTCCAGCTGTTGAGGCCCAGACAATGGCTGGCTGGAGATAAAAGGTATTGCAGTCCTCAACAGCTGAAGGGCCTCAGGGTGCCCACCCCTGACATTAGAGATGCCAGCGCTTAGATGGACAGTTTGGACAAACAGCCTGTAGTCATAAGAATATAATAGTTTTTAGTACTGATGGTAAATTCTTGGTTTTCAAATCAAGAAATAGTAGATAAGAGTTGAGTAATCTAAATTATCTGTCCTTGTACCATTTTGCCTTTTGTAAACCACCAGTCCTTAAAGTTAAATAAGGGGCGTATGTCCAGAAGGAAGCTGTAGTAATTCTGATCTAAACCATTTGGACTGAGGAGACATACAAATTCTCAGAATCCCTATTAAATGTTTTGTTTTTTTTACCCCTACAATGATAGAAATGTCTCTAACACATTGCTTCTCATTAAAGGGGTAAAATCCCCATTTAACCTCCCCCCATGTTACAGTTGGTTCACCCCAGAATTACTTCACTTTTCTTTTAAAAGTACAACACTTAGGGTTGTTTTCTTTGTTCGGTTTGTGTATTGGCTAACATTACAACTCTTGGGTGGTTGGTCAATGAATCTACCACTCATTTTGTATAAAGTCTCATCTATCTCCATCCTAGATTACTGCTTGACCTTCAGTTTTCGTAATATATGAATATACTTCCCTCCTGCACTTCATTCAGTACCACTGTGTATGATACTTCCCTCCTGCACTTCATTCAGTACCTCTGTGTATGATACTTCCCTCCTGCACTTCATTCAGTACCTCTGTGTATGATACTACCCTCCTGCACTTCATTCAGTACCTCTGTGTATGATACTACCCTCCTGCACTTCATTCAGTACCACTGTGTATGATACTACCCTCCTGCACTTCATTCAGTACCGCTGTGTATGATACTACCCTCCTGCACTTCATTCAGTACCGCTGTGTATGATACTACCCTCCTGCACTTCATTCAGTACCACTGTGTATGATACTACCCTCCTGCACTTCATTCAGTACCTCTGTGTATGATACTACCCTCCTGCACTTCATTCAGTACCGCTGTGTATGATACTACCCTCCTGCACTTCATTCAGTACCACTGTGTATGATACTACCCTCCTGCACTTCATTCAGTACCGCTGTGTATGATACTACCCTCCTGCACTTCATTCAGTACCGCTGTGTATGATACTACCCTCCTGCACTTCATTCAGTACCACTGTGTATGATACTACCCTCCTGCACTTCATTCAGTACCACTGTGTATGATACTACCCTCCTGCACTTCATTCAGTACCACTGTGTATGATACTACCCTCCTGCACTTCATTCAGTACCTCTGTGTATGATACTTCCCTCCTGCACTTCATTCAGTACCTCTGCGTATGATACTTCCCTCCTGCACTTCATTCAGTACCTCTGTGTATGATACTTCCCTCCTGCACTTCATTCAGTACCTCTGTGTATGATACTTCCCTCCTGCACTTCATTCAGTACCACTGTGTATGAAACGTTTCTGCCTAGCCCCCTCTATCTACTTTCCTCCAGTGAGTTTCATGGCAACCCCACCATACCGCCTACTCCCCGCCCCATTCTGTTTCTTTTCCTTTCTTATTCCAGCCCTGCCTGCTCCCAACAAGCACCGTGCAATATATGACTTGAACTGCATCATTTGGATCCTACTACTACACCCGTCTTTAATTGTTTTCTGGGGGCGGTGTACATTGGGGATCCCAGGTAGGATTGTATTCATAGGGTTTACACGGGTGACTTTGGCACAGCATTATTAAAGCTGCAGTAAATACTTCCTTGTGAAACAACTTGCCCCCAACGGTACTGTTCACACAAGCGATTTGTATCTTAAAGGAACAGTAATACTTAATTTTATGAAAGTTTAAAATTGTACATATTAAAAAAATAAATTAGATGATGTAAGTCCCGTCTCTCAAACGTGTCTAGTTTTAGAGTTATACGCTTCTAAAGTTCACCCCTCCCGCCCCTTTTACAGATGTCAGAGCCCTAGCTGACAGACAGAGATTCTGGTACTGGGACAGGACGGCTCTTCACCAGATCTGAAATAGTGTTGTCTACAAAGAAATTCTTCATAAGAAAGGTTTACAAAGTGTGCCTGGATTGAAGTGCACTTTGTGGACCGTTCTAATGAAAAATGTATTTGTAGACAATGCTATTTCGGCTCTGCTGACGTGTGTAAAAGGGGCAGGAGGGGGAACTTTAGAAGCTTATAGCTCTTAAACTAGATAAGTTTGAGAGACGGGGCTTATATAATTTCATTTAATTTTTTAATATGTACAATTTAAACTTTCATAAAATTAAGTATTATGTTCCTTTAACTAATGCCCCATAACTCAGCATACTAAAACTTGAATGCGGTAATGTGTTGGGCCACAAGTTTTCAGCCTACTGATCTGCACTGAAGCCTGTAGGCCGCACTGCAGATCATTCACCCGATGCTGCTTGCAGCCTCTAATGTCTGTCCTTTACATGGGCTTTAAGATGCTACGGAGGTTGTAGCATCTTAAACTGAGCTTGCTGTAACGTTAGCCCACAACAATACAGCTCTGAAGTAAAGCGAGAACGTGCTCGCTGGGGCACCTGGGAGGGAAGTGGGAAGTCCTACTGCTCCGTGCCGCACATACACGGTGCAGCAGAATGCGGAAGTGGCACTTTTTAAGAATTAATATCTCCACTCCTAGGTAGGTAAAACTAAAACAAAACCCAGCGCTAGTATTGTCTTAGGGGTTAAAACCAGTGCTCCAATTTTTTTGCGATGTGAATGTTCCCCTTTAATTCATTCTATTTGTTTTCTAAGGCCTAAAATCTAGTCTAACCTATGCTCAGAAGGAGCAGCCATTCCTGCTTTTCTCAAGGCTCCCATTGATTGACCAGGATTCCCTAATCATGGGTTGAGATAAGCTTTCTGAATACAAGAGCAGTGGTCACTGATCAAAATTAACTGATATTAGTGCGTATCTCTCAATGAAAACAACATTAAATAAATGCTTTCTAAACTGCACAATTTACACATGCGTTAAAAAGAAACAAGTTAATGATTATAATTTAGGGATATAACATATGAATAATTCATTTTTACATATGCAAGATGGTATTTAAGGTTATAGCAACCTAGTTCATTTTTTATGTTAGTGTTCCTTTAAGACATACGACATGTCAAATTTAGGTGGGCGGCGGGGCACCCATCTGGCACTCAAGGGATTAATTTATTTGAAGTTCTCTTGGTACACTCCACCGAGGGCACTTTTCTTGTTAAAACTGAAACAAGTGTTGTGTTTCCACATCATGCAGCTTTTTAGATCATCGCATCACATACATACCTGGAAACAATCCGAATCTGCCCCGGAGACTTTTTTGCAGTGAATTACAGGGTGTCCAGGGACCGAGACTGATTCTCCGGTGGTGGGGAGTTTCTTCTGAAACTCTGCCCACTTTTCTTCCTTCCCACCCTGTTCCTCTCACTTCCCACCACTTCTCTTCCTTCCCACCCTGTTCCTTCCACTTCCCACCACTTCTCCTCCTTCCCACCCTGTTCCTCCCACTTCCCACCTCTTCTCCTCCTTCCCACCCTGTTCCTCTCACTTCCCACCACTTCTCCTCCTTCCCACCCGGTTCCTTCCACTTCCCACCACTTCTCCTCCTTCCCACCCTGTTCCTCCCACTTCCCACCTCTTCTCCTCCTTCCCATCCTGTTCCTCGCACTTCCCACCACTTTTACTCCTTCCCATCCTGTTCCTCCCACTTCCCACCACTTCTCTTCCTTCCCACCCTGTTCCTCCCACTTCCCACCACTTCTCCTCCTTCCCACCCTGTTCCTCCCAATTCCTACCGCTTCTCCTCCTTCCCACCCTGTTCCTCCCACTTCCCACCACTTCTCCTTCTTCCCACCCTGTTCCTCGCACTTCCCATCACTTCTCTTCCTTCCCACCCTGTTCCTCCCACTTCCCACCACCTCTCTTCCTTCCCACCCTGTTCCTCGCACTTCCCACCACTTCTCCTCCTTCCCATCCTGTTTCTCCCACTTCCCACCACTTCTCCTCCTTCCCATCCTGTTCCTCCCACTTCCCACCACTTCTCCTCCTTCCCATCCTGTTTCTACCACTTCCCACTACTTCTCCTCCTTCCCACCCTATTCCTCCCACTTCCCACCACTTCTCCTCCTTCCCACCCTGTTCCTCCCACTTCCCACCACTTCTCCTCCTTCCCATCCTGTTCCTCCCACTTCCATCCACTTCTCTTCCTTCCCACCCTGTTCCTCCCACTTCCTCCCACTTCTCCTCCTTCCCACCCTGTTCCTCCCACTTCCCACCACTTCTCCTCCTTCCCATCCTGTTCCTCCCACTTCCCACCACTTCTCCTTCTTCCCACCCTGTTCCTCCCACTTCCCACCACTTCTCCTTCTTCCCACCCTGTTCCTCCCACTTCCCACCACTTCTCTTCCTTCCCACCCTGTTCCTCCCACTTCCCACCACTTCTCCTCCTTCCCACCCTGTTCCTCCCACTTCCCACCACTTCTCCTTCTTCCCACCCTGTTCCTCCCACTTCCAACCACTTCTCCTCCTTCACACCCTGTTTCTCCCACTTCCCACCACTTCTCCTTCTTCCCACCCTATTCCTCCCACTTCCCACCACTTCTCCTCCTTACCACCCTGTTCCTCCCACTTCCCACCACTTCTCTTCCTTCCCACCCTGTTCCTCCCACTTCCCACCACTTCTCCTCCTTCCCACCCTGTTCCTCCCACTTCCCACCACTTCTCCTCCTTACCACCCTGTTCCTCCCACTTCCCACCACTTCTCCTCCTTCCCACCACTTCTCCTCCTTCCCACCCTGTTCCTCCCACCACTTCTCCTCCTTCCCACCCTGTTCCTCCCACTTCCCACCACTTCTCCTCCTTCCCATCCTCTTCCTCCCACTTCCAACCACTTCTCCTCCTTCACACCCTGTTCCTCCCACTTTCCACCCACTTTATGATACAATGTCATTAAGCTCCACCCATCCCGCTATTAAGCCTCACCCCTTTGTGATGTGAGTTGCATCATTTATATATCCCAGTCGCACCACATGAGCCCCCTCCTGGGGCTTAAGAGGACAAAGTTCCCAGGTATGACCATAGAACGTAATAAACTGCACCCAAAAAATAGGAATTACAATGAGTTGGAGACCTCTCCCACATTCATGGTGTTAAAGTGTTAGTAATGTCCCAATATAAATAGACTTTATTTTGTAGAGCTTCAATAGTTGAATATAATGCAAAAAACAGTATCTCTCAAACCGCTATGGTTTGAGAGATATCGGCATTCAATCTTTGATGTGTCCTGCTGTCAGTTATAAAGCTGTCAGCAGGAGATCAGTGTCGGCCAACACGGAGGCTCTGCAGCAGAGCCGCAATTGTGTTTTTTAAACAGAATGACTTCTTTGAAATGGTCTAAAAAGTGTCCTTGCAAACCAGGCACACTTTTTAGACCATTCCAATGAAGTAATTCTTTTTAAAAAACGCGATTGCGGCTCTGCTGCAGAGCCTCCGTGTTACAGCTGACAGCAGGACACATCAAAGTTTGAATGCCGATATCTCTCAAACCATAGCGGTTTGAGAGATACTGTTTTTTGCATTATATTCAACTATTGAAGCTCAACAAAATAAAGTCTATTCATTTTGGGACATTACTAACACTTTAAAAGCCGCATTTTAAATCAAAGGAAATAGTGACATTTTCATTTCAACCCTGTGATGCTATTGGTATGTTCCAGGCTTGTTTAGCTTGATGAAGAATGTCCAATGTGCCACATAGGGACAAGCTATGGTCATACTAGCACAGTTCTCAAGCTGGGTTCCCTTGAGAGGTATGTTAAGGCAGTAGAGGACAGGGGAACAAGCCTGGCATTGCAGACATTGCATGTGGATGTGGGAACAATTAATTTCATCGTTATTATTATATTTATTTCACTTATTAAAGGTTCCTTCACTGATTTAGGGTCTTCTTTCATCAAGTCAAATAAACTCACATTGTACAAGTATATGAGAGGTCAATACAAGGATCTGTGCGGTGAGCTATTTATTCCAAGGCCTGAGCAGGTGACCAGGGGACACCCCTTGAGATTAGAGGATAGGAGGTTTAAACTTCAGCAGAGGAAGGGTTTTTTTTACGGTAAGGTCTGTTAAATTGTGAAATTCCTTGCCCAGGGAGGTGGATATGACAGATACAATGGATACATTTAAGAGAAGATTAGATACATTTCTTTCAAAAGGGAACATACAGAGTTATACTGTATCAGTAGGCTGATCAGGAAGGTCTGATAAAGACTAATTTAACTGGTAGCAGGAAAGCTATAAAATTCTCAGTTACTGGGGTATGAGTCGAAGGTTGAACTTGATGGACTTGTGTCTTTTTTCAACCTAATTCACTATGTTACTATGGAACATACCAACTATACCATACAGTTGAAATGAAAATTCTGTAAATTCCCATAGATTTAAAATGGATGTTTAACCCCTTAAATGCTAGAAAGGTCTTCAATGCATTGCTTCACAGTTCTTTAGATACCTCAAGGAGCTAAAACTCCCATTTAAACCTTTCAGTGCCAGAGGGTTGTGTAACGTACTGCTTTGCAGTGCGTTGCGTACCCCTCTGGCACTCAAATGGTTCAGTCAGTTTACTCCTGACATGCATCTGTTTAGCTAGATGAATAAGGCCCATAGTCTTAAACTGCAAGAATTCAGATACAAAAGAAGTTAATCTCTTGGATGTCAGGGAAGATCACCAGTGTATTGCTTCGAAATGCGTTGGGGACCTTGTTAGCCTCCAAAGAATTAAATTGTTTGATTTGTTAGTGGCTCTGCAGGGATTTCATTTGAAACTAAAGGAATCGACCATAGCCAAGCTTTCAGTATATTGCGGTATGTTCTTCCATGATTAGATTTAACAATTGCTCTATGAATGCTGGTACCTTATCCCCTTAGTGACCGGCCGCGCGCCCACACAGCCGGCGCTTAATGCCCGCCGAACTTTTTTCTTTCATTGTTTTCAACGACTTCCTGGACGCACATGTACGTCCTCTGTCACTAAGTGACAGTTTCTGTGGGACGTACATGTACGTCCATTGTCGGGAAGGGGTTAAAGACACACACCGAGGTTAATGTATGAACTGTTGCAATTCTGGAGCAAGCCAACTGCACCATAGGGGCAGATTAAAAAATCCCCAAATTCCTATTGAGTAAAATGGGAATTTAACCCCTTGAATACTAGAGAGGTCTCCAACGCATTTCAAAGCAGTCAAGAGGTTAAAAGTCCCATTCTGATCAATAGGCTTTTTGCACCTATGGTATACAGTTGATGTGCTTATTTATACCTCAGTCTCAATGAGACAATCACCACGAAAAAGAGGAACAATTCTGGGGCAACCCAGCTGTACCATAATAGACAAATAAAAATACCCATTGATTTAAATTAGGCTTTTAACCCCAAAAATGAAAGAGAAGTTGTCAGTGCATTATGAAGTACTGTGCGTGAGACATCTCTACACTTAAAAGGGGGTTAAAGGCCTAATTTAAAGCTGTAAAAATGTGGGAAATTTATGGTTTGGCCCGGAATTTCTCCTCTTGGTCTTTGTGTGTGTTTGTGTATAAAATGCGTTGGTATAGTGGAATGTAATTATATTTTATATGCTGTGATGCCAGCTCGTGCGTTCCGTGCCCTTCTCTCCATCGAGCACACCACGCCCTCCTGGTGCCCACTTCATTCTTAACTCAAAAAGCTGCACGCAGCTCAATCCCATTTGGTTATGAACTCGCCTGGTCTCGGGCACAGGAGATGGATTGCTTTCTGGAGGTTCTGACAGGTGTAATTGTTAAAAGCCTCGTCTGTTCTTGTTTGCACAAAATACATTTTGCCCGACTCTAGAACTTACCTGCTAATCTGCCTTCTCTCCCCATCACTCGATTCTTTGCATGGCACTAAACAAATCCCCTGTTATTTGACCAGATGGTGGAAAATCCATTCTTGTGATAAGTTGCTGCTAGTTTGCATTTAAATTACCTGCGAAAATAGAGCAATTTACTACCCTGCCTCAAAGCATCTCCCTGCTCCTCTCGTCCTCCCCTCTCTCACCCTTCCAGCTCCACCGCTCGTGACTAATTATTTAAATTCTGCCCTGCCAGCTAAACCCCCCCCCCCACCCCCCATCAGTCGGGTTTTGGATTAAAGGGGGCACTTCTGGAGTTTGGTTACTTCTTTAAAAAAAATTCTTAAATCATAAGATAAAATGTATCTCTTTTTATGGTTATATATGCTCAATAAATGAAGATGTTTATGATGGAGTGGAAAATCTAATTGCATGTTTTTATTGTTTATTGCTTGTTTTTGTCTCGGCCAAGCTCGTTTTCCCCTTTCTCTGCCAGAGGGGCCAGCAAAACAGGCATTGAACACCCCTCTGGCAGCAGTGAAGCAGTTAATTGATCTTTGCTGTTAGTGTGTGTATGTAGCAGTAATTGTTCGCTTCTATTAAAAATGAGTATGTGTTCTCTGCTGTTAGAATCACAAGAGTGTTTGTGTGGTACCGAATTGCTCTTCCCTGTTAGAAATGTGTGTTGCACTTTATTGTACTTTGCTGTTAGAAACACAAGTGTGTGTGTCACTGCATTGTTCTTTGTTGTTAGAAACATGTTCGTGTGGCACTGAATTGTTCTGCTGTTATAAACACAAATGTGTGGTGCTGAAATGTTGTTTACTATTATAAACATGGGTGTATGTTTCATGGAAATGCTCTTTACTGTTCTAAACACAAGCATGTAAGTGAAGCACTAAATTATTTATTTGCACAAGTGTGTGTGTGTGCAGCACTGAATTGTTCTTTGGTGTTAGAAACACTAGTGTCTGTGTGTGGGGGGGTTGCTGAATTGTTGTTTGCTGTTAAAAACGCAAGTGGATTTGTGGCACTGAATTGCTCCTTTGCTGTTAGAAACAAAAGTGTGTGTCTGTTTTCATGTGTGTAGCACTGAATTGTTCTTTGCCATTAGAAACACAAGTGTATGTGTGAGAGAGAGACACTGAATTGATTATTTGTTACTAGTTGAAGAGCCTGTTACACGGGCCACAGTGCCACTGCCAGCCGATCGCGGGGCAGTCATGCGCATTTGAGACGGCCCGCGCCGCGGCTGATACAGAGCTGGATGCTCCATGACTGAGTCGTTACACACGTTTTAGCTAATTATTATATAGGATTAGAAACACAGATGCGTGTATGTGCAACACTGAATTGTTCTTTCTTATTAGAAACACAAATGTGTGTGCATGTGAGACACTAAATTGTTTCTTTGCTATTAGAAACACAAGTGTGTGTGTGAGACACTGAATTGTTTTTGCTGTTAGAATCACAAGTGTGTGTGTGACACTGAATTGTTTTTGCTGTTAGAAAAACAAGGGTGTGTGTGTGTGACACTGAAGTGTATCTGTGCGAGTGTATGTGTGCGAGAGAGACACAGAATTGATTCTTTGCTATTAGAAACACAAGTATGTGTATGTGTAGCACTGAATTTTTCTTTGCTGTTAGAAACACAAGAGCATTGTCCTTTGTTGTGAAGTGTTATCTGTGCAGGTGCATATGTGTTTTAGATGTAAAATATTTGTATGTAAATAGGTGCTTACCAGATTACAAAACTACGATAAGGATCAAGTGGAAGATTAAAAATAAATAAATTAAAATAAGTTGCTTCCGCACATCTTGCTGGTTAGCTCACTTGTTTGGGAGAATGAACAGTGGATGATATAAATTCACTCAATGTCTAACAATTTTGGGACGTGATATTTTCCTTTCCTTTTACTTATGATCCCCAGGATTTCTTTTAACCCATTGAGCGCCAGATGAGCTTATGGTACAATGTGTGGATTATCACTTTAACATCCAACAGTTTAACCTTTTGAGTGCCAGAGAAGTATCCAATTCATTGCTTCACGATGCAAAATGTGTAAAATGACAGTGCAGTTTTCAACACTCTGATGTGAAATGCTTTAAAACCTAAATGTAGATACGGCTAAAACCTAAATGTAGATATGGCTAAAACTAAAATGTAGATATGGCTAAAACCTAAATGTAGATATGGCTAAAACCTAAACGTAGATATGGCTAAAACCTAAATGTAGATATGGCTAAAACCTAAACGTAGATAATGCTAAAACTTAAATGTAGATATAGCTAAAACTTAAATGTAGATATGGCTAAAACCTAAACGTAGATACGGCTAAAACCTAAATGTAGATATGGCTAAAACCTAAATGTAGATATGGCTAAAACCTAAACGTAGATACGGCTAAAACCTAAATGTAGATATGGCTAAAACCTAAACGTAGATATGGCTAAAACTTAAATGTAGATATGGCTAAAACTTAAATGTAGATATGGCTAAAACCTAAACGTAGATACGGCTAAAACCTAAATGTAGATATGGCTAAAACTTAAATGTAGATATGGCTAAAACCTAAATGTAGATACGGCTTGGGCTCTAGTCATCCTTCATGGGATTTGATGCAGAGTTTAACCACTTGCTAGAGAGGTCTCCAAAAACGAGTTAGATATCTCTTTAACATGAAAGGGGTTAATATGCTTGACTATAGCAATAGGTAGAAAGGAACAGGCATCCCAACCCTGCTCTACTCTAACCACCAATGGGTTATTAATAGGACTGTTTGTGTGCTTGAGAGCTGCGTGTGTTTTTTAGGATTGCAGGCGATACAGCATGTCCCGGGAGCGCAGTTACATGGCCCAGGTGTTACACGTGTAGGGGATTTGAAAGGTGTGTTATGTATAAATTGCCTGTCAGTTTTTCCCTTCCAGTCTTGTAATGAAATGATGATCGGTAATTTGCATAATCCTTTAAGAAGTCAAATTATGCTGTCATGTTGCAGAGTTAACATGCTAGTGAGGAGCTCGGAGGCTCACACCTAATTAGAATGTACCTTGCAGGACACTTACATTTAGACAAACCCAGTGCCTCTCTCTCTCTCTCTCTCTCTCTCTCTCTCTCTCTCACTCAGTCTCTCTCCCCCCTCTCCCCCTTCCTCCCTCTCTCTTCTGTCAGGCACTCTGATTTTCTCTATTCTCCAGTCTCTCTTACATGTCTATGTCTCTGTCTATCCCACACCTGAGTAGTACTGTAGCCCCTTCCCTACTAGAAGGGTTAAAGAGGAAGTACATTTTTATTATATATAAATAAGTATTAGGGCTTTTTCCTTTCCCCATTACAGGGAGATCCTTAATGCAAAACGTGTCAGAGAATAACGATTTTTGGGGAGTCTGAGCTTTCCTCTGGCCAAATGGGACTGTTGCTATTGCTGTCTTTTGAGACAGTGGGATAGAAGCACTAGGGGTGATAAAGAGGTGATAAAGTGGAGATGACTTCTCCAGGTCCAATGCTATGCTATTGAGCCTATGCACTAAGATCTCCAAAGTTGGAGAAATCTTAGCTGGATAGATCTTCGTGCAATGACTCCATAGAATAACACAGGAACTGGAGAAGACATAAAATGGAGATGTTTATCACCTCTTTATCACCCCTTAGTGCATCTCCCCCATTGTGTTGCAGGTATGTGTAGATGAAATAGTCACAGTGCCTTCCTGTAACACCCCTGCCAGACAGAGGCCATCTCTCACCTGATATTTCTATAGTTCAGCCCATACTTGGTGTCTCTTTTAACTCGCTCCCCCCTTTGAATTATTAAAAAGTAAATCTGAGGGAGTTTGTGTTAGTCCATTCAGGACCAGAGGGACATGCAAAACGTTGGAAAAGAAATGTGTTGCACATCCCTGTGGTTCTCAAGAGATTAGTATATGGAGGCTCTGGCACACACACTTCCCCCTCTCCATGTTTAATGCACAGGAATAATCCTGATGAGGCTGTGGAGACTCATGTGCTGAGTTGTGTCCTGCTCAGCTTTGCTCGGAGAGTGAGCCTGCCCATGTGCTTCTCTTTGGAGAGTGTTCAGTATGGGCAGGCACACGTCCCAGCACAGAGCTGAGCAGGACACAACTCAGCACAGGAACCTGTAGGTACTAGTCCCATTCACGCCTCAGCATTGTTCCTGTACATTTATTATGGGGGAGATGCCGGAACCTCCACATAGTAACAGTTGAGGTGCGGGGTGTGTGTGTAGGTGACCACAGCATTACTTTTCAAAATGGAGGGAAAGGGGTGTGTGCCAGATATTAAACTTTTGAGGGCCCGTAGAACAAGGATGGGGTGACACAGTGTATATGTTGTTCTGTGATACCAGTGGATAGTGGAACAAGTCCGGACTGTAAGACAGTGTATGTGTGGTTCTGTGGCTACCAGTGGACAGTGGAACAAGCCCGGGGTGTCAGTCTGTGTATGTGTGGTTCTGTGGCTACCAATGAACAGTGGAACAAGGCCGGGGTGTCAGTCTGTGTATGTGTGGTTCTTTGGCTACCAGTGGACAGTGGAACAAGGCCGGGTGTCAGTCTGTGTATGTGTGGTTCTTTGGCTACCAGTGGACAGTGGAACAAGGCCGGGGTGTCAGGCAGAGTATGTTTCCATGGCTACCAGTGGAACATGGCTATGTTGTTAAACTGTGTGTGTGGTTCTATGACTGCCAGCTCTGCAGTGGAACAAGGTGGGATATCAGACAGTGCTCATGTAACAGTATGTACACTGAGTGTCTGTATCTCTGTGACAATGTGGTTGTGATACTAGGAAAAATGGTGCAATTCTGGGACAAACCAGCTGCACATTAGTGAACAAACACAAACTGCCTTTGATTTGAAGAGTAGTTTTAGCACCTTTAATAGTGGAGAAGTGCCCAGTGCATTACAATGTGTTGGATATCTCTCCAAAATCCCGTGTACTGAAATCCAGATTATAATCAATGGCAATTTGTTGAATTTTTCTATCTCATCCATTCTTGCTATTATATATAATTAGACTTTGTTTCAGAAAGGAGGAAACCTGCTGTTCTCCAGGGTGTTGTTGAACTACAATTCCCATCATCAGCTGGCAGATGAGGATGATGGGAGTTCTAGTCCAACAACACCTGGAGATCCACAGGTTGATTGTCCCTAGTTTATCAGTTTACGTGCCCTTAAGTGGGATTTGAGCCCTTGCCCCTGTGCTGTATTAAAGTTCACACCATCTCCCGCATGCGTTTCTATTCCTCGCTTTTATTTTGTGCAATAAAACACCCATTGAAGGTGATCTGTTTTTCTGTAGTAAATTGCACGCCACCGGCCGTCTCACGCTCCCTCATTTTCCTCTCACACTGGGTTTCTGTTCACACTCTGCACCTTTTACATTCCTCTCCTGCCCTCCTTCCCATTTTCCCCACATAACTCCTCCATTGTCTTGTCCATCTCGCCTCTCTCCGTGTCTCTTCCCGTCTGCCCGTTTCCCTCTCCCATGTATAATCTCAACTAAAATTATAGATTGACCTTATTAACCCTTTGAGTGTCAGAGTGGTACAGAGTTCATGGGACAACTGGTTATTATCCTCTGTCAATTTCTATGGATCTTGTGTGTAAAAAAAAAAAGCAGTTGCGCAACTCTAGGGCCCACCATGTACATTACAGGGAGTGGGTCGTAATGTGTACTGATTTAAAGGTATACTAACAATTAAACATCAGTGTTATATAGACTTAAATACCCAGTACTTCATCTTGGCATCTGTAAAAATGCTCTTTCTGTTTTCTGCTACCAAAATCTAGTCTTACACTTTGGTGCCGTTTCCAGGCCTCCCATTGCTTGTCCAGGATTATCTATGAATGGGCTGAGTTAACGCTGACCCTCTGGCACTCAAAGGGTTAAGATAACAGCCTTTCTCTATACAAGAGCAGTGGGCACGAATCACAATCTGTAAACTGGCTTTTTCTCACATCTCAATACAAACAGCAAAAATATCATTAACCCCTTAAGGACCGGCGGTCCTGGGACGTTTCCGTCCCATAATGACCACATAGGGGCACTTGGACGCGCCGGTACACGTGACTTGTCGCGTGTATCGGAGCGACATTATGGGGCCTGATAGAGATCGCTCCGATCTTGGAGCGGTCAATTTCAGGCCCTATTTTTACTTACAGCGCTCCCGGTAGAGCGCTGTAAGTAAAAAGTACGTGATGTACTATGACCGTCATCGGTCCTTGAGTATTTCAAGGACCGTGACGGTCATAGTACGTCACATGTCGTTAAGGGGTTAAAGAAATGCTCAGTAAACAGGACAGTTTACACATGCATTAGAAAGCAAGTTGAGTATTATATTTTAGGGTTCAACATGAATAATTCATTTTACATAAGCTAGCTGTAAATACATGCTATTTAAAGTAATAGTAATACTTATTTTTTTCAAGATAATACTTTATATGTATTAAAGAATTAAATGAAACCATCTATATATGTTTCCCATCATTTGCATAGTGTAGGAGTAATTGCGTTCGAAAGTTGACCACTCCCGCCCCTTTTATGTATGTCACTGCTCAAGCTGTCAGACTTGGATTCTGGTCTGTGGACCGGACGGATCGTCTGAAGAGCTGAAATAGAAGTGGATACCAAGGAAATCTTCAAAGGTTAGTAATGCCCAAACTAAAGATTATTCTATATGGTAGATTTTACAAAAATAAAGTATTTGCAGAAAGTCCATAAAGGTTTGAGAGATATTCGCCGCTAAACTTTCCCCCTCCCTCCCCTTCTCCTGACGTCGGCGCTCTACTGACAGCAGGGGATATCGGTCCTGGGACCAGCCGGCGGCTCTTCAGCAGAGCCGAAATAGCGAAAGTTAAAAATAATTACTTTTATTGGAACGGTCTACAAATTGTGCCTAGTTTGCAAGCACACTTTGTAGACAGTTCCAATGAAGTATTTCTTTTTAAATATCGCTATTTCGGCTCTGCTGAAGAGCCACCGCGAGTCAGCCAACACAGATCTCCTTCTGTCAGCTTTACAGCTGACATCAGGAGAAGGGGAGGGAGAGGGAACGTTAGATATGAATATCTCTCAAACCATAAAGGTTTGAGAGATGGGACTTTCTCCATATACTTTATTTTTTTAATATCTACAACAGGGCTCAAAATTTCCACTCGCCACTAGCCAATGGCGAGTGAAAATTTAGTCCTGGCGAGTAAAAATTCAGCCCTGGTGGGTATGTTATGGCTTATGGCCCTGATCTACAATATTGAATCCACTTAAATACGGGCATTACTAACCCTTTAATACATATAATATATTATCTTGAAAAAATGAAGTGATACTATCCTTTTAAAGTTTTTTGGGGTTAGTGTTCCTTTAAAACTTTCGCTAACCTTATCTGTCACAAACATACATGATCTCTCATTATTTTGAAACAAGCAGCCTGGGGCATATGTGTAAAGACAGAAATGGAGTAAGTCTGAGTCAAAACAACTGTTCAATGTTTATAAAATTAACTCCTTTGACTCTAGGGAGGTTGGACACCATTCTGACTCCCAAGGGAATTACAAGTCTCTTTAAGCCGTTGGGTGTTTCAATTTGTTGCGTAAGCGGCAGTTGTTTTTCGCCAGCATTGCTGCATACAAAAAAAGTGGGTAAGTAATTGTGGTCGCAATAAATGACCCACTTTTCTGTATAAAAGACCCACGAGTGCTGCCCATTTCTTGGTTTTGTTTGTGTATTAATATTATGGGATTGTGTACTAGGGCAACTGTTAGCCCCTTAAGGACCAGTGGTCCAGGAAAGTTACCTTCCCTTAAGGACCGCTTTGATCCTTGCTGACGCATAGGTACACGTGACCACTTACATGTTCCGATGTGCCGAGTCGGTATCTGAGAGCGACCACTCTGGTCTTGGAGTGGTCAGTTTCAGACCCATTTTTACTTACAGTGCTTCCGTAGGACATGCTAGGACTGTCACCAGTCCTTAAAGCGGAACTCTCATCAACATCACATTTAGCCCCAAATCCTTAATATGTTAGTGATATTCATAGAAATACTTGCCCAGAGGCGTAACAAGAAGCTGCCGGGCCCTGGTGCAAGAATTGCCATGGGCCCCCCCCCCCCGATCACATTGGCCCCCTTCATCTCCACATTGCCCCTTCCACAATACCCCCTTCATTTCCACAATGCCCCCCTTCATCTTCACATTGCCCCTTCCACAATGCCCCCTTCATCTCCACAATGCCCCCCTTCATCTCCACAGTGCCCCCCTTCATCTCCACACTGCCCCTTCCACAGTGCCCCCTTCATCTCCACAGTGCCCCCTTCATCTCCACAATGCCCCTTCCACAATGCCCCCTTCATCTCCACAATGCCCCTTCCATAATGCCCCCTTCATCTCCACAATGCCGCTTCTATAATGCCCCCTTCATCTCCACAATGCCCCTTCCACAATGCCCCCATCATCTCCACAATGCCCCTTTCACAATGCCCCCATCTTCACATTTCCCCTTTATCTCCACATTGCCCCTACCTCCAGTCCCTGGTGGTCTAGCGGAGTGTCTTTACAGATCTGTGTCTCCTTCAGCACAGATCTCTACAACTGAAGCTCCCGCGCGCCACTCTAGTAATGCAGAGGCTGGGAGATGATGTCATCTCCCAGCGCTCTGTATTACTAGAACCGCGTGCCGAATGGGAGATCTTCTGATGCGGGCGAGGGGGTCGCAGGGGGTGGCCGGGCCCCTGGAATGACGGGCCCAGTCGCAGGTACGACTGCTGCGACCCCTATTGTTACGCCACTGTACTTTCCATTTGCAGTACAAGTCCAGCATATGTAAGAGGGAGAACGTTTTCGGCAGGCAGGCATGGCTGGGATCTTGCAATAGGCGCTCTCCGTGCCTGCTCTGTGGGTCTCTTCCAGTGCCTTTTGACACAAAGACATTCAACTCATAAATTGTGAAGTTGAAGAGGACGGACAGCGGAGACACAGAGATGCCATCTCTGCAAGATGTCTGCTCTGTTCCCCACTGCCTGCCTGCCGAAAACATTCTCTCTCTTACTTATGCTGGACTTATACTGCAACTGACAAGTATTTCTATGTATATTGCTAAAATATTAACGATTTGGGGCTAAATGTAATGTTGATGAAATCTCCGCTTTAAGGGTATAAAAACCGGTGATGGTCCTGACACATCACTGGTCCTTAAGGAGTTAATTTAAGAGGGAGTGCAGCACGTACAGGACTTCAAAAGATGTGATGAATCAAAATGTATTGAATACGTATCCTGAGGAAGCCTACCGGTAGGCACTGGAAACGTTGATCAATTAATTTTGATTCATCACATCTTTTGAAGTCCTGTGTGTGCTTGTGTTCTACAATCATTATACTATTTGCTCCTACATTAGCACCCAGGCAATAATCTAGCTAATATATATTATACCACTGCTGACAACATATATGAAGAAATGTGGAACAATTCTAGGTTAAACAACTGAAACTGTTAAGAAACAAATTACATTCCCTCTGATTTAAATTGGGCTTTTAACCCTTTGAATGCTACAGAGGTCTCCAACTCATGTCTTCGCAATGCGTTGGAGACCTTTCTAGCATTCAAAGGGTTAAAAGCCTCATTGAAATCAATAGGGCTGTTTTTTGACCTAGAATTGCTCAATGTCTGTCTTTATACATATGCCCCTATGAATCGTACATTGTCTTGACCAGACAGATACTGGCTGCTCATTTCAGGGAGAGGAGCATGCTGGGATGGAAGAGATGTTGCCTTCCCCAAAATGTATTTAGTTTTTGGAGTTGGACGTAGAGGCATAAAAGAACTGGCAGATGGAAATCTGGAACTTGGCCAGATATGTCATTTCGACTCAGTGTCACCCTGTAATGGCTTCTTGGAAGTTTTATTTCTGTCTGTTAACCCACTCCCTCCTTCTTGCCAAAAAGACATTGAAGGGCAGTGTATAATCTGAATTACCAATAAATAGGCCATTGACCCTTTCATACTTGATGGGCAGGAAGTGGTTGAGTGCCAGTGGAGGGCTCTGTTCACCACTCTTACACTCAAAGGGTTAAGATGCATGTGGACGTGCAGTGTAGTGTTTCAGATATCAATGGTTAACGTAATCATTTGGAAATCATGCAATTTAGCTGTGTTAAGAACCTTTGGGGTTATATACACGGTACCTTTATGTTTCAAGGACACTTTCCGAAGGCTCCTGTCCGATCATAGGAATACATTGATTGTTTGCTGAATCTCTAGGAGTCCAGGAAACTCGAGGTGAGTCCCTCTTACACTGGAGGGCTCCTTAAATGCGAGCCTAGCATATCTGTCTGCTATTTATGACTGTTTATTGACAAACTTTATTATCCCCCCCAACACGCATGCGCACACACTCACACGTACACGTGCACACATACACACACACACACACACTCCCTCATTCCTAGTACAAAGACAGTATAGTTCTGCTTATTATATAGTAAAGTGAATATAGAATTTTTTTGTTGTTGTTTTCAACTCATCCTGCTTCAGATCAGTAACACCACGGCCCCATATAACACCTGAGCATTAACTCTTTGGTGTTCATGTACAAACATGATGCTGTGGCTTTAGAGACACAGAGGACCATATTTTCCCTCTAATTCATTTTGTCCACCCCCACAAAGCATATACCCTTTTTTATTAAGGAAAAGTAGGGCTTTCTTTGATGCCACATTTATAGCCACCATTTAATTTGATAATAATATAAAATATGGAAATGTTAAAAAAAATGTTTTTATAGGTTTTTCTGTGTTAATTTGTGCTCATTTGGGTCATTTTTAACACTGATTGGATAAAAGGTGTGAACTGTTGTTCATTCCTCCCAAGTGTCCCTTTTTAGGGGGAATGCTGTCCCTCTGAGGAAAAAATCCCTTTGTCCCTCTGTCCCACAGTGATGTCCCTCTTTTTAGGAGATCAGACTGAGTGGTGTGTATATAAGTGTACATTGCATCAGACCAATAAAATTCACATTCATGTTGGCTTAAACTTCAGTATATGGGTTTTTAAATTAGTTTGTGTAAATAAAATAATTAGCACTTGCTCCAAATCATTTATCCAGGTACATACAGGTATTTGTCCTGTTCCCATTGCCTTATTTTTGTCCATTTGAGGCACTGGGAGATCTGTCCTCTGCTTCTGTGTTCCTCACAATCATAGTGAGGAAGTGGGAGGCAAAGAACACTGATAAAGGCAATGTATAATTTACATTGCCTTCGTCATTGGCTCCACCAGCACATGTGATCACCATAGCATTAATCACATGAACCGAGCCACCATGGGGGGGGGGGACCTAAAATTGACACCACTGGTCCTGGAGCAGTCAGTTACAGCCTTCCCAGCATGATCACAGAGCTCCCTGAGGCTTGCTGCAATCATTTTACCTTTGACATGCCAGGACTGTCACCTTTCATGGCCTTTTCATGGATGAACAGTTTGTGACAACATCTGCTGAAGAGCCTCCGGCTGGTCGCACGACCAGAATCTGTTGCTGACAGCTTTAGAGCTCACGTCAGGAAAAGGGGAGTGAGGGGGGGAACTTTATCTTTGTATATCTTTGAAACCATAGAGGTTTGAGAGATGGTACTTACATCGGTTATGTTTGTAATATCTGCAATAATATATTTTATTGCACACAGACTTTACTGTCCCTTTAATCGCAGGTAATAATACTGAGTTCCACAATGCAGGTGCAAAGAGGCTCATGTACTAAACAAAACTGAAGCAATCCTGGGAAATACCATCTGCACCACAGGGGACAAACAAAAACAAATCCTATTGCTCTAAGTGGAGCTTTTAAAGGGATAATAATGTTTCATAATAAAAGCAGCTCTAATTAATCATCATAGTATTTGGACCTTGAAGAGTGTTATTTCAATTTTGTCAGAGTTGTAATTCAATGACAAAGTAACCCCCTCCCGCCCCTTTTACTGATGTAACACTGCTCAGCGAGTGCAGAAGTGAGGTGCCCAGGTAGACTGCAGAGAGGGACAATCTTCAATTAAGATAAGGGAAAAACTTGACAAACTTGTCAAAGGGGGCAGGGATTTCATTGTTCTCATAGGAAGAAGATTGTCCCCTTCTGTTATCTGTCTGGTCTATGGACTGCATTCCACATCTGAGAAGAGATGGATCACACTAGGTAAAAGGGGCGGGAGGGGAAACTTTGCTTGTGAATATCTCTCAAACCATCAAGGTTTGAGAGAGAAGACTTATATCGTTCTTCGTGTTTTTTTAATGCCTACAAAATAAAATAAAGCTAAAACGAAGTATTACTGTCCATTTAATTGCTTTAATACTAGAGAGGTCTCCAGTTCTTTGTGAAGCCATACACTAGAGACCTCTCTAGCATTCATGGGGTTAAAACTCTAATTTAATAATTAAGATTCGTCAGTTCTTCCCATGAGATATGATTGGCTTGCTCCACAATGATTAAAACGGGGTTTTCCTCTTGAATACTAGCACATTATCCAGAGCATAAGTTTTCAATGCACTGGAGAGCTCTAGAATGCAAAGTGTTAAAATGCACATTTAAATAAATGGGAATTTTAAGAACGTTTATTTGTTATAATCCTTTGAGTGCCAGAGAGGTATCCAACGCATTGCGTTGCAATGCATTGGCTACCTCTCTGGCACTCAAAGGATTGATTGCTTGGGAGTTGGGACACTCATTGAAGCTCATTGGCTATTGCTTAGCCGGGTGCTACTTCCTGTCAGAGGCCTGGACCCCAATGAAAACTCTGAATCAGAAAACTATGAGGAACGCACACAGGTGTAGTGAGGTGCGCAATCCCACATATTATTATTTAAGGATTCTGAAATTTTATTTTTTCCTCCAAAATTGCTCCCGTTCCACTTAGTACATCAGCCTCAGCATGTGCTGCACTCCCGATTCATACATGTCGCTACCTGAGTACCATAGACGTTCGCAAATGCCTTGCATTGCACACCCCTCTGGCACTTACAGGGTTAATCCAGAGACAGAGTGGATATTACCCCACAGAAAAATTCAGCTCACAAAGCGGAGCGGCGGGAAGCCTGGAGAAAGAGAGTCGGCAGGAGATCAAACCCATCAGAGCACCTGAACATCTCTCCCGACGTGCTGCTAAAAACACAGAGCTGCCAATTGCTAGCAATTGATTCCATTTTCTGGCGCAGGGAGGAGGGAGGATGAGCGGGGCCCAGGGAGGCACAGGAACCTGACGCTGTTTATCCGAGAGCATGATGTGAGAGTGTGTCTCTCTCCTCAAAACATAATCGCACAATTTCTCTAACTCCCCGGGAAGATAGCACAGGTTTGGCAGAGAAGGGAGGGTAAAGAGGAGAGGTGGTCTCTGCTCTCTGATAACCCCTCATGTTGCCAAGCACAAGAATGTTTAATTCCAGATGTGGGATAACATTGTATTCATACTAGTGGAAAAGAGGAGCAAATCTGCACAATAAAGGAGAAAAAAAATTCCTATTGAATTCAAGTGCAGTTATTATGTTTCACTAAGTCGGCTTCTATGGAAGAAGACGTAATAAAAGGCCCAGGGGTGCAATATGTAGCCACAAAATGGCTGCTGTTTAGGATATCAGGAAACTGATCCCCAGAACTAGAATGAAAACCAGCAGTATGTAGTTCTCAATCACGTATTTTACAGGTTGCATTCATAGCCTCCATAGACCCTCTGTTTGTGACTTTCAAACCCAATACAGAAGGTCTACTGTATGGCAGGGGTCTCCCTACAAGTAGCTTGTGAGCTACTGGTAATTCTACCACAAAGTAGCTCTCTCCAGTCCAACTGGGTATCAAGCTATCTGACCTGCCAGAGATATGTCAAGTGTTTGAAATCTGCTCCCCTATAGGCTGCAGCCAGTCTGGGCAGAGCTTTTATCTGCGGCACCCAGCAGTGGTCAGTCAGAGAGCTGTTAGTAATGCAGAGCATTTTCATGGTTTTGCTGTCCTACTCTCATAATAGCTGCTTACAGGGTTATTCCACATGCTGTGTAAAGAAGACATATAGTAAATGTTGTGGGAAATATGTGGTGTTTAAGTGGGGAAGAGCCATAGTTTGACTTCATATTCACTCACCCATTGTAACAGAGGTTGCCAGCTTTCTTAAAATGATTTAATAATAAACCATTGTAACTTTAAACACGCATAGTAATAAGGGATAGTGTCGTTAAAGGGGAAATTTCACCTCTAATACACTTTGTGTCATAAAATGGTATGTGGATTGTTTTTTTTTTTTTTCTAATTACATACTTTAGTAGATATTTGCTTTTAAAGGGATAGTATTGCGATAAAATAATAACACAAAATATTGTAGCTATTAAAAAACTAATCTAAATGCTCCCACTCCTATCTCTCAAACCTTTATGGTTTGAGAGATAATCACAGCAAAAGATTTTCCCTCCCTCCCCTTTCCCTGACGTCAGTGTCTAGCTGACAGCAGGGGAATCCAGTCCTGGGACCGTCTGAGGAGTGGGGACATTTAGATTAGTTTTTTAATAGCTGCAATATTTTGTGTTATAATTTTCTCACAATACTATTCCTTTAAATGTAGACTTGATGTGGGCACTTCTTTATTCTGTGGCACAGGTGAACGTCGGCACAGCATTGCAGGACGTCCCAGTCCTGAAATTCTCCTCCCACCTCCCTCCTACCTCTCCCAGGGAGCACGTTCACGATTTCCTTCGTATTTATGTGCATCACGTCTGTTGTAACAGCAAGCACTCTTTGTCATTATACTGAGCTTGCAAGCTCATGTCATGAATGGAGGTGTGGCCGTGGGTGGAGCTAAGGGTACCAAGAGTGCCTTGCTGAGGGGCACCTGGGTTGTATATCTGAACCTGTTTGCACATAAGTCGGTGAAAGATAGATAGTTGGATCTAGTGTGAGCCTTCTATGACTTGGAATCTGACCTATTTACTAAGTGGTGTTCACATTGGTGAAACTGTTGTGATAAGAACACATGCAAAATGCATGAATTTGATATCATTATTATGGGTGAAACAGTTCACACAGGTCATAATACCATTTTATGCTGCAGGTAGATGCAGCATGCTACAAGTTCCCTCTGAAAATAAGGCTGTTCTACTAAAGTAATAGTAACGTGTGAACATAAACCCCCCCTTTGATTACTTTTCATAGTTTTTTGGCCATGTACAGTGTTATTACAATACTATCTAATGTGTAGGTCAAGAGTAAATAAATTATAAAGTGTCCCCCTCCCTCCCCTTTTACCTACATAATGCTGCTTTACTCAGAGCAGCAAGACCATCTGGATGGATCTCAGTGAGGGACAATCTTCTGTGTGCTTAAAGGGATAGTAATACTTCGTTTTATCTTTATTTTATTTTGTAGGCATTAAAAAAACATGAACGATATAAGTCTTATCTCTCAAACCTTTATGGTTTAAGAGATATTCACAAGCAAAGTATACCCCCCCCCCGTTCAGCCAGATCAGAAGGGAGGTGCTCAGGTAGACTGCAGAGAGGGACAATCTTCAATTAAGATAAGGGAAAAAGCTGAAAAGCTTGTCAAGGGGGGAAGGGCTTTCATTGTTCTCATAGGAAGAAGATTGTCCCCTTCTGTTATCTGTCTGGTCTTACAACCAGATTCACATCTGAGAAGAGATGGCTTACACTAGGTTAAAGGGGCGGGAGGAGGAAACTTTGCTTGTGAATATCTCTTAAACCATAAAGGTTTGAGAGATAAAACTTATATCATTCTTCATTTTTTTTTAATGCCTACAAAATAAAATAAAGTTAAAACGAAGTATTACTATCCATTTAAGGAAAAACCTGCTCTCCTTCGTCAAGCGTGGGGCAGAGTTTTCCTTAGATTGTCCCTTGCTGTGATCTGTCCGGTCCAATGACCAGATTCCATTTCTGACAGGAGGCGGATTACAGTATGTAAAAGGGACAGGAGGGAGGCACTTTATAATTGAATTACTCAAACTACACATCGGACAGTTTTGTAATCGCACTTTACATGGCCCAAAAGGTATGAAGAATTATGAAAGCTGCATTTATGTGCACACATTAAAGGGATTGTAATGTCGCAAAAAAAAGTATCTTCTAAATGGTAGCTGCAATAAAAAAACATTTAATGCACTTAATCCTTTCTCTCAAACTGTTATGGTTTGAGAGATGTAATAAAATAAAGACCCCTGCTCCCTCCTCCTTCTCATGCGTCCACTGTACAGCGGACGTCATGAAATCCTGCTTCCGGGACCAGACGGCGGCTCTTCAGGAGCACTGTCATCTAGATATCTAACTATGATTACTTCATTGGAATGGTCTACAGCGTGTGCTTGCAAGCCAGGCACACATTGTAGACCATACCAATGAAGTAATTATACTTAGATATCCCGATGACAGCTTTACAGCTCGTCAGGCAGAAAGGGGAGGGAGCAGGGGTCTTTATTTTCTTACATCTCTCAAACCATAACGGTTTGAGAGAAAGGATTAAGCACATTAAGTGTTTTTTATTGCAGCTACCATTTACAGGATACGTTTTTGGGGACTTTACTATCCCTTTAAGAAGAATTGGAGCTAATTCTTTAGCAAACCAACTTCACTACGGGTAACAATAAAAAGTCTGAAAATTCACATTATGGTGGACTAACACCTTCTAATAATAACTCCCCCCTACTTATTTTACTATGGACAGAAAATCCCAATATCCTCTGTGAACTTAAGTATGTCGCCTTGGTTCAAGAGATGACATCTTCAGTCAGTCCTGAGTGTCATGTCCATGGAGGCGGACATGACATTTACTAGCAGGACAGGACCTCAGACACTATTCACTACACGTGGTTACTTTAAACCAGTGTTTCTCATAGTTACCAACAGTGCAGGTTTTCATTCCATCACTGCTTATTAACAGGTGGATAATGCGTGTCTCAGTCATCAGAGGTAGCCTCACACCCTGACCTGTTGGTATATCCTGAGGACCAGAGATGAGCCACTGTCTTAACTCTTTAAAGACCAGAGGGGTGTGCAACACATTGCTTCACAATGCATTGCACCCCCCATCCTTAAAAGATTAATTTGCATTGTTCTCTGCCTGCCAGCATCTGCTATGTCTTCCTCTAAAGTTACTCTGATTCTTCTTAGTACATTGACTTGTTGTTTAATGTACCTATGGATTTGTAGTATGGGTTCAGTTTAATTGCACAGATAACACAGGTAGTGGACTTTTCAGTGTCATGTCGTTCCTACTTTTAGACTGAGAGAAAAGGAATTACATGTAAGATTTAGTAAAATCACATCTATTTTTAATTAATTTCCATTCTCATCGAACTCTGCTAAAAAAAACAGTAACCTGGATCTGAGTCTTTCTTCATCTAAAGGTCTGACAGTTGCCCCATCTGACCTGTGGCTAATCAGTTTTTAGCTTAATTTGTCATCTCTTCATCCTTTTCTCCAAATATCCATGTGCCTTTTCACATCACATCATCTCATTATAAGCTAAATACTTGTCATATGCGATTCTATGAAGTCTTCTTATGGCACTAAGTCCAACGTCACACAGGCATTGCCAGCACAGTGTTGTTACACTGCTGAAACCTCCTGTAGTCATACTTCTTATGTCCCTGCATTTCTCCTGTGATTCTATTGCAGGGCCAGTGCTGTAGGTGTGACTACTGGGAAGCCTATATAGAGATCAACCAAACATAATTGGCTTCCTTTGTGCGCCGCTATTGGTCAGATCATTGCAAAGAGTATCACAATGGTTCAGTCGACTGCTTTGTTAGCAGTTCTGTTCCATTGGTCGCCATGCAGATCAGCTCTGCTGTATCTTCACTGTGTTCTGCACTGAGCACAGTAATGCTACATCAAGCTTCTTTGGGACTATCGTTAGGTGATGGTTGCCCTTATGAACAGACCTATACACAGCAGGAAATGGGTACCATTGTGTTAGATGGGGATGTTCACATGAGCTACTATCACAATGTATGTCCCTGATCAACTCAGGATGCTGCATCTTTGCTGTTTTTCCCTCCAAAATGCAGGAAGGATGCAGGATGTTGGCCTCACTGTATAGTGATATGGTTTACATTGCCGATTGTTTCGTTGTGATGCTTTTGCAACAATCAAGTAGAGGCCCCGTGGGTATTAGCGAATCATGTTTGACTGACACCAATGTGTTTTGCCCATCAGCTACACCTCCAGTGACTGGATCTCTGAGGGAGCGCTGGTACAGGCGGCATGATTGGCGTACAGTACAGCAATGTTATGTTGTTTGTGTGAACCTAACCTGCGAGACACTGCACTGATTTCTCCTGTGTGTACTAAGCCTAAATGAGAGAGGATTAGCATCCAGATGAAGTTACATTCCGTATGGTTTGATAGGGAAACATTACATAATCTCAAATATCACTAAAAAAAAAAAAAAAAAAAATAAGCTAAATAGATATAATCATCTCTATATTGCATTATCTCCTCCTGTACTGGCAGAGCAATGCGTTGTGTGCCCCTCTGGCACTCAACGGGTTAAAACTGTGTGATCTATTTTGCGTGTGTGTGTGTGTATTTTTTTTTAGCCGTAACTTTCCATTTATCAATTTGCAGAAAGCTAAGGAGAAAAAAAAGGCTATTTTAATTAATCCCCTAATTAACACTCTTCAGGCACCTGGAGCAGAAGCTGTAATTAGCACCGGTGTTAAAAAGCACAAATAATTTTAAAGGTGTCATAAAAACATAAGAAAAAAAAAAAGTACATGATTTTGGTTCCCTGGAGCTTATGTGTTAACCATTGTGCTGCCAGTACAGCCACAAATCTGTGGGAATAGCCGTGCTATGACCGTCACGCGGTTTTAGCTTTAACCCCTTAAGGACCGACCACGCACACACGCGCAGGGAGCCTGGAATTCCATGACAGCACAGGACCGTCATGGGTCCTTAATTGGTTAAACAAAGAGAATACTTGAGGTTAGTCAGATCTCTCAAAACGTTATGGTTTGAGAGATGTACGAAGATAAAGATCTCCCTTCCCTTTCCCTGACATGAGCTGTAAAGCTGTCAGAAGGAGATTCTGGTCGGGCTACCAGACAGCGGCTCTTCAGCAGAGCCTAAATAGCAATATCTAAGAATAATTACTTAATTAGAACGGTCTACAAAGTGTGCATGTTTTGTAAGCACACTTTGTAGACAGTTCAAATAAAGTATTTATTTTTAGATATTGCTATTTCGGCTCTGCTGAAGAGCCACCGGCCGGTCCCGGGACCAGTATCTCATGCTGTCAGCTATACAGCTGATGTATGAGAAAGGGGAGGGAGCAGGGAAGTTTTAACATCATATATATCTCAAACCAGAAAGGTTTGAGAGATCGGACTAACCTCATGTAATCTCTTTTTTTAATATGTACAATATAGAAATTACTTAAAGGTATAGTAATACTTAAAATGTAAAAAAAAATGTTGAAGGGTTTATCCCCCTGAGTAAAACAAAGGTACTCCCACTGCTGAAAGGTGTTTTATTCAAAAGTTATTACAGCTCAAAGTTGAATTTTTAGGTGCAATATCACAGTGGCCTGAAATTGTACAGTGGTGCTGTTGCTACACCATCCTATGGAGATTTATGGTCCCGGGACCAGAGCTGTCCATAGGATGGTGTAGCAACAGCGCCACCGTACAGTTTCAGGCCACTGTGATATTGCACCTAAAAAATTCAACTTGGAGTTGTAATAACTTTTGAATAAAATAACTTTCAGCAGGGGGAGTACCCTTGTTTTACTCAGGGGGATAAACCCTAAAACATTTTTTTTTTTTTTTTACATTTTAATGTAAGCTGGAGCTTTCTATTGCCAATGAGTACACTCCAGCTTACATAGAGAAATCCTCCATCATCAGAGGAGGATGGAACTAGGCAATATGTGGGGAGGGAACAGACAAAGACTGACAGACTGCGGCACAGAGCTGTACCCGCCGTCTCTCCTGAAGAGACGTCACTGGCTCCTTTTTAAAACCGTAAATTTTGCCATAGCCTGCATTATATTAAAAAACACACAGATTACATGTTATCGCTATAGGAACATTACACAGAGGCAAACTGAGTAGTGGTGAGAATTCCCCTTTAACAGCTGTCCTTCTGAATTCAGCCATCTTGATCTGATAAACAATTTCCATTGGCTTGCATGGAATCTTTGTTTATTTAACACAGAAATTTACATATAGAAGAGGAAGATCATGGACAGTAGGAGATAGGTAACGATCTGACCTTAATTGACTCGTTTTTTTTTTGTTTGGTTGTTTTGTTTTTTTTTTGTTTTTTTTTTGTGTTGGGGAGTCCAAAACTCGACTGTATTACTAAGTTACAAGTTGAACAGCCCGTTACATGGGCCACAGTGCCACTGCCACTTGGTCGCGGGGCAGTCACGCGCAGTAGAGACTGCCCGCGCCACGGCTGATACAGCGCCCAGCTCTGTATCAGCCGCAGTGCGGGCAGTCTCTACTGCGCATGACTGCAGAACGCGCAGCAGTGTCTACTGCGCATGTCGCAGCGTTACACACGATTTAGCGAATTATTATATAGGATATGTTCTATGCCCCCCCGAAAGACAATTAGGCTGAATATCTAAGAAAAACAGTGCAATTATGGAATAAACCAATTTCACCATAAGGTAGAAATAAAAATTTCCATTGATTTAAATGGATCTTTGAGCCCCTTAAATGTTACAGCAATGCAATGAAGACATCTCAATCACTCAAAGAGTTAAATTATCCATTTAAGTCAATTTGTTGGCTTGTTTCAGAACTGCCCAACTTTCCCTTTGTACATCAGTCTCACGATTTTCACCCGTGTAATGAATAAACATCATCTCTTTGCTCATACACAAATGGGAAATTAACTTTAAACTCTAGAACGCTGTGCCATCTTTGTTCATAGCTTCCTACACAACGCACATTTGGTTCAGTGTCACAGTGGTCAGCTCTGTCATAGGAAAACACCATAGATTCTGTATGGGACTGTGGGTAAAATTTGAAACAGGAATATAAAAAGTTCTACAATTCCCATTAATTAAAATGGATTTTTTTAACTCCTTGAAGGGTAGTGAAGTCTCCAGTGCATTGCAAAGCAATGCTTTGGACACCTCTCAAGCAATCAGAGATTTAAAATACATATTTGAATCAATGGAAATGTTTGCTACAGAACTGCACCATTTTCTCAGTGATTTTTACTTTTCTTGGCTGTAGAACAGTTTTGTCTTACATAATGGCCCTGGAGAACCCTAACAACCAACCCTGTAACCTCACTGGATGGTAGATATCTCTTAAATTGCATTGCAGACCTCTTTAATATCCAAGGGGTTAACACAGAATCAGTATGAAATGTATTGCAATGCTGGCTTGTACTGGTGACCTTAGGCTATGTTCATACTGGGACTGTTTTGTAGTAGTAAAATTGTATGGAAAAAAAAGATTTTGGCTGCTTTTTTCATGCATTTTTACTGCACGATTTAGATAACCATTTGTAGCTGGGGTTTTTTCTCCCAGCATCCCTTGTTCTCAGTACAAACAACTGATGAAAAAGGCACTACAAAACAGCTACCTACATTTATAGTGCAATTCCGTTGTGTTTCCCTTTGAAACCATTAGTAGAAATCTGACAGAGCTGTTGGACCAAAATTGCAGCAAACTGAATTGAGAGTTGTGATTATTATCGTCACTAATTTATACTGCTCTTGCATATTCCACAGCACTGCTGTGCAATTCAGGAACTCAATACAACCCTATTACATCAAACAACAAATGCATACAAATAGTGGAGAGGCCTCTGTTCACAAGAGCTTACAATCTAGGAAGAAGAGCAACAAGTGAAGCACAAGGTTCATTAAGATGGGATTAGTAGTCAAGGCAAGGATTAACTGGACTAGGGTGAATTGCTATGAAAAGGTCTAAATGCAGAGATGTTCCAAAAGTGACAGTATCTATCTATCTATCTATCTATCTATCTATCTATCTATCTATCTATCTATCTATCTATCTATCTACCAGAGGCGTAACTAGAAGCCTCTGGGCCTTGGGCAGACTAGATGGGCCGAATGGTTCTTATCTGCCGTCATATTCTATGTTTCTATGTTTCTGGTGCAAGAAGTGCCACGGGCCCCACCACCACACTGGCCCCCCTCGACCACACTGACCTCCTCTACAATGCCCCTCAATCGTCACAATGCCCCCATCTCCTACCTCCCTGGAGCTCCCGCGCAGTCCTCTTAGTAATTCAGAGCGCTGGGAGATGATGTCATCTCCCAGTGCTCGCTCTGCATTACGAGAGCGCCGGAGGGAGATTGCGGGCACCAGGTGGAGGGGCGACCCCTATAGTTACGCCACTGCTATCTGTCTCTGTCTGTCTGTCTATCTATTTATATCTATCTATATACATAAACTGTTGATTGTTGAGCCAGCACTCTGCAACTGACAATGGATGGCCTGGGTGCCCATCAAAATAATCTCAATAGAACAAAGTAACGGACTGGCACTCATCAGGAACTTTATATAAAATCAAATTATACTGCATGTCGACGTTTCGGCTTATTCCTAAGCCTTTATCAAGACATTTTTTTTAATTATCTATACTGACGTTTCAGCCCAGATAGGGGCCTTTATCCAAAACTTGGTCAACTGTGGGGTACACTTTGCTTGACTGAAGATAGATATAAGCAGGAATAGCAGAAAGCCAATATCCTACATTTGCATGGTCCCTCCCAAAACATACACACAAATTCCAAAATGCAGGCAGTCTAATTGGTCAGAGGATATATTTCTGTTTTTCCTCTCTATGTGATACTGTGCAAAACGAATCAGAATGAACCTGTATCACAGCCCCATAGAGAAAGTACTGTGGTTTACTCTGTTGAGCCCAAAGAAACAGAGATTTGATACGAATCTGATTAAAAATTTTGAACCGTCTCGATTAGCTCAGTCAACCACTTTACTTGGTCTAATCCGCTCAGGCTGGCCAATACCTTTAGTGAAAAATGGGCAATCCAAATCCGCTAAGGCTGGCCAATACCTTTAGTGAAAAATGGGCAATCCAAATCCGCTGAGGCTGGCCAATACCTTTAGGGAAAAATTGGCAATCCAAATCCGCTAAGGCTGGCCAATACCTTTAGTGAAAAATGGGCAATCCTATTGAAAACAACCATATTTCTTTACCAGCAGGTTATAAACTCAGGTGTAATAAAGTAGAGATGATTTCTACAGTGATATCACTTCTTCAGGTCCTATGTTATTCTATACAGCCTATGCACTAAGATCTCCAAAGATGGAGAAATCTTAGTGCCTTGGCTCCATACAATATCATAGGAACTGGAGTCATCTCCACTTTATCTCCTCTTTATCACTCATTCGTGCATAACCCCCATTGTGCATGAGTACTTTATCTCAGAAACTGAGAGGCCCTTTCACAGAGATAGCAAGAGATCAACTATATTTGGCTCTTGATAATTGTTGTGATAAAAGTTGTGATCATCTGCAGCAACTGCTGGAATGAGTAATGGTGCCAGACAGATGGGAGCAAGCACACAAATGACCTCTGTTATGATTGGCTAACATCAAGTGCAGCCCCCAGAGATTGGATTTGTTATAATAACATTTGTCACCACAACATTGGTTCATGTAGCTTCCCCACAGATGACAACGCAACTAATTCCCTGCAGCTAGGTGGGGGATGACTTTGTGACTGCTACATGGTTACCTATGAAGTTGAGCACTTAAAGGAACACTTCAAATGTAAGTGAAATATCCCTTACTCCAAGCTACCATCTGTAAATATTCTTTATTTGATACCTAATGTCTAAACACTTGTCTTAACCATTTAAGTGCCAGAGAGGTATCCAACGCACTCAAAGGGTTAAATGTGCTAAGTTAAGGCAGCATACATTGAAACTTTTTGCAGGGTCGTCTGGCTGTCATTTGCATAACCAAGCTTGCTTGGTGTCTCAGTCTAGATATCACAGTAACATATGTAATCTGTCAGAGATGACATTAGCATTTCTGAATAGAAAAGGATAAGGAAATAACCTTAATAAATTAACTACATTAGATGATGTCACTCATTACGACCTGCACACATATAATCGGTGATCCATCTGTGTAAAGAACATTAGCAAAGCAATGTTTATGATTGGAGTTTTAGGAAACTAGGGGAAGATTCACTTAGCGATGATAAAGAGGTGATAAAAATGGAGATGACTTCTCCAGTGATATCACTTCTCCAGTTCCTATGTTATTCTATGGAGCTTATGCCCCAAAGCTGAGGAAATCTTAGAACATTAGCTCCATAGAATAACATAGGAATTGGAGACGTGATAAACTGGAGAAGTCATCTCCACTTTATCACCTCTTTATCGCCGCTTAGTGAATCTCCCCCCATAACTTACAAAAGATGACAGTTGGTACTGTGTTAACCATAGAAAAACAGGATGCAAATACAGTCAAGTTGATACCTTTATTGGCTAACTAAGCAGATTTAGGATGGAAGCTTTCCAGACCTCTTGGGTCTCTTCCTCTGATATAGAGGCAGATATAACATGCCTGAGGAAGAGACCTGAGAGGTCTGGAAAGCTTCCATCCTAAATCTGCTTAGTCAATAAAGGTATCAACTTGACTATATTTGCTTCCTGTAGAACTTCCAAAGACACCAAAGTACTATTATGAAATGGAGTAATCAGGAGCAAACCAACTGAACCACAGGGGAGAAATAAAAATTCCCACTTTTAACCAGAGGGGTCTTCAACGCAATGCATTGGAGACCAATGGGAATTTTTATTTCACCCCTAAGATGCAGCTGGTTTCTCCCAGAATTACTCCAGTTCTTAACCCTTTGAGTGCCAGAGAGGGATACCTCTCTGGCACTCAAACAGTTAATAGTACATCAGCTTTGGTATGTGACATGTAAATGTTGTATAATAATTTTTTAGATGTTAGCGTCCTTAAAGAGGAACTACCACCGCTAACAAACTTGCCCCCCAATAATTCCCCATTTGGCGACTAGCTGCTCAGTAGCGCTAGTCGCCAGAATTATTACCTCCTTAATGTAATTTATACCCTGCTCCCGGAGTGACAGGCAGGATAGAGCGCAGACATCTTTCCATAGTGACGTCTGTGCGCCTGCGCTGTCAGTCCCTTTTGGAGCCCAATGGCTCCTAGCAACACCTCCTAGAGCTGGCTGGGACTGACAGCACAGGCGCACAGACGTCACTGTGGAAAGATGTCTGTGCTCCTTCCTGCCTGTCAGTCCATTTTGGTGCCGAATGGCTCCTAGCAACACCTCCTAGAGCCGGCTGGGACTGACAGCACAGGCGCACAGACGTCACTGTGGAAAGATGTCTGTGCTCCTTCCTGCCTGTCAGTCCATTTTGGTGCCGAATGGCTCCTAGCAACACCTCCTAGAGCTGGCTGGGACTGACAGCACAGGCGCACAGACGTCACTGTGGAAAGATGTCTGTGCTCCTTCCTGCCTGTCAGTCCATTTTGGTGCCGAATGGCTCCTAGCAACACCTCCTAGAGCCGGCTGGGACTGACAGCACAGGCGCACAGACGTCACTGTGGAAAGATGTCTGTGCTCCTTCCTGCCTGTCAGTCCATTTTGGTGCCGAATGGCTCCTAGCAACACCTCCTAGAGCTGGCTGGGACTGACAGCACAGGCGCACAGACGTCACTGTGGAAAGATGTCTGTGCTCCTTCCTGCCTGTCAGTCCATTTTGGTGCCGAATGGCTCCTAGCAACACCTCCTAGAGCTGGCTGGGATTGACAGCACAGGCGTCACTGTGGAAAGATGTCTGTGCTCCGTCCTGTCTGTCAGTCCAGGAGCAGAGGATAATTCTCATTAACGCTGTAATAATTCTGACGACTAGCGCTACTGAGCAGCTAGTCGCCAGATGGAGAATTATTGGGGGGCAAGTTTGTTAGCGGTGGTAGTTCTGCTTTAATAACGGCCGTACTCTCCCAACAACTGTTACATACTTAGTTGATGAGGTTGAAAAGAGAAGATCCCATCAAGTTTATCTAGTATAAATGAAACATAATGTTTCTTATTGTAATTGAAATGATCTCATTTGTAGGAGTCCTAATAATCCGGATCATTGTACAGTTACTGTGATCTACTGGCTGTATCTCTAGGGCTGTGCACGTGTGTTCTTCCCTGCCTTGTATAACTTACAGTCCTAGGGAAATGGCCGCTGTAACCAGTGAGAGTGTGGACTGGGAACAGACTATTTAATGTTTCTTGGTTTCATTTCATTTAAAGGAGGGGGAAGCGGGTGGAGCCCAGCTATCACTGCTGATCTCTCCCCAAAGCTCAGGGGGTCTGACAAGTTCCCACCTCCTCCCAGGCGCTGGGGGTCATGGTTCAGAGAGGGGAAGCAATTCAATTTTACATCCTCCCCTGCCCCAGCGCTTGCTGTGACCCCGCACTATTGTTTGCTGGCGGCTGCATGCCGTAGAGACCTGCCGTAATCCTTTCAATCCCTTCTGTTCAAGGCAGTGGCTCGAAGGCAATTTTAAACTCTCCCATGTGGCACTGAAGGGGTTAGTTCTCTCCACTGATGAGATTAGATGCAATTGTGTGACTCACGTTGAGGAAAAGGAATGACAGATTCAGACGTCCAGTCATTAAGCTGCTTTGGCTAATTAAAATACATATACAGGAATGCAAATTGCAACTAATCTGGAACAAATACAAATATCCATAGCTAATGGATGAGTTCAAATTGATATTTGTTCTAATTGCTTAACTCTTTGAGTGCCTGACGGGTGTACAACGCATTACAAAGCAACGTGGGGCAAACCGTCTGCTCTATAGGGGACAAAATGGCTATTTAGAACACAGAGATGATTCCTGCTATTTTACATGTTTCCCATAAAAAGGCAATGGAGTGACTGTATGTATACACTAGGGCAGTTCCTCTGTTGTTAGCCTCTGGTGCCAGTGCATCTAGGTATGGACCACAGTGTCTGATCACTTTAATGCATACTAGTGTACAATCTCTGCAGTCTTTAGGACTTTGATGCCAGAAAGCTACTTACACTTGCCCCATAGCATGTACATAAAATAGTATGAAGTCACGCCATTTTCTGTGCCCCTTGTTTAGTACATAGCTCTAGAAAAGTCTTTGAGGAAAGGATACCCTTAGAGCTCCTATAGACTTCCACAATGTCCTTACACAGGTAGTATTAAGGAGAGAATTCTGGGACAACACAGTCTCACTATAGGAAGGAAATGGAAATTTCCATTCACTTGTCGTGCTCTTAAAATAGAACTAACATGTCACAAAATGTTTAGCTTAACCAAGTCCCCTTCTGGCGACTAGCTGCTTAGTAGCGCTAGTCGCCAGAATTATTACCTGATTTTATAGATATATACTTTATTCCCCAGCTATCAGTAGCACAGAGCGCGGACATCTTGCCAGAATGACGTCCGCGCACCTGCGCTATCAGTCCCAGCGGGTCTAGGAGGTGTTGCTAGGATCCGGCCGGCTCCAGCTGGGACTGACAGCGCAGGAACACGGACATCATTCTGTCAAGATGTCCGTGGTCCGTGCTACTGACAGTTGGGGAATAAAACATATATCTATTAAATCAGGTAATGATTCTGGCGACTAGCGCTACTAAGCAGCTAGTCGCCAAAAGGGGACTTAGTTAAGCTAAACATTTTGTGACATGGTAGTTCCGCTTTAACACTTGAATGATAGAGGTCTCCAACTCATTGTTCAGCAACATGTTGGAGACCCACTTGCATCCAAGGGGTTACAAGCCCCTTTTAATTAAACCAGTGAGAATCGGATAGCTGGTAGCCTTTTTCATGCTATAAATATCCATTTTTCATAGCTTTATAGTTTAATTTTTGGAAGCTGCATGTTTCACGTTGTAGACTGTGGAAGAAAGCGGTTTAGCTGTGCTTAAGTGGAAATGACTTCTAGAAGCATTTCCTAATTGTATTACAGCATAATGAAATAAGTCAGAGCCCTCCAACTGGCATCCCGCGGGGTCAGACACATCCCACAACAATGCATTCAGAGACCCATAGCCCTCCCGAGAAAGCCGTAGCTTTTATAATATTAAAAAAATGTTTAATATTATCTGGCCTAACACTGGATCTGCAGAAATGTGGTCTGAATAAGGGTTGGAAAACCTGTGGATCTGCAGCTGTTGTTGGACTATAATGCTCATCTCCCTCAGGATGCAGAGAGTTGTAGTCCAACAGCAGAATAAAACTAGTTGCCCGTTAAAGGGATAGTAATGTTTCATAATAAAAGCAGCACTAATTAATCATCATAGTATATGGACTTTGGAGAGTGTTATTTCAATACTGTCAGAGTTATAGTTCAAGAGTAATTCAATGACAAAGTATTCCCCTCCCGCCCCTTTTACTAATGTAACACTGCTCAGGCAGATCAGAAGGGAGGTGCCCAGGTAAACTGCAGAGAGGGACAATCTTCAATTAAGATAAGGGAAAAACCTGAAAAGCTTGTCAAGGGGGGAAGGGCTTTCATTTTCTCATAGGAAGAAAATTGTCCCCTTCTGTTATCTGTCTGTTCTATGGACTGGATTCCACATCTGAGAAGAAATGGCTTACACTAGGTAAAAGGGGCAGGAGGGGAAACTTTGCTTGTGAATATAAGACTTATATTTATAATGCCTACAAAATAAAATAAAGATAAAATGAAGTATTACTATCCCTTTAATGACATACCTTACATCGTTAATGAGGTTTAAAAAGACATGGCAAAATTAACCTTTGCCAGAACTCCTTTGTTGATCAAGAGAGCTAGACAAACTCAGTTGGAGCCATTTCCAATCCTGCCTCGAGAGAAAAAAAAATCCAAAATGGATTTATCGCTGGATTATCATCCTGTCTGGATTGAAACGAAGTGTCAAAGTTGTCAATATTCTTATTTGCTGAAAGGTAACTAAGATGTATTTTTAACCTATCAATGGTATCTGCCAACATTGTTGAGTCTCAAGAATCAAAGGATTTCACATCCATTCTGCCTTTTATTTAAACAAAATGATTTCCTTTGCTGTAAGTAAAAGCGTGTTTTCTCTGAATGTATTTGTTGGACAGAGGTGGAATACAAAATGGCATATTAGTATTTTTATCCTCAGACATGTATATATCAGTGATAATGACACACACTGTAGATACAGGTTGATACAAATGGCAGCACCTGAGTTATTACAATGTTCAGAAAGTAGTGGAACAAGGTAAACACAACATGTGGTGGGTGACGATAGTTTGGCCCAATCACAAAAGCACTGCAACTGTACAGATAGAGCAACAGGAAATGGAAGCTGCATGTGGGCACTCGTAGCTGTAATCCGCGTAATCTGCTACTTAGACATGACAGATCATGGTCAGGATTGGCCACTATTTAAGGTAGATGTTTGTATAGAAAAATGTATAGGTTTGAAAGCACACACTGATAACTAATAAAACATAGCTGTCTATTCTTGGGGATGATTTCCCCTCAGGTACTGCTGTTATCTGGTATGATCCAGAATGATTCCAGTTTTCTTCTGAATGTAAGGACTGCTCAGTAGTAGTAAACCCATATTACATGTCACCGTAGCGGTTTGAGAGATACAGTGTTTTGCATTTAGCTCAGCTTTTTAAGCTCTTCTAAATGCAAAAAACTTTTTTGTGGACATTACTAACACTTTAAGGGCCAAAGATGTGTGCAACTAACTGCTTTTCAAAGCACTGGACACTTGTTCAGTCCTTTAAGGTTAATATGCAATTTGTACATGTGCGTGTTGTGCTGCCAGGGACCTTAAAATCACTTTAAAGGGTTAAACCTATGATTGCTCTAGGGATATACAATGCATTAGATTCTTAGTTTCTGTGGTTCTACATAGGGATTATAGTAGCACCAATGAAATACTTTTATTCTAGTTTAGAACAGGAGTCTACAAACCTCGTAATTTTCTTACAGATGAATCCTGAACATCACATTTCTGTGACACCAAAGGACCGACTGGAGGGGTTTTGTGTTTTTCAGAACCTCCTCCTTTTGGCTTCTTTAGCCCCTCTCACAACACAGGGAGAAAAGTTTTTGAACCCATAATAAGTACAAATGTTTGTTGCTGTTTGTTCAGCTGTTGTTGGGCTAAAACTCCCTTCATCCTCTGCTCTGTTGTGTGACTGATGATAGTAAGAGTCAGGGCTAGATTACCATACCTCTCAAGTGCCCCTCTTAGAGACCCACATCCCTCTGTTCTTTGCCAACCTGCCGTCCCTCTTTTTAGGAGATCAGTCTGTGTAGTGTATATGTAAGTGTATTACATTGTTCCACAGCAATAAATGTCACATTAATGTTTAAGGGTAACATTTTATTTTTGCTTTAAAGGGATAGTAATGTTTCATAATAAAAGCAGCTCTAATTAATCATCATAGTATTTGGACTTTGGAGAGTGTTATTTCAATTCTGTCAGAGTTGTAGTTCAAGAGTAATTGAATGATAAAGTATCCCCCTCCTGCCCCTTTTACTGATGTAACACTGTTCAGCCAGATCAGAAGGGAGGTGCCCAGGTAGACTGCAGAGAGGGACAATCTTCAATTAAGCTAAGGGAAAAACCTGAAAAACTTGTCAAGGGGGGCAGGGCTTTCATTGTTCTCATAGGAAGAAGATTGTCCCCTGCTGTTATCTGTCTGGTCTATGGACTGGATTCCACATCTGAGAAGAGATGGCTTACACTAGGAAAAAGGGACAGGAGGGGAAACTTTATCATTCAGTTACCCTTGGACTACAACTCTGACAGTATTGAAATAACACTCTCTATGGCTCAAATACTATGAAGAATAATTGGAGCTGCTGTTTTTGTGAAACATTACTATCCCTTTAAATTTTCTGCAAGAGCATAACATCTAAAGTGAACATGTCGATACTTTTATATTTCATCTTCACTTCTTTATATTCTTATGTCCAAAGGAGTTTTCTGACTTTGACAGTGAAAGCAGGTCTATGTATTCATGTTGCTGTTCTCCCTGTAGCACTGATTGTTCTGTGTGCTGTGTATGTGGCTTTTCTACACTGTTTCACTATCTTTTTTTTTATCATTGTATCTTTTTTGTGTTCTGGCACTGTGCCTGCTTTAGGAGTCTCGCACAGAATGTTTTGTTAAAAAAAATTCAGATAACGCTCTGCCAGGAACATAAATGTGTAACAAAATAGAGATGAAAAATGTTAAGGTATAGGCGATTAGACTTTACATAATATGCACTTGAAAAATGTATAAAGTCAAAATAAAGGATTATTATTCCTTTAAACTTCACTATATGTGTTTATAAAGTGCCTAAATGAAATACTATGGCCTTGTTCTAAATTATGTATTCAGTTGCATAAAAAAGCTGTCAATAGGTCATGAAGTAACCTAAAAATGATCTGTAATTCCCCATCCACCGCTTACGCCCCCAGCAACACCACCTAAATGAAAAGTGTCCCTCTTTGTCCATTTGAAATGTTGGGAGGTGTATTACATTTCTGGCGATCCTAGGCAAGACACTTCTGATGCCTTCCCATGGCCAACCCCCAGTTTTTACATTACTATGTTACTATAAGAGTGGATAACATTATTTTGCCATTATACAAATCATTGGTAAGACCTCACCTTGAGTATGCAGTGCAATTTTGGGCACCGGTTCTGAAAAAGGATATACTAGAACTAGAGAGGGTACAGCGAAGAGCAACAAAATTAATTAAGGGAATGGAGGACTAGGCATATGAGGAACGACTAGACAAACTTGGTTTATTTACTCTAAAGAAAAGACGACTAAGAGGAGACCTTATCACATTGTACAAGTATATGAGAGGCCAATACAAGGATCTGTGCGGTGAGCTATTTATTACAAGGCCTGATCAGGTGACCAGGGGACACCCCTTGAGATTAGAGGAAAGGAGGTTTAAACATCAGCAGAGGAAGGGTTTTTTTACGGTAAGGTCTGTTAAATTGTGGAATTCATTGCCCAAGGAGGTGGTTATGGCAGATGCAATAGATACATTTAAGAGAAGATTAGATACATTTCTTTCAAAAGGGAACATACAGAGTTCTACTGTTTGTAAGTAGGCAGATCAGGAAGGTCTGATAATGACTAACTTAACAGGTAGCAGGAAAGCTACTGGGGTATGAGGAGAAGGTTGAACTTGATGGACTTGTGTCTTTATTCAACCTAATTTACTATGTTACTATGACTCACAGACCTACCCACTGTTTCCTGGGACATACACAAAAAATAGGAGCAATTTTGGTGTAAACCAACTACTTCAGATTCCCATTAATTTTAAATGGGACATCATTGAACGCTTAAAGGGATAGTAATGTCTTTCATAAAGTACCTCCCTGAGGCTTCTCTAGTGTAAAACTAACACATTGCACTATGTTAAATCACTTACTTTGATGTAGCTCCAAAGATATTACATGTAAAAAAAAATCCCCTCCCCCAGTCCAGGTTTGAGAGATAAGACTTCTATCGTTCTTCATGTTTTTTAAATGCCTACAAAATAAAATAAAGATAAAACGAAGTATTACTAACCCTTTAAGCCTTCAGACACCATGTATCATAAAATCAACAATGTCTTTATTGTATTCCAAAATGCAACATTAGCGTGAAAAAGTATCCAAAGAGAATATAAAAATGTATAGACTGTGAGACATCTTCATGAGCAGGTGTGAGCAAACTGATCAACGCGTTTCACGTGTATGAACTCTTAGTCGTGACCCTTGACAGCTTGACACAGTGCAAGTGGCCAGTATGGCGGGGGGGTGGGCGAACACAACATCCCCTAAAGCTGATTGGAGATAATAGGACGTTGCTGGACCTCTGGCTGTTAGGAAATACAATTGCCTATCACACTCTAGTCAGTTGCCTACTCTTACAAATGGGAAATTCTGCACTGGAGAGAGTTGTAGTCCAGCAACGGTTGCATTGACACTTTTTATGATTCCTGGTCTATTAATATCAAAGGGCCTTATGCACAATAATAAAGTGGAGTAATATGGGATTAATAAAAATTGTCAAAATTCCCATTTATTTAAATGCGCCATTAACCTCTTGAAAGGTGGAGAGATCTAGCAATGCCTTAGAGATTTCTCTAGTGTTCAAGGGGTTAAAACTCCAGTTATGGCAACTTTTTATTTGTCTCCAGTGATGCTGTTTGGATGCCCCTGAATTACTCCATTTTTCAATTGTGAATATGTCCCAAAGAATGTAGGGATGTTCTGCTATGGCCCTGGGGCCATTTGCAGCCGTTGGTCATTGTTAATCCAGACCCTCATGCAATTTCAAGTAATTGTGGACTTTAGCAGTGTGGCAGACATTTAAAGGGATAGTAATGTTTCAAACTAAAAAAGCAGCTCCAATTAATCTTCATAGTATTTGGGCCGTGGAGAGTGTTATTTCAATGCTGTCAGTGTTGTAGTTCAAGAGCAATTGAATGATAAAATATCCCCCTCCTGCACCTTTTACTGATGTAACACTGCTCACCTCAGAGTAGCAAGACTGTCCGGATGGATCGCAGAGAGGGGCAATCTTCAGTGAGCATAAGGAAAAACATGAAAAACCTGTCGAGGGACGCAGGGTTTCCCTTATGCTCACAGTAAGAAGATTGTCCCTTGCTGTGAGCTGTCAGGTCAAGAGACCAGATTCCACATCTGAGGGGAGGTGGCTTACACTAGGTAAAACAGGATACTTTGTCATTCAATTACTCTTGAACTACAACTCTGACAGTATTAAAATAACACTCTTTGTGAAACATTACTATCCCTTTAATGATCAGTATGTAAGTTTATGTAGCAAAATGCAAGCTATCTTGTTAGCCTAGCTATTGATTGCAAACACTCATCCACATATGCTCTCATTTTGTGTCCTTGAGAAAGCATGCCTTTAATGCAATAACATTTTTGAAGAGTATCAGACCTTTACATAATTTTTTTCTCTCAACATTTGGATAACACATAAGAGATGAGCCTTCTGTGTGATAGAGACACGGGTAGGAGACATCTCTATCATCCAAGGGATTAAATATATGCGTGACATGCTACTGATTTGGAAAGTGTCCCTATCAATTCAACATGCATGCACTTTACAGAGCCGGGATAAAGTTAGCTACAGCTTTGAAATCCCCATCTGGAATATTACTGCTGACAGGCTTGGGGTCAGTAAAATTCCTGTAATTCACTGCAGAATTAAAGTCGATTCCAGGAGGAGGGAGAAAAAAAAGAGAGAAGTAATATAGTGTGCCGGTTCCAGCACGCTCCAGGGCTCTGAGACGCTTTGACACATTGAAATATAAACTGCATTTGTCATATCTATCGTCTGCAAATCATATCCAACACCAATCAAGTGACAGAGAAGCTGCCTTTACCTGTATGCAGTCTCCTGTCTTGGCAGGCTGCTCATCTGAGTGCCTTGTTGCACACTTGTCTGAATTATATTGAGAAAATAGCCATTTACTTAGTTTGTAATTTGCTTTAAAGGGATAGTAATACTTAAAATATAAAAACAAATATGTTGTAGCGTTTACCCCCCTGAGTAAAACAAGGGCACTCCCACTGCTGAAAGGTGTTTCATTCAAAAGTTATTAATTTTCAAAGTTGAATTTTTTAGGTGCAATATCACAGTGGCCTGAAATTGTACAGTGGCGCTGTTGCTACACCATCCTATGGAGATTTATGGTCAACTGACCAGAGCTGTCCATAGGATCGTGTAGCAACAGCGCCACTGTACAATTTCAGGCCACTGTGATATTGCACCTAAAAAATTCAACTTTGAAAATTAATAACTTTTGAATGAAACACCTTTCAGCAGTGGGAGTACCCTTGTTTTACTCAGGGGGATAAACCCTACAACATATTTTTTTTTACATTTTAAGTATTACTATCCCTTTAACCCCCTGGGTTCTAGAGAGGTCTCTAATGCATTGCTTCACATCCAATGGGAGAAGATTTTTGCAATGAGATTTTCAGTAACGGTCTACTCTGTGGAGCATGTATCAACCCTTTGCGGGCCAGAGTGGTACGCAAAGGGTTAAGACTGAGGGCCGTATGATCAGAAGAAAATTGGTATAATTTGGGAGCAAACCAACTGTCCTATAGGGGAGCACAAATTCCTATTGATGTAAATGGGAATTTCAAAGCGGAACTACCACCCCACAAAAAAGTTTCCCCTGAAGAATTACCCATCTGCTACTAGCTGCTCAGTAGTACTAGTCGCCTGAATTATTACCTCCTTATAGAGAAATTCTGCTGCTCACTGGACTGACAGCCAGGAAACAGGTCAGACATCTTTGCATAGTGACATCTGTGCGCCTGTGCTGTCAGTCCCAGGAGGCGTTGCTAGGTACCATATGGTACCGGCAGGGACTGACAGCGCAGGCTTGCAGACATCACTATGCAAAGATGTCTGCGCTGTTTCCTGGCTGTCAGTCCTGGGAACAAAAGAATTTCTCTATAAGGAGGTAATAATTCTGGCGACTAGTACTTTTTGAGCAGCTAGTCGACAAATGGGTAATTCTTCAGGGTAAACTTTTTGTGGGGTGGTAGTTCCGCTTTAACCCCTTGAATGCTAGAAAGGTTGTGTTAGAGACCTCTTTAGCATTCAAGAGATTAAAATCCCTATTTAAATCAATAGGAATTCTTATTTGCACCCTATGATTTAGTTGGTTTGCCCCAGAATTCCACCACTTTTCTTTTGATCATACAGACCTAAAGGACCTTATGCAGAAAGCAATTCTGCAGCAAACCAACTGCAACACAAAGGGCCAGTTTCCAAAATCTTATATTGATTTAAAGGATTAAAGCGGAACTTTCACCATATATAAAGTCGCCCTCCAAAAATTAGGCGTATGAGGACTAGCTTCTTATTATCTCACACGAGTAGCAAGTTCTGAAGTAATCCTTATTCTTCAGAAAACGGACGGCCAGACTTCTTGCTATAGAGCTGTCTCCGAGCCTGCACCGTCAATCCCTTCTGGTGCCTTAAGGCACAGTGCAGTGCCTCCTAGAGGAGACAGGGATGAACAGCATAGGCGCGCAGACTTCTCTAAGCCAAGATGTCTGTGTACAAGCCTGGTTTCCGGTCTCCGAAGAATAAGGATTACTTCAGAACCAGGTACTTGTGTGAGATAATAACATTATTAAGAAGCTAGTCACCATATGCCTAATTATTGGAGAGCAACTTTATATATGTATGGTGAAAGTTCTGCTTTAAAGGGATAGTAATATTTAATTTTTCAAGTAAAATCGAGTATTCGCCATTCTTTTTTATAATGACGTGTAGCAAGAAAACGTTATTAAATGCTGCCGTTTTTCATTTATAGTCTAATAAAGTTTTCCCCTCCCGCCCCTTCCACTTACCTCAGCAGCCTCAGCAAGCCAGCCTGGACAGAATGAGACGAGTGACAATCTTCTTCCAGCATAAGGAAAAACCTGCCCTCCTTCATCAGTGGGACAGGCTTTCCCTTATACTGAAAGCGGAAAGATTGTCCCTCGATGCAACACGTCCGGTCCGTGGACCGGATTCCAGATCTGAAGGGAGGCTGCGGAAGTAAGTGGAAGGGGCGGGAGGGGGAAACTTTATTAGACTGTAAATGAAACACGGCAGCGTTTAATAACGTTTTCTTGCTACGCAGCGTTATAAAAAAGAATAGAGAATACTCGATTTTACTTGAAAAATTAAACATTACTATCCCTTTAAGTGATATGCATGTATTTTGAAATGGACGGCATAGCTGTTCACTTTTGATCTGACATATGGCTGGGGCTTTACATTAAAGAATTTCTCATTCAAATATTTGATGCCTTTTCGCTGTTGTGGGAAAGTCTGAACTAAAAGCGGACTAAAACAGACATCATTAATACAGGCAACTGCAGATACAGTGAAAATGCATGCATGGGTACCAATCTGTTGTGTGACGGACACTCTCAAACAGTTAAAGTGAAACTGACCCTTTATAATGACTTGGATCATTTTGAAAGAGCTTTCAAAAACATCTATATTTTTGTTAGCCTTTCTGTATTTAAAACTAGTTATACATTTAGTTTAGGAGATATTTACCTTACTTTATTTGTCAGTTCATGGAAATCAGGCAGCACTGGTCCCTAGTGTATTAAATGAAAACATTCCACTCTCCCTCCCAACTGCCACTTCCCATCAGGAAGTACAAGCTAATTTGCAAAAACTGACAATAAATATCGGAAACAATAGTTTTAATTATAGAATGGCTAACCTAAATAGCCAAATAAAGTGGAACTCACATTTTAGTGCGAGTTCCATTTTAATTGGTTATTGAATGACAGGAATGTGATGACTGTCTGGGCGTTAAGGACCGTTGAAGGTCCTGGCACATCTTGTAAGTCTGTGATCACAGCGCAGCTCCATACAGCACAGTGTTCACAGATACTTCTGTGTTTAAAAAAAAATAATGTGCGCTGGTCTTTAAGGGGATTAAATAAGTGACACTTTCTTGGGGTGCGCTGATAAACTGTACCACTTGTATCACTCCCCCCCCACCACCCTCAAAATTCAGTTGTTTAATCCTTCTGATTTATTCACAAAGTGCCAGGGGTGTTGCTAGGTACTATCTGAGGGGGCTAAAGCTCCAGATCTGTTTAAAGCGGAACTAACACCGCTAACAAAGGTTGTCTTTAATAATTCCCTATCTGGCGACTAGCTGCTTAGTAGCGCTAGTCGCCAGAATTATTACCTCTTCATGAAGAAAGTTGAAGTGATCCTCGGCTGACAGGCAGGACGGAGCGCGGACATCTTGCCCTAGTGACGTCCGCGCACCTGCGCTGTCAGTCCCTTCTGGAGCCGAATGGCTCCTAGCAACACCTCCTGCAGCCTTCTGGGACTGACAGCGCAGGCACGCGGACGTCACTAGGGCAAGATGTCCGTGCTCCGTCCTGCCTGCCAGCCGAAGATCACTTCAAATTTCTTCATGAAGAGGTAATAATTCTGGCGACCAGTGCTACTAAGCAGCTAGTCGCAAGATAGGGAATTATTATAGACAGCCTTTGTTAGTGGTGTTAGTTTCGCTTTAAAGCTTCAGGTCTTCTTGCCAGCTTGGGGCATGTAATGATGCTAATTATCCTACTAGGAGGTAAATATAGTTTTTGATACCTTTTGTTGTCTAACTAAGCAGATTTAGAATGCAAGCTTTCAAGACCTTAGGTCTCTTCCTCAGGCATGGTATAACATGCCTGAGGAAAAGACCTAAGGTCTTGAAAGTTTGCATTCTAAATCTGCTTAGTTTGCCAATAAAAGGTATCAAAAACTATATTTGCCTCCTGTATTTCTACGGCTAACACGGTACCAACTGTCATCAATTATCTTACTAGTAATAGTGAACTGATTGCATAGTGCACTAATAATACTTTTGGCTGGTTAAAGCCCTGGTTGTTTTGGGATTCTAGAAGTTCCCTTGCAAAATGTTAAATTGCTTGCCAGTGCTGTTACCTAAAAATGGCTGCTGCACGATTGACCAATAGGGCGATGCCACAGGATGGCTAATCTCAGCATCTTTAGAGAAAAACAACAATGTGAAGAAATCATGGATCATGTAAATTAAATTATAAAATGTAAGTCCGTGTTGTCCTTGGCAGTGTTAAAATGGTAATATTTATGTTCTCTTTGTTGTCTACTGGTTTTAAAAGGTTAGTATTTAATAGTTTGATTGCCTTATGCCGTATAGAAGATAGGAGGTGCAGGGAAGGGGTTAAAGTTTCACTTGTGTGTCCCCTTGCATCCTGCCCTTATACCCACAGTCTGTAGAAAGTAATGGAAGAGTATTGATCTCTCACTGTTAATGAATTGCTCAGCTTTTGAGAATTGCATTCTTAATCATTCCAGCATCGTCCCCTCCCCCTATATGTCACCAAGAGTCTGTAAGCGGGCAGAGGACTTCTCTGTGGAGAGAGGTCCCTGTAAGTGCCGGGGGAGATTCTGTGTAAAAAAAAGTTGGATGGGGTGATGCTGGATATATATTTTAGGTGCATTATTTAGAAATTATCACATACAGTTAAAATGCTCAAGCATTGGCTGCCTGGGAATTATGGGAATTGTAACCTTCCACAGCTGGAAGGCCTCTTGTTGCCCAGCACCGCTCTAGACTTCTTCTAATACAACTTTGATGGCAGAAAAGAAACACTCAGTCCATCTTGTTATGCCATAAAACATCTGAAGCTATATAACCATTTATATTAACCCTTTCAGTGGCAGAGGGTTGCCCAATTCATTGTTCCCTCTGGCATGGGGAATTTATATAATAATACAGAGAGAGAGATGTATTTTTATTGTAAATCTCTTTTGTCAAAAAAAGTAAAGTTGTGAGGTGTTTTTGCTGCTTCTTATTTTATTTTTTTAACCCTTTAAGGGCCAGAGGAATGAGCAACAACTTTGCACCCCATCTGGTTCATAAAGGGTTAAGCTAATGTGGCTGCTTGCCTGGAGGATCTTATTTTAGATAATTATTTGACTTGTGTCTGCCTCATCTTGAGGTAAAAAAAGGAAATTGGTTATAACTTAGAGCTATTTTGTCCAACACAGTCTGTGGATCTCTATGGGGATGACCTAGCAATTTTTACTTTGCATATGTGTAGAAGGATAAAGACATTATGTTGTATTTATTAGATTGGGGATGATAAGAATAATAAATAAAAACAAATCAAACAAAAGTACAACAGAGAAAACAAATTAATTTTATGTACCCGGCACAGTTATAAAACTAGATTACACTGACTAGGTCTATGTTTTGGCTTGGTTCACTTGGGGAACATTAGAGCAGTGCTGATGTATTTACCATTCTGCCCTTGTATAACATTGCTTGGAGTCTGGTTGGGTTGTTGACACCAGTGAATGCAGCCAAAGGCAGCTCTGTGTTTCTTTTAGATGCAGCATGCAGGAAAGTTGCAGCAGTTACTGTGCAGAGTGTTCACACCTACACTGGAGACTGTGGTGCTTATCTCAACCTTTAATGAATGGACAAGCTAAGTGGGATCAGCAAAACCTGTATGGCTGACCATGCAGTGGGGTGGCCACCAGTCTTGACCCCACATTAATGTGCTTGCTGGGGGAGCTCAGAGTAGTGCATCTAAGTAGCATGTATGACTTTCATGGGGAAGCATCATTGCAGCCTTCTAATCTCCTGTGCAAGCTAAACTTAAATGTAGTTTCTCTTTAATATTATTATGTTTGGCTGTGGTTTATTAAGTGTCAGCATGTACTGTACAACATTCATAGGCGTTAACAAAAGGTCATGAGAGCAAGGACACACAAAATAAAAAGGTATCGAAAGCCCTAATCAAAAAAAGTTAAAATCTAGGGCAGAGTTTCCAAAACCTGTTAAGTAACACTAACAGCCCAGGTTTTGGAACTCCTTCTTACATTTGTGATTTCCCTTCTTGAACACTGGCGAGTCAGCCATAGGCTTAAGTCATTTTATTGAACTGTGCTCACTTAAAGATGTCATAAAGACATTGCTTGTCAGTGGTACTGGAGGACAGTTTTGGGTCTAGGGACAAAGGGTTTCAGCTCAGACAAAATCTGTGTTTAGTGAGTTGTATTTAGATGGGCAGGAAATCAGGGTTGTCTTGGGATTGGTTTTCATGAAAAGATGAGGTTCAGGAAATTGTCAATGGCCTGTAGTTTGTGGGAAGTGTGAGATATCTACATGTGAGATGTTAAGTGGTGGAAATTAATGTCATCCTGGACAGACTTGTATAGTGGATGGTTAGGCATCCTTTTGGCTCTCAATCTGTTGTTGGATACAAGCTGGAACGTAAGAGGGAAGCAAGATGCTAGAGATGTAATACTTTGGAGACATCTCACATGTGCAACTCCCTTCAACCCTTGGATGCTAACAACATATTTAGAACATGATTTCTGGGGGAAATGAGAAGCTACTTAAGTGATTTGAATAACAGCATTTAGTTAGGTGGATGAACTTGACATCAATATTTGTATGGATTGGGGTGGGGACCAATAGATACTAGAAGGAAGCGTCTGTAATTAAGTAACGTATGATGAGAAATGTGGTTGTATTCTGAGTCTGAAAAGAACATGTTCTAGGAGGGTTTCAAAAATGAAGGCAGCAGGTCCTATTTAGTAGGATGATGAATGTGAGAAATTAAATAGAAGTTGAAAAATGATCCTTTGGTAACAAACAGGGCATTTTTATATAATTCTGGTGCAATTGGAAACATATGTGACAGTGAAAGAAGGGATGATGACAAGTTCAGTTTTAGACCAATATGCATATGCAACATCAATGACGAGATAGCTGAGATTGGGTCAGAGACACTAGATACAAAGGGGAGGAGGTATAAATATTTATGTGTCATGTCAATAGTAATAATACTGAAAGATGTATGTGGAATATACTTAGCCAGTGAATGATTAGAAACGTAAAAAGATATGGGTCAAAGGGATGTCTGATTGTCACATGAGGATGTGGAGTAGATATGTACCAACAGGTATCCCAAAAGTATCCTGAAGTGGGGACTGGACCCTAGGTATTCCAATAGATAATTTGTGTTTACATCACGAGTTGTAAATTTGAAGCCTGCTTACTGTCCTCACTACTGGGAGATATTTCAAAGAATGCACGTTTTCCCTATAACCTTGCTTCCATAAGTTTTCCTTTGCACTTTGCTTTCTATAAAATATTCTGCCCGCTTCAACATCGGGAGAGCTAAACGTTGCCTACACCGGAGTTAACCAAAGTAGAGTTGTCTCCTTTCTTGGACAAATCATTGTCCATTTGTTTTTGCTGATAATATTGTGCATGGACAAATGTAATGGAATCATCTTTTCTGACACACATTCTTTTTCTCTCACCCGAAAATTATTTCTGCTTGTTTAAAAGAAATGTTCCAAAAACTAAATTAGGACAAAAAAGGACTTAAGATCAATGGAGACTACCTACATCACTGATGTTTTTGAAGGCAATATAATTTGCGTAGCAAGTAGTCCTGAAGAACTGCATGAACACATTGAAGAGCTACAATAGGAAAGCAAACATTTTGGACTGAAAATGAATATCAACAAAATGCAATTCATGTTTATCAAATTTACCATACCAAGGGAAATCTTAGTAGATTGACAAGAAGAAACTGACAAGTATGTTTACCTTGGACAGACAATGTCAACAGATGGTAGCACCATGAAGGAAACTGAGAGATGAATAAAACTGGGATGGCAAACATCTAGAAAACATTGTGGTATTGACTTACAAATTTACCACTCTGTCTCAAGCAAAAGGTTTTAACCATTGTGTCTTCACAGTCCTTACATATGGCTGTGAAACATGGACACTGAAAGCCAAAGTCATAAAAAAACTTAAGGTTACACAGAGAATTATGGAGCACTGAATTCTAAACATACGAAAAAGGATCCAGAAAAAGGTGAGCATGGATTAATCAGCAAAGTTCTGTGACATCATTGAAAGTGTAAAGCACCTGAAATGGAAATGGGCTGGCCACATACCAAGAAGACCTGACAGTAGATGGATCAAACAAATTTTGTAATGGATTCCACTCAACACTAAGCGCCCAAGAAGAAGACCGAAGACAAGATGGGTAATGAGCTTACCAAATTTATTGGTACACAGTGGCAACAAAAAGCACGGAACCAAAGTTTTGGAGGCTTGTTGAAGAGGCCTTCATCCTGCAGTGGACCAACAATGGCTGAAGATACGATATACACACATACTTGCAATCAAACTGTAAGGCTTTAAACACCAGAGATCTTAATGCTTACAGTGCCATAGAGCTCTGTAACATAATGGGATGGTGACCTATCACCCAAGGGGTTAAGTTATAATAGAAACAATTATAAATGGCTTTCACAGCACAGGCAGGTATAATGAACATTACATTTTATTGCAATACACTTTGTTACAGAGACTTCCTCCTCTAGTGGTTGTTAATGGGTTAACAAGCTGCTCGGAAGAGCTAAATAAGATGGTAAATGGTTCCCAGCAATTTGCAATAAGATATGTATGTGTGTATCTATACTGTGTGTCTTGGATTCTGCGATTTACCTGGCTGATCCAAATTATAGCTTAATTAGAGACAATCTTTGGAAATGGATTCATGGTAATAAACAGATTGAACTGAGGAATCGGCGCAGTAAAAAGTTCAAAATTAATAAGTGGCAGATGTGGGAGCGTAATTTGTATTTGAACAAACACACACTGATGGCTGGGGAGTTTTTGTAATTATTTTTTTTTTAATTTACATATCTAAACTTTTAAGTGGAATTCTAATCATACCTCGTGCACGTCTGCATAAGGAAGCGCTCCCTATTCCCAGCAGCTGTGTGCATGGGCTTGTGTGTGCACTGAACTGTGTCTGCTGTCCTTGACTGCCCTGCTCATGTCTGCTTTCCTTGAGTACCCAGCTCATGTCATTTTTTCTTGAGTGTTCACCTCATGTCTTCTCTCCTTGAGTGCGAGCCTCATGTCTGCTCTCCTTGAGTTCCTCCATGTCTGCTGTCCTTCAGTGGCCTGCTCATATTTGCTGTCTTTCAATGCCCTGCTCGTATCTGCTATTCTTCAGCTCCTGGCTCGTATCTGCTCTCCTCAAGTGCACGGATCATATCTGCATTCCTTGAATACCTGGCTCATGTCTGTTGTGCTTGAGTGCCCGCCTCAAGTCTTTTCTTGTGAGCCCGCCTCATGTTTGCTCTTCTTGAGTACCCGCCTCATGTCTTCTCTTCTTGAGTGCCCGCCTCATGTCTGCTGTCCTGGAGTGCACACCTCATGTCTGCTGTCCTGGAGTGCACACCTCATGTCTGCTGTCCTGGAGTGCACACCTCATGTCTGCTGTCCTGGAGTGCACACCTCATGTCTGCTCTGCTTCACTGCCTGCCTTATGTCTGCTCTGCTTCAGTGCCTACCTCATGTCTGCGCTTTTTGAGTGCCTGCTTCATGTCTGCTTTCCTTGTGTCCCCACCTCATGTCTGCTCTCCTTGAGTGCCAGGCTGACATCTGGTCTCCTTGAGTGCCTGACTCACATCTGCTGTCCTCCAGAGCCCTGCTCACATCTGCTGTCCTTCAGTGCCTGCCTCATGTCTGCTCTCCTTGAGTTTCATCTCATATCTGCTCTCCTTGAGTGTCCAACTAATGTCTGCTGTAATCTGACTGGTGACTTGTTGATCCATTTAACCTTTGACTCCTTGATCCATCGAACCGGTAACTCTGTCATCCTCTCTGACCTGAGGCGCCCTGATCCATCTAACCTGTGACTGTCTTATCCCATCTGACTTTTGACTCTCTCATCCTATCTGACCTGTGACTCTTTCACCCTGTCTGACCTGCGACTCTCTCATCCTATCTGACCAGTGACTCTCTCATCCTGTCTGACCTGTGACTCCCTCACCCTGTCTGACCTGTGACTCCCTCACCCTGTCTGACCTGTGACTCTCTCATCCCATCTGACCTGTGACTCTCTCATCCCACCTGACCTGTGACTCCCTCACCCAGTCTTACCTCCAACTCCTTCACCATGTCTGACCTTTGACTCTCACCCCATCTAACCTGCGACTCTCACCCCGTCTAACCTGTGACTCTTCCATCTGGCTTGTGACTCTCTCATCCATCTGACCCGTGAATCCCTGATCCATTTGACTTGAGAATCTCTCATCCCATCTGACCTGTGACTCTCACCCCATCTAATCTGTGACTTTCCATCTAACTTGTGACTCTTACCCCATCTGACCTTTCACTCTCTTACCCCATCTGACCTTTCACTCTCTTACACCATCTGACGTTTCACTCTTTCACCCCGTCTCATCCTGTCTGACCTGTGGCTCTCTCATCCCACCTGACCTGTGACTCTGACCCCATCTAACCTGTGACTCTGACCCCATCTAACCTGTGACTCTCACCCCATCTGACCTGTGACTTTCTCAACCATTGTTACCTGTGACTCTTTCACCCTGTCTGGCCTGTGACTCTGACCCCATCTGACCTTTAACTCTCACCCCGTCTAACCTGTGACTCTCTCTTCCATCTGACCTGTGACTCCCTGATCCATTTGACTTGTGAATCTCTCATACCATCTAACCTGTGACTTTCACCCCATCTGAGCTTTCACTCTATCACCCCGTCTGACCTGTGACTCTCTCATGCCGTCTGGCTTGTGACTCCCTGATCCATCTAACTGGTTCTGTGATATCTGATCCATCTGACCTGTGAGTCATTTCTGTGATTCCCTGAGCCTTCTGATCTGTGACTCCCTGATCTGCAACTGATTCCCATAATCTTTTTATTCCCATGAGCTTTGACTCCCTTATCCTTCTTATCGCTCACTCTTTCTCCTTCTGCTCTGTGATTAGAATTGAAATCCTGTTAAACATATCACATAAATGCACACCGAGTAGAAGCCCTCCCCTATATATCACAGAAGGGCTCCTGTAGGTGTATTTACTCCCTTTGTTGAATAGCAAGAGAATGTGATACTTGACTCCTTTAAGTCCACCCATTGGTGGTGAAAGAGTCAAACAGAGGCAGTGAGTTCTGCACTGGCCTTAAGATACCTGCTTGTAGAATAATAATGCTCTCATTGCATACAGACATTGCTCTGGATGGAGACCACCATGAAATATGCCTCTTGTTGTTTAAACAAATTAACTTTATTGATTCAGCAAACCATAATTACTTTACCTCTGCTTAATGAGTTCTTTTTATGGAACCTTGTCCGTCACACTCCACCATCCTGTCACTGTCACATTTTCAGTGAAGGTGCGCATTAAATTGTGCACATACAGTGGTACCTCTGTAGTCCAGGGTATTAATGGGATTTGTGGTGTTTGCCTGATAAAATAATCAATGTTCTAGAACATGGTAGGGAATCTGTAGATCTCCAGCCGTTGCTGGACTACAATTTTTATCCTCTTCAGCCAGCCAATTGGACTGTAGTGCAACAACAAATGGATATAAACAAGTTTCCTGATGTTAATAAAAGTGAACAGGTTTTTTTGCCTTGTGTATGCCCAAAATTAATTGAAAGCTGTTTTAGTATATTTTAAAAGACGTGGCTGGAACATGCCTGAGTGACCTCTCAAGGGTACAAAATGACATCATTAGCAAGATTTTATTCAATTCAAATAATAACAACCTTAATACATGTAGAGCAGTTGAATCTATTTTGTAGTATATTTAGTTAACTGTTTTTATTCAAACACTCTACAAACTAACCTTGATAAAAATGCCTTAGTGTATTCCACGCTGGGGGCATAGGACACAGGAATGAATGAAATGCTATACCAGATCTATTCTTAAAGGGATAGTAATGTTTCACACTAAAACCAGCTCCAGTTAATCTTCACGGTATTTGGGCCATGGAGAATGTTATTTCAATACTGTCAGAGTTGTAGTTCAAGAGTAATTGAATGACAAAGTATCCCTTCACGCCCCTTTTACTGATGTAACACTGCTCATCTCAGAGCAGCAGGGTGGTGTCCAGGTGGATCGCAGAGAGGGACAATCTTCAATTGGCATAAGGGAAAAACCTGAAAAAATCTGTCAAGGGGGGCAGGGTTTTCATTTTTCCCACAGTAAGAAGATTGCCCCTTGCTGTGAGCTGTCTGGTCTGTGGTCAAGATTCCATAACTGAGGGGAGGTGGCTTACACTAAGTAAAAGGGGAGGGGGATACTTTATCATTCAATTACTCTTGAACTACAACTCTGAAAGTATTAAAATAACACTCTCTATGGCTCAAATACTATGAAGATTAATTGGATCTGCTGTTTTAGTGAAACATTACTATTCTTTTAAAGGAGCAGAAAACGTTTTCTTTAAAAAAAACAAAATAAAACAAAACAAAACAAAAAAAAAACCAGAACAAAACTACAGGGCTTTTCCTGATGACTGAAGCAAGTGTACACCCACTGTTGGGTGGTTATAATATCCCATACTTTTTTTTATATAATAAATCAACAGCACCAACTGGTGTCTGGGGTGGAACAGTTGTCTTCTTTAACCCTTTGAGTGCCAGAGGGATGTGCAACACATTGCACCGCAATGCACTGAGTACCCCTCTGACATGCAAAGGGTTAAAATATACTATATGTGAGAGCTTTAGTCTTTGACAGCAGCCATCAAAGGTAACCTGAAAGAATACAATCAGCTGGTGATCATTATAGAATCATTAAGTTTATTCCTTTAAGGGCCAGAGGGGTTGCCCACCCCTCTGGTCCTTAAAGTGTTAAAGCAACAATAGCACCTAAAAGTACATTTTGATTATATTATTGCAAATATCGTGTGTTTCTGCATCCACTGCTCTATTGTTCACATTGGCTGCAGCCTTTAACTCAGCCAATTTACAGACAATAGCTTACTATCGCCTCTCAGACACCTGCCATGCTTACTGTGGTAATGTGAGTCCGGGAACTCTGGCTCATGTCTGTTGTTCTTGAGTGCCCACCTCATGTCTGCTGTCCTTGAGTGTGCGCCTCATGTCCGCTCTCCTTGAGTGCCACCTTATGTCTGCTGTTCTTCAGTGCCCTGCTCATGTCTGCTGTCTTTCAGTGCCTGGCTCATGTCTGCTGTTCTTCAGTGCCCTGCTCATATACGCTGTCCCCTGCTCGTATCTTCTATTCTTCAGTGCCCTGCTCATATCTGCTGTCTTTCAGTGTCTGGCTCATGTCTGCTGTTCTTCAGTGCCCTGCTCATGTCTGCTGTCTTTCAGTGCCCTGCTCATATCTGCTGTCTTTCAGTGTCTGGCTCATGTCTGCTGTTCTTCAGTGCCCTGCTCATGTCTGCTGTCTTTCAGTGCCCTGCTCATATCTGCTGTCTTTCAGTGTCTGGCTCATGTCTGCTGTTCTTCAGTGCCTGGCTCATGTCTGCTGTCTTTCAGTGCCTGGCTCATGTCTGCTGTCTTTCAGTGCCTGGCTCATGTCTGCTGTCTTTCAGTGCCCTGCTCATATCTGCTGTCTTTCAGTGTCTGGCTCATGTCTGCTGTTCTTCAGTGCCCTGCTCATGTCTGCTGTCTTTCAGTGCCCTGCTCATATCTGCTGTCTTTCAGTGCCCTGCTCATATCTGCTGTCTTTCAGTGTCTGGCTCATGTCTGCTGTTCTTCAGTGCCTGGCTCATGTCTGCTGTCTTTCAGTGTCTGGCTCATGTCTGCTGTCTTTCAGTGCCCTGCTCATATCTGCTGTCTTTCAGTGCCCTGCTCATATCTGCTGTCTTTCAGTGTCTGGCTCATGTCTGCTGTTCTTCAGTGCCTGGCTCATGTCTGCTGTCTTTCAGTGTCTGGCTCATGTCTGCTGTCTTTCAGTGCCCTGCTCATGTCTGCTGTCTTTCAGTGCCTGGCTCATGTCTGCTGTTCTTCAGTGCCCTGCTCATATACGCTGTCCCCTGCTCGTATCTTCTGTTCTTCAGTGCCCTGCTCATATCTGCTGTCTTTCAGTGTCTGGCTCATGTCTGCTGTTCTTCAGTGCCCTGCTCATATCCGCTGTCCCCTGCTCATATCTGCTGTCTTTCGGTGCCCTGCTCATATCTGCTGTCTTTATGTGCCTTGCTTATATCTGCTGTCTGTCAGTGCCCTGCTTGTATCTGCTGTCTTTCAGTGCCTGGCTCATATCTTCTTTCTTTCAGTGCCCTGCTCATATCTGCTATCTTTCAGTGCCCTGCTCATATCTGCTGTCTTTCAGTGCCTGGCTCATGTCTGCTGTCTTTCAGTGCCCTGCTCATATCTGCTGTCCTTCAGTGCCCTTCTCGTATCTGCTGCCTTTCAGTGCCCTGCTCATATCTGCTGTCTTTCAGTTCCTGGCTCGTATCTGCTCTCCTCAAGTGCACGGATCATATCTGCATTCCTTGACTACCTGGCTCATGTCTGTTGTGCTTGAGTGCCCACCTCATGTCTGCTCTCCTTGAATGCCCACCTCATGTCTGCTCTCCTTGAATGCCCACCTCATGTCTGCTCTCCTTGAGTGCCCGCCTCATGTCTGCTTTTCTTGCGAGCCTCTGGCACTCAAAGAGTTAAGGACGAGAGGGACGTGCAACGCGGTGTGAAAGTATGCACTGCATATCTCTGGTCCTTAACCCTTTGAGTGCCAGAGGGGTGTGCATTGTTTACCTCTCTGGCACTCAAAGGGTTAAAAGATTAATAAAGATTCTTATTGGTGCTTAATGTAAAGTGACTAGTAGAGAGACCGTCAGAAGAAGCAGTGTGTTCTGCAGCAAAACCCATTGGTGTCCCTCAGACATGGGATGAATTGCTAGTCCATGAAATGATGCATCCTCCTTGTCTCCAGGGGAAATACATTCCCATAAAATGCACCAAAGCAGACTTCCCAAGTGTCCCTCTTTAGGAGGAGCAGTCCCTAGTTATGATCGAAATCCCTCTGCCTCTTTTCCTCTGTACTTAGGAGATCAGACTGTGTGGTGTGTAGATAAGTGCATCAGTGTAAATAAAATACTTGTTCTAAATCATTTATTCATTTACATATAGAGCTGTCACTAGGTCATGAAGTCGCCTAAACATTCTCGGTGATGCCCCGCCCACCAGTCGTTCCCCCCAGCAGCACTTTCGAAAACAAAAATGTCACTCTTCGGCCATTTGAAATGTTGGAAGGTATGCAAACGCTTCTCCCGTCCTTGGCACCCACTTTGGTAGCAGTCAAACAAACAACAGCAGTGAAACACGATTTAGGGTAATAATCCATATTTATTGTAGTGCACAGTGTTCTTGGGGAATGCCAGGAAGGGTGCAATGAGTGTACAACGAATTGGGACAAAACCAACTGCACCATAGGGGAATGAGTAAAAATAACCTCAATTCCCACTGATTTAAAAGAAAATTGTAACCCTCTGAATACTAGAGATCTCCAGAGAATTGTTTCTTTATGAGCTGGAGTCCCCTCTAGCATTAAAGTGTTTAAAAGTCCCACTTACATTAATGGGAATGGGAATGGTTTGCTCTACATCAGGCTCAGTAAGTTCAGTGTGCAAATTACCGTGTGTGTGCAGTGTGCTCGGATCTGTGTGTGTGCACATGAGCTGCAGGTCAGTCTGAATGTGTGCTGCTGCCAGCCCTTGGTTTTGTAGACAGCCTGCTCTGCAGATTTAATCATATCTGGCCCCGGAGGAGCGGGGTTTCCGTCCGGCCACCTGTCTGCCACATGAAATGTTTCACAGGACAGATGGGAAGGTGAATGAGCTGTCCTTGGACAAAGAAAGTGTGTGATTGCAGAAAGCTTGAAAACAGAGGTGGATAGACTTTAACACACAATGCTCGGCAATGCACACACACAAAATGCCCTGCAGCATACATACTGCTCTTCATTACATACATTTCACACACACTCACACTGCTCTGCAGCACACACATTCACGCTCCTCTGTAGCACACACACTCACACTGCTCTGCAGCACGCACATTCACGCTCCTCTGTAGCACACACACACACACACACACACACACACACACACACACACACACACACACACACACACACACACACACACTGCTCTGCAGCACGCACATTCACACTCCTCTATAGCACACACACACACACTGCTTTGCAGCATGCACATTCACACTCCTCTATAGCACACACACACACACACTGCTCTGCAGCACACACATTCACACTCCTCTATAGCACACACACGCGCACACACACACTGCTCTGCAGCACGCACATTCACGCTCCTCTGTAGCACACACACTCACCCTGCTCTGCAGCACGCACATTCACGCTCCTCTGTAGCGCGCACACACACACACACACTGCTCTGCAGCACGCACATTCACACTCATCTATAGCACACACACACACACACACACACACACACACACACACACACACTGCTCTGCAGCACGCACATTCACACTCCTCTATAGCGCACACACACACACACACACACACTGCTCTGCAGCACGCACATTCACACTCCTCTGTAGCACACACACACACTCCTCTGCAGCACGCACATTCACGCTCCTCTGTAGCACACACACTCACTCTGCTCTGCAGCACACAATTTTTCAAACACACACACAGTTCTGCTACACACACATTAAAACACATTGCTCTGCGGCATTACAATTTCACTCTCTCTCACATTTCTCTGATGCACATCCGTGTCACACATAAACACACACATACACACGCAAACACACTCTGCTCTGCAGCACAATTTACACAATCACCCTGCTCTTTAACATGCACAGTAAATACACTCACTGCTCCGCAGCAAACTTCACATACTCATACTGCTCTGCAGCACACATTTCACAGACCCATACTGCTCTGTAATGCGCGCACACAGACACTCGCACTGTTCTGCAGGACACAGTTCACAGATATACAGTACTTTGCAGCATGCACAGTTCATGGATACACGGTGCTCTGCAGCATGTGCAATTCCTAGATACACAGTGTCCTGTAGAATACGTAACAGTGCGGAGGATCATACACTGTTCACGTGTATGCAGTGCTGTGGAATACACACAATTCATACAGTGTTCAGAGAACACGCACCGTTTAAGCATAAACACTGCACTATGCAGCACACTCCGTTTAAGCACCTGCTGTGCTCTGCAAAACACTCAGTCCATGCAAGCACTATGCTGTGCAATTCAGTAAGCTAAAGAAGAGCAATTCTGGAGCAATCCATCTGTACCATACAGGGTCATTCTGTTCTGGAACTGCACATCTTGTATTGTAACAGCTCCAAATCCTTTATCGGGTCTGTCTTGCTCATTTTCTTCTTTTAAAGAATTTGAAACGTTCTCTGTGTTTCAATGTGTTTATTTATTTGTTTGTGCCAGTGTTATAAAAGATACCTGGTTCAATGGGACTATTTGAATTTTACGGCTGATACACAGATGTTACAGTTTATCACCAGAGGAGTGTGCAACACGTTGATTCACAATACATACCCTCTGCTGGATCTTAAAGGAACATTTAACACCTAAAAATTAACTGGGGGGAAGGTATATACTGCTAAATCCCCTTAACTTTGTGCTATTATCTGTAAAAAAAAAAACTATTTGTGTTCTAAGGCCTAAAATCTAGTATTAGATATTCCCTGTGGGAGCAGCCATTCCTGTCTGTTTCAGGGCTCCCATTGATCATCCAGGATTATCTGTGAATGGGCTGAGATGCGATAACTCTACAAGAGCAGTGGCCCCTCATCACAATCAATTAGCTCTTATCTCCAAAAAACAGCTTTTATATCCATCAAAAACAGAAAAAAGATTAAATATATACTGCCTGAACAGGGCAATTTATACTTTCGTTAAAAAGCAAATATAAGATTATATTTTAGCGACGTAACATATGAATAATTCATCTTTACATATGCTAGCTATAAGCGCCGTGTGTGTATATATATATATATATATATATATATATATATATATATATATATATATATATATATATAATGTACTCAGCCTGAGCAGAGAAACGGCACACCAACAACAGGAGTAGAATGAAGAAGTGTGCCGTTTCGCTGCTCTGGCTCAGGCTGAGTACATTCTGTTTGTTCTCTATGGGACGTGCACCCATGTGGTATACACATTAATGTTGATTATTTCTAGGAATGCCATTGCCCTGCTTCCATTACTATATATATATATATATATATATATATATATATATAGGTTATATCAACCTGTTTCATTTTGTGTGTTCGTGTAACTATAGACTGCAAAAGTTTCCCAGGGTCACCCAGGCCTGAGATAGCACCATATGTTTGTTGAAACCTGTTTTAGGGCTGAAACGTATTATCTACCAAATACTGTAAGGTAGAGTGACCAGACCTCCCCTTTAACCGGGGACACATAGGAAATAGCCATATTTCAGGACTGCACTGAAATCAAAGCAGCCCTGCAGTTTGCATTTTTCAGATGTGTCCCCGGTTAAAGTTGAGGTCTGGTCACCCAACTGTAAGGGGATATACCAAAATATTGGGCTGTACTCATTAACCTAAAGAGGTGTAGGTCTGGAACTAACACAAATAAAACATCCCAATAATTCCAGTTACTGAAACAGGATTTTGGAATGACCCTCTTATTAAATGGGTTAAAAGCCCATTTAAATCAGTGGGCGATTATGAAGTCTCCCCTAAGGTGTGGCTGATTTTCTGAAGGATTGCGGTTCTTTAAATTAATGAATGTGGCCCATTATACTATATGTAATTGTGTGCAGTATTTGGCAGAGTTGTGCCTGGTTTTACACTGCTATAAGTGTATTTTAGTACTCCTGTACAGACAACAGAATCTGTTAAAACGTTGGCACTACAGCCCATCATAGAAGGACGTGTATATAGGCTCCTACTGAGGGCTTTTGCTGCTGAAAATGGCAAATCCAGGTGCATTTTTGCCCAGTTACACAGCTGGGCAGATTTGGATGCATCTTTCAGGAAGCTGGCATCATACAATAGGCACAAATAGGGGACATTTATCAGCCTATCATCACCACTGTTGATGCAGTTCCAGAATAGTAACAATACAAACCGTTTTGGTTTAAAAGACTAGCTGTGGTTGGCATCATGTGCTTCTCCAGTTGTTGTTGAACTAAAACTCCCATCATCCTCAGCCAGCCAAAGGTTGGCCAAGTATAATGAGAGTTGTAGCCCAACAACAGCTGGAGAGCTGTGTGTTGCAAACAATTATCCTTACCGTTTGAGTTGTGGAGGTGTGCACGGGGCATTGCTCACTCCCCAGTACTCAGAGAGTTAACCCCATACTACTGCCAGAGAAAATATACAAGGGTAGTGTGAGGATGGGTGACATTGGGCCTTGTCATTTCCAGTCTGGCCCACAGAGTGTAAGCAGCCGACTCGTTCTTGGCTATTACGATGGCATGTTCGGCTCCTGCCAGCTCTTTAACTGGGGACCGGTGCTAATTTCAGGGCTAATTCCAAGCCGTTCCACTTCAGTGACTATAGCAGGTGGCTGAGTCCGATGGAGCAGAGAGAAGAGGAGGGGGCTGGGAGAGAGCGAGAGAAAATTACCCTGCTCGGAAAGGAATTCTCTGATTCAATTGACTGATTATTCTGTCAGATAATATGGGCAGCGAGGAGAGGGAACGCAGCCGTACTGTGGAGAGAGAGAGAGAGAGAGAGAAACATGGCATAGAGAGCACTACACGTCTTTCACTCCCTAGTAAATACACAGGTGCATACCTATAGCACAGGCACCTAATGCACAGGCATACACGTCTAACACCATTCTAATATACAGGCACACACATCTAATACTCTACTATTATACATACAACACACCACTAATACTCTCCTATTATGCATATAACACATATGTAATACTCTCCTATTATATATAACACACCTCTAATACTCTCCTATTATATATACAACAAACCTCTAACACCATTCTAATATACAGGCACGCACGTCTAATACTCTCCTATTATACATACAACACAACACACATCTAATACTTTCCTATTATATATACAACACACCTCTAATACTCTCCTAATCTATTATAATGCACCTCTAATACTCTACTATTATACATATAACACACATCTAATACTCTCCTATTATATATACAACGCACCTCTATTAATCTACTATTATTATACAAATAACACATCAAATACTCTCCTATTATATATATATATCACACACCTCTAATACTCTCCTATTATATATACAACACACCTCGAATGCTCTCCTAATATATACACACAAGTACACATCTCTAATAGTCTCCTATTATACATACAACACACCTCTAATACTCTCCTATTATACATACAACACAACTGTAATACTCTCCTATTATGTATACTGAACTACACACCTCTAATACTCTCCTGTTATATACACACAAGTACACATCTCTAATACTTTCCTGTTATATACACACAAGTACACACCTCTAATACTCTCCTGTTATATACACACAAGTACACACCTCTAATACCCTGCAAATAGACAGATACGTACCAATAGCACACTCACACCTAATACACAGACACACATCTATAACACCTTTCTAATAACGCAAGCACATACATCTAATACCATCTTAATACATAAGTACAGGCACACACCTCTACTCTACTAATAGATAGGCACACACATCTACTACCATCTTAATATATACATAAATACAGACACACACCTCTGCTATTATATAGGCACACACATCTACTACCATCTTAATACATAAGTACAAGTACACCCCTCTAATACTCTCCTAATATGTAGGCACATATCTCTACTACCTCCTAATATACAGACACATACCTCTAATACCCTCCTAATACATAGTCCCATGCTGTGCCTCTAATCTGCAGCTGTAGTTGATTCTTTTGGGGAGGCTAAGTCTACCCTGGCCTTAATTATTCTCCATTATTCATGTCTCTAACATCCTACTTGTACTCATGAAGAGACCTAAGAACATACACATTTTAATGTCTTCTAATACACATATATTATGGTGGAAGACAACTCACCTACCTTACAGAGTGCAATTACCTATTTATAATAATTTTTCCTTTTAACCTTTTACTAGACATACAAGTGGAACTTGTGCCTAGGACACCTATAGCATATGTACCCTCCTGTTGGTCCTATAGCATATAAAATCGGGATTGCGTGAAGTTTTACATTGTAAAGCAGTTTGGGAAACAATACTGTACACAATCCCTCTTCATGCCTTTACGTATTACATGAGTCAATCAAGGGATTTTTCTTACTGTGCATCTAAGTACTCTCAATGTGTTAGAATATGTGTGATAATTATTGGAGGGTACAATAAATAGGACATGTGAAACAGTGTGTGTGTGATGATATTAGATACAGAGTATTGTGTGTGGATAGGATATGCAGAGTAATATGTGTGAAATGTACATACAGAGTAATATGTATTGAAGATTTGGAGGTGTGTGTGTAGGACATGCAGAACATGTGTGTATAAGACATTCTGCATTGTTAACATACAGTGATATATATACAGAGAGTTGCTTTGCTGTTTATGTATGCCAGAAGCTAGGGCTTTGCAGTTTGTGCTTTGTTTCTGGCAGGGATGGGGTTAATGCCAGGGTCAGGCTCACATCCCTCCCGCTTCCCTCAGGATACAGTTATTCTCTCCTGGCCTTTTCCACTCTCACCCCGCAGCCAACACATCTGAAAATACATATGCATGAGTTCCATTTGCATATGCTAATCCATGCACGGCTCAGTGTATTTGCATAGGTGTAAGTTCCCGGCAGTGGTATAGGCTGGAGGAAGGGGGGTTGGGGGCATTAAGAGGTGTTGTCAACTATGCCCTTTTCCATGCCATGACCACAGGCACTGAGCTAATCCAGGCACCCAGAATGTCCCCCCAATTTGTCATAGGGGCACCCACGTACCTCTCTGAAATAAGCATTCCTCTTAATAGGCTGGTGCTGTGCGTTTGTGCCAGGGCTTTTAGATAGCTTTAATCCAATCTGCTGCCCTTTGTATGTAGTACTTCTGTTTGCAATCAGACCCATATAACTATGTGCACTGTGATTCAGGGATTCATTTGGTTATGGTTGAAATGCGATTAACCCATTGAGGACCAGAGGGGTGCACAACATATTTTGAAGAAATGCTTTGCACGGCCCTCTGATCTTCATGGGGTTAAGCACTGTTTTATGGAAAAAGGAGTTGTTTCATTGAACAGTCTCCCAGCAGAGGTATCCATGGTTAAAGCAGAACTACCACCCAATATAAAGTCACCCCCCAGTAATTAGGTATATGGTGACATGCTTCTTAATAGTGTTATTATCTGCTACAAGTACCACAATCTGAAGTAATCATGTTTCTTCAGAGAACGATGGCCAGACTTGCACCCAGACATCTTGGCTTAGAGATGTCTGTGCGCCTGCACTGTCCACCCGGTTTCCTCTAGGAGACAATGCATGGTACCTTAAGGCACCGGAAGGGACTGACAGCACAGGCACACAGACGGTTCTACAGCAAGAAGCCTGGTCGTCATTCTCATAAGAATAAGGATTACTTCAGATCGTGGTACTTGTAGCAGATAATAACACTATTAAGAACCTAGTCGCCATATGCCTAATTATTGGGGGGTGACTTTTTATTGGGTGGGAGGTTCACTTTAATACAGTCAGAGAACTGGAAGCCACAACTCACTGTTGTGTATCTGAGGAAGTAAAGTCCTGCCTATGTACAGAATATAAGTGGAGGTATTCCTGAGCAAACACTGCAATATGGGGTGGGGGAGATAAGCCTTCCTTTTGATTTAAATGGTACTTCTAGCCCCTTGAATTCTAGAGAACAGCTGGGGATGATAGTATTTGTAGTCTAACAACAGCCACAGGTTGCCCATACCTGCTCTGAGTAATCACAACAGAGATGAGGATTCCAGACTGAGGCTGCATTCTTCCTGTCTGTACATACAAGGTGCAATTCCAGAACAAACCAGCAGGGTAGAAATTAGAGTTCCCTTTGATTTAAACAGGGCTTTTAACCCCTTCAATGCTAAAGAGGTCTCCAACACATTTCACCACAATGTGTTGGAAAGCTTGCTAGCATTCAAGTGGTTAAAAGCCCTGTTTAAATCAGTGGGAGATGTGGACATTTTTCATTTCTCCCCTCTTGTGAGGTTTGTTTGCTCCAGAATTGAGCCTCTTCAGCTTACTGAATTCTACTTACAGTTTTCCAATAGTATTGGCCGAAAGTATAGCAATTTTGGGACAAAGCAACTGCACAGTATGGATGAAGGAATTATTGCTGTTGATGTGGATGGTACCCCTCTGGCACTGAAAGGGTTAACCCCTTGGATACTAGAGATGTCTCCAACGCATTTCTCAGCAATGCATTGCAGACTTCTCTAGCATCCAGGGGATTAATAAATATAGTAACGCAGAGAGCGATGAAAGAAAATTAATGCATTTGCCTTTAAGAGTTCAGAACAGCAGATCATTCCTTGTACTTCTTCATCAGGTAGAGAAATCTAATGTTGGCTTCAGTGGAAGGATAGGGAGGGTGAGCTGTTCCCTCTGTCAGGATAGACTTAACCCTTTCAGTGTCAGTGGGATCCCCAACATTTGAGCTGCAGTATCTTTTGAATAAAACACCTCTCAGCAGGGGGAATACTCTTGTTTTACCTAGGAGGATAAACCCTACAATATATTTATTTTTTTACATGTGAAGTATTACCATCTGTTTTAAAGGGATAGTAATTTTTCATAATAAAAGCAGCTCTAATTAATCATCATAGTATTTGGACTTTGGAGAGTGTTATTTCAATTCTGTCAGAGTTGTAGTTCCAGAGTAATTCAATGACAAAGTATCCCCCTCCCGCCCCTTTTACTGATGTAACTCTGCTCAGCCAGATCAGAAGGGAGGTGCCCAGGTAGATTGCAGAGAGGGACAATCTTTAATTAAGATAAGGGAAAAACCTGAAAAGCATATCAAGGGGGGCAGGGCTTTCATTGTTCTCATACGAAGAAGATTGTCCCCTGCTGTTATCTGTCTGGTCTATGGACTGCATTCCACATCTGAGAAGAGCTGACTTACATGTAAAAGGGGCGGGAGGGGAAACTTTGCTTGTGAATATCTCTTAAACCATAAAGGTTTGACAGATACGACTTATATCATTCTTCATATTTTTTTAATGCCTACAAAATAAAATAAAGTTAAAATGAAGTATTACTATCCCTTTAAATACAGTAGTGGAGGTTCCCCAACCAAAGAGCTAGCGATCTGTGCATACAGGGCTTTTATAGTCTCCTCTGCATGTAACTTTCCTCTCAATGTATTCCAGAGCCAGTAATAAGGATTATTTAGGGTTTAGGCTGGATACAGGAGCAGAATACATTACAATAGCGTGCACACTAGGGATTAATATGAGAAGACTCTAGGCTGCTTTTGATGACTTTGCACTCATAATGCCGGAGAAATTCTTTGAAACACTGAAGACGCAGGGATTATGAGGGCGCTGAGGCATTACGAGGGGAGCCTCAGAACAGAAGCTAGCACTACAAGCCCCAGTATGCAATTTTACTGTACTATCAGAGCCCTCTGCAAAGCGAGGGGCATGATCGGTACTTACATTTTCATTTTTCTGTTATCCATTTCAGTTTTAATTTGCTGTTAATTTGTCAGTTTCTTTGTAATCCATGAACTTGGAGGGAGGTGAATTGTTGCAGCTCAGTTTACTGTGTATGGGGTCACTGAGCTGGGTGAGACTTGGCTTCATGCTCTACAGTAGACGTGCCCAATGCGTTTCGCACATGGTACGTAGAAGAGGGGGTGCAGACTAGAGGAGCAGGGGTCTCGATACTCTGTAGATCTTTGTCAGATCAGTTGGGCTGGGTTTACATCTCAGGTTTCTTAGCTCCACCCATGGCCACACCCTACTGCTCAAATGACCCTGCCCTGGGTCCCATCCATTATTTCTACAAAAAATACTTTTAGCCTATAACTAAGAAGCCGGAGGAAAAAAACTTTAACCCCTTGGATTGTGGAGAGAGCTCCAACTAATTGATTTCAGTGCTTTGGATACATCTCCAACATCCAAGGAGTTAAATAATAGCCAATAAGGCGGTATATAAACTGCTGCAGAGGCATTAAGATTGAGTAGGCCACACCCACACTTCCAAATGTGGGTGTGGCTAACACACATGAGGCAATCTTCAATATTTGGAGCTCTGGGCAGTTGCCTACACTGACTAATGGGAAATCCGGCCTTGCAGATGAGCTATTGAGGAGATCTTTGAAGTCTGTAATACTCCAGCACCATAATATCCGATGGCACAAAGTTCCATTTGGGACCAATATAACTATATACATATTGCTGCAGCTGAAGGGGTGAAAAACATATAATTTAGGATTTTATAGGACTGTTTCCTGCTCGCTGTGGCCACATTTCTCTCTTGTTTCTCAGAAGGGAATCGTTCAGTTTAATGGCCAGGAGGAAATAAAGCGTGTGGGTTCTTCTGTCTGTAAGCAAAAAAGTTTAGTGTGCTGGAAGGCAATACTTGAAGACAACTGTATTAACCCTATGAGAGTTAGAGGGCTATCCAATGAAAGGATGTTTTAAAAGGCCAGCAAACCCTTATTCAGAATAAATGTAAATGTAGGATACATCCACTATTGTGGATGCTTCTACCAAAAGTTATTACAAAGCATTAACATGCATTTTTCTGATTGTTTGACATAAAGATTTTTTGCAGCCAGGTGGCTCTGTTGATATGACTGCCTGTAATTGCTGATGACACAAGCATTAGGTAGATGGACGCAGCAACAAGACCACCAGTAAAACATCCTGAACTTAAAGGGGAACATTCACATAAAAAAAAATGACCATGGGTTTTAATCAATAAAACAAGATTAGCACTGTTTTTTTTTTGACTTGCCTATGAGTGGAGATATGAAGCCTTCAAATCGGGCAATTCCACATTCTGCAGCACCTTGTTGCAACCACAGTAGCATGGTAAACACAGCCTGTAACATAAGCCCACAAAAATACAGCTACAAAGGGAAGCATGAACGCGCTCCCTGGGGAAGCTGGGAGGGAGGTGGTAAGTCCTGAGGCAATATGCGGCACATACTGGGTGCCACCGAACACGGAAGTGCCCAATTTGAAGGCTTCATGTCTCCAGTTGTAGGTAAGTTAAAAAAAAAACAGTGCTAATCTTGTTTTATTGATTAAAACCCATGGTCAAATTTTTTATGTGAATGTTCCCCTTTAAATTATCAGAAAAATACAAAATTGTTGTGTAATAACTTTTGAATGATGCATGTCTGTCCCAGCATTGGACGTATCATTGTTTTACTCACACAAAAATCCCCACAACATACTTTTTTATAATTGGGGTTCATTGCCACTTTACTAATAGGACAGAGTGTACAGCCTTCCAGACAATCTGCCTGCCATACAGCACAGTATGGAACCTGCTGTATCTTCCTCCACTCATCTGGGGCAGAAAATACTGTCTGCTCTCTCTGTGAAGCTAGGTGGAAAACACTGCATTGTGTGGAGACTGTTGTGGAAGCTTAGAACTGTGTGACGTTGCATGTGTATTGTTCCATGCTACTGTAGGTATAATCACTTATCACTGTGTGAATGGATGTCTGTGCACACCATGTGCAAGCTCGCGTGGAGCTATAACAGGTGTAGGTGTTTATTAGCCTCTTGGAAGCTAAGCAATGCATTTGGTAACTTTTAGACATCTGAGAGGTTAACAGGATAGTAATATTTAAAATGTTTATATATTGTAGTGGGTGTCCCCCTAAGTAAAACAAGGGTACTCCCACTGCTGAAAAGGGTTTTATTCAAAAGTTATTACAGGTCAAACTTGAATTATTTTTAGGTACAGTATCACAGTGGCCTGAAATTGTACAGTGGCACCGTTGCTATACCATCCTATGGAGTTTTATGATCCTCTGACCAGAGCTGTCCATAGGATGGTGTAGCAATAGCGCCACTGTACAAGTTCAGGCCACTTTTATACTGCACCTAAAAAAAATCAGGTTTGAGCTGTAATTTTTGAATAAAACAGCTCTCAGCAGTGGTAGTACTCTTGTTTTACCCAGGAGAATAAATGCTACAATGTTAATTTTTTACATATTAAGTATTACTATCCCTTTAAGGGGGCCAGCTACTTTATACTTTGTTTAGGGACAGTCACTGAGTTAAAACAGCCTTGGTCAAGCGTATTACGAATCCAATTCTTTGGACACCTATCTGGTACTGAGACGGTTATCTTGTGTTTTGGTGCATGAAACGTTTAACCGCAGATATTAGCTGTCATTGTCTGTCTGGAACATCCTAACTGCTAACACATATAAAGATCCCCTGTTGAGCTATGTGGGATGATAATGATACCTTAACGACGAAGGGGTTTTATTTAAAAGTGCCTACCGTAATGTTTTTTTTTTTTAAGCATAAATATTGTAAGTCCTATCCAAGTATTGAACGTACAGTTGAGTCTGGCCAGCACAGTATTATAGATGCTGGCGGAAAGGGAATTCTAGAGAGGCAAGGTCACACAGGGTCACAGCTAGGCTGGTGAAGATAACAGGGTTATTAAAGACACAGCATCCCCTAACAATAGGACTCATACCCTTTTAGTACAGGATTACTATTCAGTAATCACATATATTTTTATTAGGTGCATAAACCCTAAAAACATGTGAGAAAAATGTTTCTTCTATGGATGCTAGACAGCTTTCAAGGGGTTAAGAGAGGTATCCGTAAAAATCTAATAATGCCTAAAACAGATCATTTTAAAGGGGTGGTAACCTTTTATTTTGACTTTGCATATTCTATATTTGCATATGTGACGTTAGCTTTCCTTTATTATTTCTTTTTAATCTTCACCTTTTTATATTACATTTTTATGTTCCTGACAAGGAGCTCTATAAATCTGTTTCTAGAGAGCTTTCTGTGAAAACAGAGACAGTTCATCAATGTGAACAGATAGCACACCTCATATCCAGTGCTGTAGGGATAGGGTTACATTGTATCACTATTTTGCATTCAGGATTGACTGACCAGAAAGCTGCCTGGAAGGAAAGAGCCAGAGGGCTCACTGTTGGGAACATAAAAGTGTTAAAAAAATAAAAAAATAAATAAAAAGGTGAAAATGAAATCTATCAATAATATCATATACAGGCTATCTGACTTTACATATTATGCAAGTACTATATATATATATATATATATATATATATATATATATATATATATATATATATAATAAAAGGTTAGTATTTCTTTAACAAGCTTGAGAGGAAAAGTAACAACAATAGCCCATTTACACGTGCCACCACTGCAGTCATGCGCAGTAGAGACTGCCCGCGCCGCGGCTGATACAGAGTAGGGCGTTCCGAATTCATACCGGAGTCCTCTCTGCGCACCTTCCTGGACTCCTGTCTGAAATCGGAGCGCCCCTCTCCGTATAAGCCGCGGCGCAGGCAGTCTCTACTGTGCATGACTGCAGTGCACACAGCCGTCTCTACTGCGCATGATGGCTTCAAACATCCTTAGCGAGTTATTATATAGGATGTATTGTAGATCTACCTCAGTGCGGGTCATTGTTGTTCCTACTGCAGACATGATTGGATTTCCTATATGCAGACTAGACAACTGCTTAAAGAAATAAGTCAATCTTTGGATCTCCAGCCGTTGGAAACTACAACCATAGCTCCCAAGTGTACCTCTTTAGGAGGAACAGCTTCTTTGAGACACAAATCCCTCTGTCTCTCTTTCCCATCCTTATGTCCCTCTTTTTAGGAGATCCAAATGTGTGTATATAAGTGTATCACAATGTTCCACAGCGATAAAACTCACATACATGTTTGTTTAAACTCCACTATATTTGCTAATAAATTAGTGTAATAAAATATTTTGGAATTTCTCTAAATCATTTATTCATTTACACAGAGGTGTTAGTAAGTGATAAGATAACCTAAAAGGTCTCTTAATACCCCACCCACCAGCCACACCCAAAGCAACACCTCCTAAAAGTGTCCCTTTTTGGCCATTTGACCTGTTGGGAGATTTGTACAATTCCCATCATCCCCAGCTGCTGGTTGGCATTGATGGAACTTGTGGTCTTCAACAGTGGAAGGTCCAGTGATTGACTACCCCCTGGCCTAGAGCATGGGGGTTCAACATGCATCCCATGGGTCACACATGGCCTGCCTGACCCCAGGGGTGGGCACATGAGAGTTTTAATAGAAACCTAATGAACTAGGCAACAAACCAGTAAAGCCTAACTGACTGCCAGTACCATAAATATCCGTATTGACTTCTATATTTTGTAATAGCAGGCATTCTATGTTTACCATTGTCATCTATAAAAAAAAATGAATGCGTCCCGCACACGTGGTTTTCTGTTCATGTAGTCCACAATTGAAAGATCTTGGATGCCTCTGGCCTAGAGCATCTAATAGAGGAGAGGTGCGTCTTTTTTGCTGGCCACTAAAACTGTATCATATTATAGAGATGGCCAACAATATTCCAACGGCCCTTACACCACACACCTGCTATTGGCTTTCTGACATCCAGTTTGTTCACCACTTATTTATAGCACTCCAGTTTATACATTAATTTGTCCAGTACTTTAGCTTTTTGCGTTCATATGTTATGGGCTAAAGGTTTTTCTTGTGCCAGATTCCAGGGGATGGGGATAGGGTCATGTGAAGATTGGGGGTGTGGCAATGGGCAGAACCACTACAGGCACCTAGAGTTTCTTCAGGAACACCTGCAATGTGTATCTAGTCCTGATGACCGAGGTTAGAATGTTGATTAATGGTACAACCTAGTGGGTTTCTGTGCCTCTTAGGGCACTATACTCAAGAGAATAGTGGAGTCATTCTGGAGCACACCAACTGTGCCATTGACAAATTCCCCACTGAATTAAAGGAGCACTACATGTTTGTTATAGAAAAACACATTCATGGTGTAGGGGTATTCTTGCTGAGCAAAACAATCCTAATGCCAATGCTGGGAGGTAGTTCACACCAAAGTTATTACAGCTCAAACTGTTGGTGTTTTATATGAAACTGTTACTGACAGTGCCACCTGGTGTGCACTAGAGGGCACTGCTAATGTAAAAAAAAACATGGGTTTAAACTGTAATAACTCTGGAAATATAAATCTCTCCGCAGTGGGAGCACCCTTATTTTACTCAATAGGAATCCCTACAATATATATTTTTTCATTAAAAAAAAGTTTACTACTCCTTTAATCTTCAGAGACTGGAGGCCAGGCATCAGTGCAGACATCTTGTCTGCGCACCTGCGCTGTCAGTCCCCGGGCTCCATTAAGAAGCATTGCACAGTGCCACAAGGTAACCGGAAGTGACTGACAGTGCAGGCGCGCAGACAAGATGTCTGCACTGATGCCTGGCTTCCGGTCTCTGAAAATTAAGGATTACTCTAGAATCATCTTGTTCTGAGTGGTAAGATAACTATTATTAAGCTAGTCGCTATCTTTCTAATTATTGCAAGGCGGCTTTAAATATGGTGAAAGTTCCACTTTATAAACACACTTACCATGTTTTATAGAGCATTACAATCTGCCTACATGTTGTGCCAAGCATTGTAAGTGAATAGCCGTTGAGAAGTTGAGCATTATGTTTTTATCGCGCAGTGTGGCACTTTATGGTAATTCCCTGCATTGTATGGTCCTTAGATCTGTTTGATGCTAAACTTACCACTCACTGTACTATTAGAAATGTCCCCAGTGTGTGTGGGCTCAGCCTAGATTCATTCATAGCACAGTGTGTGGTAATATACTGGCCAAGCACACAAATTAATCAGCATAAAGTGCCCGACTGGGCCACCAACAAATTAAGGTTACTTTCCCAAAAGCTATTTATACTACAACAAAATGGCTTGCACAACTTGTAGGCACTTCATAATTCTCCTTAAAGGGATAGTAATACTTAAGTATTACTAATCCCTATAGGAAAGTGCTACTAAAAAAAATGTATTGCCCCCAGTGTCATCTCTCAAACCTTTATGGTTTGAGAGATGAACGCTTTTAAAGTTGCCCTCTCCCTCCCCCTTCCCCGTAGTCAGCATGCTAGCTGACTGAAAGGAAATCTGGACAGAGATCATCAGGCGGCTCTGCAGCAGAGCCGCGATCGTGTTAATTAAAAAAAACTTTCACTAAAACGGTCTTCTACGTGTGCTTGCAAACCAAACACACGTAGAAGACCATTTTGAAAGTTTTCTTTTTTAGTAACGCGATCGCGGCTGTGCTGGAGAACCGCCTGAAAGTCATCGACTTTCTTCCCTGCAGTCAGCTAGAACGCTGACTACGGGGAAGGGGGAGGGAGAGGGCAACTTTAGAAGCGATTATCTCTCAAACCGTAAAGATTTGAGAGATGACACTGGGGGCAATACGTTTTTTTTTTTAAGTAGGGCTTTACTATAGGGATTAGTAATACTTAAGTATTACTATCCCTTTAACATTAACAAACTTGTTTTGTGGTGACTGTTCCACTTTAATCAAATGATTTTTTTTTATTTCTTCCTTGTGGTTGTGTTGGTTTACCCCAGAATGACACTTTTCTTTTGAATATAGTAAGCTAGAGCCTAATTGGAGAGGGTGGCTGGAAGCCCAGGGCAATAGACAGGCACATGGCTGCATAGGGATATAACCTGCATACTGCCTCTCCTGCCTGATGTGTATAATGTGTTTTCTTTTCATGGCAGGGGAGCCTCCAGGCCTATCAGCGCATGTCCCGTCCCCTGTCCTCCAGATCTCAACCTAAGGTACATCATGTTGCGGAATGTGGGGAGGGCTCTCATGCGTTAATTACATATCCCCATCTGTCCCCCATCCCTTTTTGCAGGCACAGCGTGAGAGGAAGCAATGCACATACGGCTGAGCAGTTAGTTCCATGTGCACAAGGAAAAGTGGAGCAAACCAGCTGTATCATAGGGGACAGCTAAACATCCCTACTCATTTTAAATTTGACGGTTATCCCCTTGAATGCTAGAGAAAGCTCCAACACATTTCTTCACTATGTGCTGGAGAGCTCTCTACCATTCAAGGAGGTAAAAGCCCCATGTAAATCAGCTTTAATATTGGGAATAGTTGTCCCCTCTGTTGGAGTGAGTTTGTCTCCAAATTGGTCCTTTATTATTTTGTGCATATGGCCTGTAGAACAGACAGTGAGAATAGTACATACTGAGATATGGGGAATAGTAATGAATGCTGGTACTTGGAGTTTGTCATGAGTAGGAATAATCCAGGACTTGCTCTGGTTATCCATAGTAAAATGGTGGCAGTGGGTACAGAAAGGTGCTGTCAGAGGGTAGTAATGGGCATTGTAGTGGGTACAGAAAGGTGCTGTCAGAGGGTAGTAATGGGCACTGTAGTGGGTACAGAGAGGTGCTGTCAGAGGGTAGTAATGGGCACTATAGTGGGTACAGAGAGGTGCTGTCAGATGGTAGTAATGGGCACTGTAGTGGGTACAGAGAGGTGCTGTCAGAGGGTAGTAATGGTCACTATAGTGGGTACTGAGAGGTACTGTCAGGGTAGTAATGGTCACTATAGTGGGTACTGAGAGGTGCTGTCAGAGGGTAGTAATGGGCACTGTAGTTGGTACAGAGAGGTGCTGTCAGAGGGTAGTCATGGGCACTGTAGTGGGTACAGAAAGGTGCTGTCAGAGGGTAGTCATGGGCACTGTAGTGGGTACAGAAAGGTGCTGTCAGAGGGTAGTCATGAGCAATGTAGTAGTTAGAGAGAGGTGCTGTCAGAGGGTAGTAATGGTCACTGTAGTGGGTACAGAGAGGTGCTGTCAGAGGGTAGTAATGGGCACTGTAGTGGGTACAGAGAGTTGCTGTCAGAGGGTAGTAATGGGCACTGTAGTGGGTACAGAGAGGTGCTGTCAGAGGGTACTAATGGTCATTGTAGTGGGTACTGAGAGGTACTGGCAGTGAGTACTAATGGTCACTGTAGTGGGTACTGAGAGGTACTGGCAGTGAGTACTAATGGTCACTGTAGTGGGTACTGAGAGGTACTGGCAGTGAGTACTAATGGTCACTGTAGTGGGTACTGAGAGGTGCTGGCAGTGGGTACTAATGGTCAATGTAGTGGGTACTGAGAGGTACTGGCAGTGGGTAGTAATGGTCATTGTAGTGGGTACTGAGAGGTGCTGGCAGTGGGTAGTAATGGTCATTGTAGTGGGTACTGAGAGGTGCTGGCAGTGGGTAGTAATGGTCATTGTAGTGGGTACTGAGAGGTACTGGCAGTGAGTACTAATGGTCACTGTAGTGGGTACTGAGAGGTACTGGCAGTGAGTACTAATGGTCACTGTAGTGGGTACTGAGAGGTGCTGGCAGTGGGTACTAATGGTCATTGTAGTGGGTACTGAGAGGTACTGGCAGTGGGTACTAATGGTCATTGTAGTGGGTACTGAGAGGTGCTGGCAGTGAGTACTAATGGTCACTGTAGTGGGTACTGAGAGGTACTGGCAGTGAGTACTAATGGTCATTGTAGTGGGTACTGAGAGGTGCTGGCAGTGGGTACTAATGGTCATTGTAGTGGGTACTGAGAGGTACTGGCAGTGGGTAGTAATGGTCATTGTAGTGGGTACTGAGAGGTGCTGGCAGTGGGTAGTAATGGTCATTGTAGTGGGTACTGAGAGGTGCTGGCAGTGGGTAGTAATGGTCATTGTAGTGGGTACTGAGAGGTACTGGCAGTGGGTACTAATGGTCATTGTAGTGGGTACTGAGAGGTGCTGGCAGTGGGTAGTAATGGTCATTGTAGTGGGTACTGAGAGGTACTGGCAGTGAGTACTAATAGTCATTGTAGTGGGTACTGAGAGGTGCTGGCAGTGAGTACTAATAGTCATTGTAGTGGGTACTGAGAGGTGCTGGCAGTGAGTACTAATGGTCATTGTAGTGGGTACTGAGAGGGGCTGGCAGTGAGTACTAATGGTCACTGTATTGGGTACTAAGAGGTACTGGCAGTGGGTAGTAACAGTCACTGTAGTGGGTTGAGAGGTACTGGCAGTGGGTACTAATGGTCATTGTAGTGGGTTGAGAGGTGCTGGCAGTGGGTACTAATGGTCACTGTAGTGGGTTGAGAGGTACTGGCAGTGGGTGCTAATAGTGACTGTAGTGGGTACTGAGAGGGGCTGGCAGTGAGTACTAATAGTCATTGTAGTGGGTACTGAGAGGTACTGGCAGTGAGTACTAATGGTCACTGTAGTGGGTTGAGAGGTACTGGCAGTGGGTGCTAATAGTGACTGTAGTGGGTACTGAGAGGGGCTGGCAGTGAGTACTAATAGTCATTGTAGTGGGTACTGAGAGGTACTGGCAGTGAGTACTAATGGTCACTGTAGTGGGTACTGAGAGGTGCTGGCAGTGAGTACTAATGGTCACTGTAGTGGGTACTGAGAGGTACTGGCAGTGAGTACTAATGGTCACTGTAGTGGGTACTGAGAGGTACTGGCAGTGAGTACTAATGGTCATTGTAGTGGGTACTGAGAGGTACTGGCAGTGGGTAGTAATGGTCATTGTAGTGGGTACTGAGAGGTGCTGGCAGTGGGTAGTAATGGTCATTGTAGTGGGTACTGAGAGGTGCTGGCAGTGGGTAGTAATGGTCATTGTAGTGGGTACTGAGAGGTACTGGCAGTGGGTACTAATGGTCATTGTAGTGGGTACTGAGAGGTGCTGGCAGTGGGTAGTAATGGTCATTGTAGTGGGTACTGAGAGGTACTGGCAGTGGGTACTAATGGTCATTGTAGTGGGTACTGAGAGGTGCTGGCAGTGAGTACTAATGGTCACTGTAGTGGGTACTGAGAGGTACTGGCAGTGAGTACTAATGGTCATTGTAGTGGGTACTGAGAGGTGCTGGCAGTGGGTACTAATGGTCATTGTAGTGGGTACTGAGAGGTACTGGCAGTGGGTAGTAATGGTCATTGTAGTGGGTACTGAGAGGTGCTGGCAGTGGGTAGTAATGGTCATTGTAGTGGGTACTGAGAGGTGCTGGCAGTGGGTAGTAATGGTCATTGTAGTGGGTACTGAGAGGTGCTGGCAGTGGGTAGTAATGGTCATTGTAGTGGGTACTGAGAGGTACTGGCAGTGGGTACTAATGGTCATTGTAGTGGGTACTGAGAGGTACTGGCAGTGGGTAGTAATGGTCATTGTAGTGGGTACTGAGAGGTGCTGGCAGTGAGTACTAATAGTCATTGTAGTGGGTACTGAGAGGTGCTGGCAGTGAGTACTAATAGTCATTGTAGTGGGTACTGAGAGGTGCTGGCAGTGAGTACTAATGGTCATTGTAGTGGGTACTGAGAGGGGCTGGCAGTGAGTACTAATGGTCACTGTATTGGGTACTAAGAGGTACTGGCAGTGGGTAGTAACAGTCACTGTAGTGGGTTGAGAGGTACTGGCAGTGAGTACTAATGGTCATTGTAGTGGGTTGAGAGGTACTGGCAGTGAGTACTAATGGTCACTGTAGTGGGTACTGAGAGGTGCTGGCAGTGGGTACTAATGGTCATTGTAGTGGGTACTGAGAGGTACTGGCAGTGAGTACTAATGGTCATTGTAGTGGGTACTGAGAGGTGCTGGCAGTGAGTACTAATAGTGACTGTAGTGGGTACTGAGAGGGGCTGGCAGTGAGTACTAATAGTCATTGTAGTGGGTACTGAGAGGTACTGGCAGTGAGTACTAATGGTCACTGTAGTGGGTTGAGAGGTGCTGGCAGTGAGTACTAATAGTCATTGTAGTGGGTACTGAGAGGTACTGGCAGTGAGTACTAATGGTCACTGTAGTGGGTACTGAGAGGTGCTGGCAGTGGGTAGTAATGGTCATTGTAGTGGGTACTGAGAGGTGCTGGCAGTGGGTAGTAATGGTCATTGTAGTGGGTACTGAGAGGTGCTGGCAGTGGGTACTAATGGTCATTGTAGTGGGTACTGAGAGGTGCTGGCAGTGGGTAGTAATGGTCATTGTAGTGGGTACTGAGAGGTGCTGGCAGTGGGTACTAATGGTCATTGTAGTGGGTACTGAGAGGTGCTGGCAGTGGGTAGTAATGGTCATTGTAGTGGGTACTGAGAGGTGCTGGCAGTGGGTACTAATGGTCATTGTAGTGGGTACTGAGAGGTGCTGGCAGTGAGTACTAATAGTCACTGTAGTGGGTACTGAGAGGTACTGGCAGTGGGTACTAATGGTCATTGTAGTGGGTACTGAGAGGGGCTGGCAGTGAGTACTAATGGTCACTGTATTGGGTACTAAGAGGTACTGGCAGTGGGTAGTAACAGTCACTGTAGTGGGTTGAGAGGTACTGGCAGTGGGTACTAATGGTCATTGTAGTGGGTTGAGAGGTGCTGGCAGTGGGTACGAATGGTCACTGTAGTGGGTACTGAGAGGTGCTGGCAGTGAGTACTAATGGTCATTGTAGTGGGTACTGAGAGGTGCTGGCAGTGGGTAGTAACAGTCACTGTAGTGGGTACTGAGAGGTACTGGCAGTGAGTACTAATGGTCATTGTAGTGGGTACTGAGAGGTGCTGGCAGTGGGTACTAATGGTCATTGTAGTGGGTACTGAGAGGTACTGGCAGTGGGTACTAATGGTCATTGTAGTGGGTTGAGAGGTGCTGGCAGTGAGTACTAATGGTCACTGTAGTGGGTACTGAGAGGTGCTGGCAGTGGGTAGTAATGGTCATTGTAGTGGGTACTGAGAGGTACTGGCAGTGGGTACTAATGGTCATTGTAGTGGGTACTGAGAGGTACTGGCAGTGGGTACTAATGGTCATTGTAGTGGGTTGAGAGGTGCTGGCAGTGAGTACTAATGGTCATTGTAGTGGGTACTGAGAGGTGCTGGCAGTGGGTACTAATGGTCATTGTAGTGGGTACTGAGAGGTACTGGCAGTGGGTACTAATGGTCATTGTAGTGGGTTGAGAGGTGCTGGCAGTGAGTACTAATGGTCACTGTAGTGGGTACTGAGAGGTGCTGGCAGTGGGTAGTAATGGTCATTGTAGTGGGTACTGAGAGGTACTGGCAGTGGGTACTAATGGTCATTGTAGTGGGTACTGAGAGGTGCTGGCAGTGAGTACTAATGGTCACTGTAGTGGGTACTGAGAGGTGCTGGCAGTGGGTAGTAATGGTCATTGTAGTGGGTACTGAGAGGTACTGGCAGTGGGTACTAATGGTCATTGTAGTGGGTACTGAGAGGTGCTGGCAGTGAGTACTAATGGTCACTGTAGTGGGTACTGAGAGGTGCTGGCAGTGAGTACTAATGGTCACTGTATTGGGTACTGAGAGGTGCTGGCAGTGGGTAGTAATGGTCATTGTAGTGGGTACTGAGAGGTACTGGCAGTGGGTAGTAATGGTCACTGTAGTGGGTACTGAGAGGTGCTGGCAGTGGGTAGTAATGGTCACTGTAGTGGGTACTGAGAGGTGCTGGCAGTGGGTAGTAATGGTCACTGTAGTGGGTACTGAGAGGTACTGGCAGTGAGTACTAATGGTCATTGTAGTGGGTACTGAGAGGTGCTGGCAGTGAGTACTAATGGTCACTGTATTGGGTACTGAGAGGTACTGGCAGTGGGTAGTAACAGTCACTGTAGTGGGTTGAGAGGTACTGGCAGTGAGTACTAATGGTCATTGTAGTGGGTTGAGAGGTGCTGGCAGTGGGTGCTAATGGTCACTGTATTGGGTACTGAGAGGTGCTGGCAGTGGGTAGTAACAGTCACTGTACTGGGTACTGAGAGGTGCTCGCAGTGGGTACCAATGGTCATTGTAGTGGGTACTGAGAGGGGCTGGCAGTGGGTACTAATGGTCACTGTAGTGGGTACTGAAAGATGCTGGCAGTGGGTACTAATGGTCACTGTATTGGGTACTGAGAGGTAATGACAGGTACTAATGGTCACTGTATTGGGTACTGAGAGGTAATGACAGTGGGTACTAATGGTCACTGTATTGGGTACTGAGAGGTAATGACAGTGGGTACTAATGGTCACTGTATTGGGTACTGAGAGGTAATGACAGTGGGTACTAATGGTCACTGTATTGGGTACTGAGAGGTAATGACAGTGGGTACTGTTAGTAACTGGAAGTGGGTACTGAGCTGTGCAGGCAGTAGGTGCTAATAGTCACTGGTTGTGGGTACTGAGAGCTACTGCTAATGGGTTCTTGTTCAGGAATTGCAGTGGCTAGTGTGCATCATGGTAGAAGTTACTTGGGGGTGGCCATTAATGTTTGTACTTGGGCCCTGCAGTCAGTACTGATTCTAAGAGGAGGCAATTCTTTGAACAGGGAGTGATGGCATTAAATGAACAGTACACTATTTTGTGACAAAGATGTGTTGTAAGGCTAAGGAAAATAAGTGTACTTCAACTGCTTGGAGATTTTTCTTTCAAAAGTTATTAGAGATCAAACTTGGGTGCTGTTTTTCTTATTGTAGTCACTAGGTGTTGCTGTTCCTCTCACATAAATTGAAGAGCCAGAGTCTGAGCCCTCCAAAAGTGTGCATTATCAAAGCAAATGTGCCTTTTGGACAGCAGCTGGCACTGTCATCAACAGTTTGAAAAAATTATAGATTTGTGCTGTGAGATATTTTGAATGAAAAATTCCCAAGGAGTGGGGGTATACGAGTTTTAACTCAACAGGAAAGACCTATAGCATGTTTTTATATAAAAAAAACTTTATTACCTCTTCCAGGCAGACAGTATACCCTAATACAAAGGGTGCATTGATATTTTGGGCTAGCAGTAGGCACTAATACAAAGGACTGACATAGAGGCTGATGTATTAAAAGGAGCAGTAAACTTTTATATGAAATCATACATGTTATAGAGACTTTCCTCTCCTTTAGAATGTAACAAAATAACTATTTGGAATTTGATCAATAGAGGGCACTGCAAATGTTAAAAGCACAGTTTTAAACTGTAATAACCCTGGAGATATGCATCTCACAGCAGTGGGAGTACTCTTATTTTACTTAACAGTAGAAGCCCTACAATAAATATTTTTTTTTCATATAAAAAAGCTTACTGCTCCTTTAAAAAAATGTGATACGATTCTGGGGCACAGATATGATGCACATGCATCATACGGAACAATTTATTTAAATGGATTTTTTAACAACTTGAATGTTAGCCAGGTCTCTGATGCATTGCATACAATGGGGTAAAAACCCCATTTAAATCAAAGGTATTGTTTTGTGTATTCCCTATGGTATAGTTGGTTTGTCCCATAATCGAGTCAGTCTTCTTTGTACATCAGCCTCACTGTGTAATGTTACTATAATTGTGCATGTCATTGTATAAATACATGTTTAGTTTTGAGTGCATAAAATGTTTATTTGTATCTATATGTATAGATCTTTATTCTGTGCTGCGTGCTGCACTAACACACATTCTCACATATCATTGGTCTGTTTCATGGCTCCTTTCGAAGATCTCAGGCTGCCAGACTTGCCATATCGATATTAATTAGTGCTGCACAATTCACTCCTCTATTTGGGACAAATGTTGGTGTTTATTCATCCATCCAAATCCTGATGTGATGCCACTTATTTCTATTGCCATATGTACAAAGAAAACATTAGTTATTCTGGGGCAAACAACTACACTATACAGTAAAAATAAAAATCCAGATTTATTTAAATGGAACATTTAGCCTTGTAATTGCTTGAGAGGTCTCCAATACATCGTCATACCTGGGAATAATTTTAAGGCTGGATCCCTAAACCAACGGTGTCCACAGGGGTGAACACTTGTCCACACTTGAGAAACATAGGGTTTGGTTGGTCTGGCCTGGGTGGGGATATTATGGCTCCTCCCCCTGGAACAATATCTGTGATTGCCCATGCCTGAGACTCAGGGTTTTGACCTAGAATGTGAAGGGTTACAGTGCTACTTAGAATGTGGGGCATATCTACTGGTCCCCTATGGTGCAGATGGTTTGTTCCAGAATTTCACTGCGGACCGAATTTCTTTTGTTTCGTGTGTGTACAAGATGTGTGGTTTATCCCATTACCACATACAAATTGTCTGGTCCCCTGGCCTGGTTCCTCTGTCAGCTGCTAGCCATAGATCCCCACATACGCTGTCTGCCCCCCCCCCAGCCTGGCTCCCCTATCCACTGGTAGCCACATACACTGTCTAACCCCCCCCAGCCTGGCTCCCCTGTCCACTAGTAGCCACATACACTGCCTGACCCCCCCAGCCTGGCTCCCCTGTCCACTAGTAGCCATATACACTGCCTGACCCCCCCAGCCTGGCTCCCCTGTCCACTGGTAGCCACGTACAGTGTCTGACCCCCCAGCCTGGCTCCCCTGTCCACTGGTAGCCACATACACTGTCTGCCCCCCCCCCAGCCTGGCTCCCCTGTCCACTGGTAGCCACATACACTGTCTTACCCCCCCCCCCCCAGCCTGGCTCCCCTGTCCACTGGTAGCCACATACACTGTCTGACCCCCCCAGCCTGGCTCCCCTGTCCACTGGTAGCCACATATACTGTCTGACCCCCCCCCCCCCCCCCCAGTCTGGCTCCCCTGTCCACTGGTAGCCACATACACTGTCTTACCCCCCCCCCCCAGCCTGGCTCCCCTGTCCACTGGTAGCCACATACACTGCCTGACCCCCCCAGCCTGGCTCCCCTGTCCACTGGTAGCCACATACACTGTCTGCCCCCCCCCCAGCCTGGCTCCCCTGTCCACTGGTAGCCACATACACTGTCTTACCCCCCCCCCAGCCTGGCTCCCCTGTCCACTGGTAGCCACATACACTGCCTGACCCCCCCAGCCTGGCTCCCCTGTCCACTAGTAGCCACATACACTGCCTGACCCCCCCAGCCTGGCTCCCCTGTCCACTGGTAGCCACGTACAGTGTCTGACCCCCCAGCCTGGCTCCCCTGTCCACTGGTAGCCACATACACTGTCTGCCCCCCCCCCCCCAGTCTGGCTCCCCTGTCCACTGGTAGCCACATACACTGTCTTACCCCCCCCCAGCCTGGCTCCCCTGTCCACTGGTAGCCACATACACTGTCTGACCCCCCCAGCCTGGCTCCCCTGTCCACTGGTAGCCACATACACTGTCTGACCCCCCCCCCCCAGTCTGGCTCCCCTGTCCACTGGTAGCCACATACACTGTCTGACCCCCCCCCCCAGTCTGGCTCCCCTGTCCACTGGTAGCCACATACACTGTGTGAAACCCTTAGCCTTGTTCCTTGCCCTCTGGTAGCCACAGATCCCCAAATGCACTGTCTGCCCCCCTCTCTCTCACACATACACATACACTCCTATTGTCAAACCACATTGTCAAGCCCTGGTTTAAACCCTCTTGTTTTGCAGTGCATTGCATACCTCTCTGGTCATGAGAAGAGATCTGTTTGTGTATTTATAGGTCACTTGCTGATTTGCCTCTTGTTTGGAAATGGTGGATGTCTCAGCAGTTACTAATTGCTGTCATTGTGCTTGACTCTGTTATAACTGAACCCCCCCCCCCCCGTTGTACCATCCCTTTGCACCAATAGATTTTAGTTGGAAAAAATCTGTATACATAATGAACCCCTTGGATACCACACAATCGAGTAGTTCTTGTCCGGCTTATTGTGCACACGCTCATTGATACCACTTCATTGTCCTCTTCTCCACATTTTCAGTCCTAATATGGGCAACCTGGTCCTGGGGCCTCATGTGGCCCTCCAGAGGCATCTCCTATAGCCTCTTGTCTGTTGTTTGGTACAGCGGGAAGAAGAGGTCATTTTCTTCTACCTCAGCGCACACACCCTACTGCACACCTCCTGACATTTCAAATGGGCATAGAGGAAACACTTTAGATTTCGGTGTTATTTCTGTGGGACTGGTGGGCAGGGTATTACACAGAAATTTTAGGTTAAACATAGAAACGTAGAAGTTAACAGCAGATATGAACCATTCGGCCCATCTAGTCTGCCCAGGTCTGCCCAGGTTACTTCATGTCCCCTTGACAGCTGTTTATGTACTAAAATAAATAATTTTGAACAAGACCAAAATATTTTCATTTAAAGCGGAACTTTCAGCATTGCTAAAATCACCCTGCAATAATTAAGCAGGTGGTCGACTAGCTTAATATTAGTTATTTTACCACTTACATTTACTCCTTTCAGACTGATGGCCAGGTTAGTGCAATCTGCGCGCGTCAGTCCCTTCTGGTTACCTTGTGGTACACTGCAATGTGTCTCAATGGAGACCGTGACTGACAGCGCAGGCGCACAGACAAGATGTCTGCACTGATGCCTGGCTTCTGGTCTCGGAACAGTAAGGATTTCTATAGATAGGAGTAATTCTAAGAGGTAAGATACCTATCATTAAAGGGATAGTAATACTTAATTACTAACCCCTATATTAAAGTCATATTAAAAAGAAATGTATTGCCCCCAGTGTCATCTCTCAAACCTTTATGGTTTGAGAGATAATCGCTCCTAAAGTTGCCCTCTCCCTTCCCCGAAGTCAGCGTTCTAGCTGACTGCAGGGAAGCCTATCTTACAACCGTCAGGTGGCTCTGCAGCAGAGCCGTGATCGAGTTAAAAAAGAAACCTTTCACTGAAATGGTCTTCTTTGTGTGCTTGTTTTGTTAATAACGCCATCTCGGCTCTGCTGGAGAGCCATCTGGTGATCGAAAGACCGGATTTCCCTTCAGTCAGCTACAATGCTGACTTCTGGGAAGGGGGAGGGCAACTTTAGGAGCGATTATCTCTCAAACCATAAAGGTTTGAAAGATGACACTGGGGGCAATACATTTCTTTTTAATATGACTTTAATATAGGGGTTAATAATTATTAAGTATTACTATCCCTTTAAGCTAGTCGCCAGCTACCTAATTATTGCAGGGGGACTTTACATATACTGAAAGTTCTACTTTAAAGAGACATTTACCGAGGCTTAGCCCTTTCAGGACCAGAGGGATATCAGACACATTGGTCAGCAATGCGTTGCACATCCTTCTGGTCCTGAAAGGGTAAATATAAATGTGAGTTTTATTGCTGTGGTTCAATGTTATACACTTAAAGGGATAGTAATACTTAAAATGTTAAAAAAATATGTTGTAGGGTTTATCCCCTTGAGTAAAACAAGAGTAATCTCACTGCTGAACGGTGTTTCATTCAAATGTTATTAATTTTCAAAGTTGAATTTTTTATGTGCAATATCACAGTGGCCTGAAATTGTACAGTGGGGCTGTTGCTACACGAACCTATGGACAGCTCTGGTCCCGGGACCATAAATCTCCATAGGACTATACCCTAGGAATATTGGTCTCTTAACTCTTTGAGTGCCAGAGAGGTAACCAACACATTGTGCTGCAATGCATTGGACATCTCCCTGGCACTCAAAGTGTTAAAGTGGGAATTTTCATCATATAATTATAATTACATTAGCGATATGTATAGACTTACTTGTATTTTCAAGTATAATTGCAGCATTAGTGAAAACAGAAGTTTTTAGGCAGACAGACAGCGGGGAAAAGCACAGACATCTTGCAGAGCCGGCATATGAGTCTGCGCTGTCCATCCCCTTCAACCCCACAATTGGTGAGTTGAATGCCTTTGTGCCTTAAAGGGATAGTAATACCTTGTTTTATCTTTATTTTATTTTGTAGGCATTAAAAAAACATGAAGAACGATATAAGTCTTATCTCTCAAACCTTTATGGTTTGAGAGATATTCACAAGCAAAGTTTCCCCTCCCGCCCCTTTTACCTAGTGTAAGCCATCTCTTCTCAGATGTGGAATGCAGTCCATAGACCAGACATATAACAGCAGGGGACAATCTTCTTCCTATGAGAACAATGAAAGCCCTGCCCCCCTTGACAAGTTTTTCAGGTTTTTCCCTTATCTTAATTGAAGATTGTCCCTCTCTGCAGTCTATCTGGGCACCTCCCTTCTGATCTGGCTGAGCAGTGTTACATCAGTAAAAGGGGCGGGAGGGGTATACTTTGTCACTGAATTACTCTTGAACTACAACTCTGACAGAATTGAAATAAAACTCTCCAAAGTCCAAATACTATGATGATTAATTAGAGCTGCTTTTATTATGAAACATTACTATCCCTTTAAGGCACCGTAAGGGACTGACAGAGCAGAGAGCGCCTACAGCAAGATCCCAATCTCTGTCTGTCTGCCTAAAAAGTTTTATTTCTCACTAATGCCGCAATTATTCTCGAAAATACAAGGTAGTCTACGCATATCGCTATTGTAATTATGATTTGGGGTTCAGTATTAATGTGATGAAAGTTCTGCTTTAAGGAGGCGAGGGATGTGAAACGCGTTGCATGCTGTTCTGTCCCTTAAAGGATTGTATGTAAATAGAATACTTACCCAGGTAGGTGCCCTTCATATAGTAAGGGATTCTTCATAGAGCAGACAGTGAGCACTGTGCTGGGACAAACCAACTATATCAGAGCAGAGAAATTAAAATACCTCTTGATTTAAATTTAACTTTTAACCCCTTGAATGGTATAAAGGTCTCCAACACATTGCTTTGTAATGCGTTGGACACCTCTGTAACGTTCATGATTGCTTTGTAATGCGTTGGACACCTCTGTAACGTTCATGGAGTTAAAAGCCCTGTTTAAAGGGGAAAATTCACATTAAAAAAATTTGACCATGGATTTTAATCAATAAAACAAGATCAGCGCTGTTTTTTGTTTTTTTGTTTTTTTTTTTAACTTGCCTACGAGTGGCGATCAAATCGGCACTTTCGTGTTCTGCGGCACCCTGTATGTCCCGTGTGATGCTGAAGGACTTCCCAGCTGTTCCAGCTGGGCTAACGTTACAGCAAACTCCGCTTGCAATGCTACTGAGGTTGCAATCATGCTCCGAATTCAGACTGTAGTCCTCTCTGCGCACCTTCGGAGCTCCCCGCCCCGTATCAGCCGCGGCGCGGGCAGTCTCTACTATGCATGACTGCACCACGGCTGTTGCTGGGTGGCACTGTGGCCGGGGAACACGGGCTCTTCAAGAGAAAACATAATAGAAATACAAAAACAACCACATTTTAGAAGTAGTCACTCTCTTACCCTTGTACAGTTGGATAAGTACGCAAAGAATGGAAAAATTGCAAAACCCACCCTGCATGACTACCACACAGAAGAAAACAAAAAGACTCATTAGAGAAGCAGGAAGAGAAAGAATTAAGAACAAACAAACACCAATTCCAAGAAAAGAATCTATCTCATAATGAGGAATTTTCAGCCTATCCAACTACATTCTCAGCGATGAGGATGTAAAGTGAATAAACAATCAATTGAAATTTGCACTCGAAAGTGTATTGAATTTGAATTGTTTGTGGAAACTCACCCTTAAAAGACATTTAAGATCAAGGAAACAGAGAATCGGAAGAGCCCATCAGGGACTGACCCTATAATGAATGTGTTGGATAAGGAAACTATCCAAATTCTAGAAGAACTCTTCATGCAATCCCATGAACCAGAAGAGTATGTATCTGTACTGTCTACTCCAATACAAATTGATAAGGAACAAGAAACAATATTAGAGCCTTCTTTGATTCGTAGCCAGTTTAAACCACAATATAGATTTTTTTGTTCCACACACAAAGGTCCATGCATTGTAGCTTTTGCCAAAATAATCTTCAAGGAAATGAGTAAAATGTTTGAGACTCCATGGCTGTTTCACAATAATCTAAGCCAACCAGAAAAAGGACTCTAAAGAACCTTATGGCTGATCATGATTTAATAATCAGAGGCAGATAAAGGAGGACAAATCTTCATTCAGAATAGAGATGATTATATGCAGGAAGCGGATCATTTTGGGTGATACCAACTTCTATCAGAAACTTAAAAAATAACTATTTGCCTAAATTTCAGTGAAAAATGCTACCACCTCAACCAATGTTCCCAAAAGAAAGTATTCTGAATAAAAAGGAATATGACTTCTTAAATATGTGGTTTCCAAAGTGTCCAGTATACTATCACATACCCAAAATACACAAAACACTAGAGAACCCTACAGGATGTCTGATTAGATGCACTGATCAGAAATGTGTCTCAGTTCATTGACCATTCTCTTCAACCACATGTTCAATCATTGTCTTCCAATGCTAGAGATTCCACACGTATTACAATAACTGGTGAAAATTTCTTGGGATGACCATTATTGATGAATTACATGTGACGTGGCATCACTATACAGGGTTATTAAACGTGAGAAAGGTCTGATGGCCACAGAACTCTGTTTGAAGAAGGATGTAAACATTTCAACAAAACAGAAGGATTTCATCCCATAACATAATAACTTTCTGTTCAACAACACACACTATTTACAATGATGTGGAACTAGTATTGGAATGAGATTTGCTCCAAGATATGCCAACCTCTTTATGAGGTATTGGGAAGAACATCACCTGCAGCAGCATATCGGAGCGAATCTCATCCTCTATATGTGTTACACTGATTATCTCCTTATTATCTGGAAAGGGGTAGAAGACTCTGTTTGGAGGAAGAAGAAGAATCCATCTGCAATTTGGAACACTGGCTCAACAACAATTCATTTGGTTTAAAGTTTACTATGCAATATAATCAAAGGTCTGTGATGTTTTTAGAATTGGTACTTAGCATATATATGAATAACCTAATCATTATCACACTTATTATTATAAGGAGGTCAACGCCAGCCATTACATTTAGGCATTGAGTGCACATCATCTTGAGTGACTCACCAACATTTCTTTATGGACACTTTCAAAGGCCCAGAAGGAATTGCATGGATCACAAGACATTTGAGGATCAAGCAGCAACCCTTACTGAAAAAAGAACGCCTACAGTACCCTATGTTACGAGATATAATTCAGCTGGAAAAATAATACATAAAATACTTAATGGGTGACAAACACCTATGAACAATACTTCCTAAAAAACAGATATTATATACAAGAAATCTAAGAATTTCAAAAATGATCTGGCCCCAAGTATGTTACATACACATAGACCCATGACCACAAAGGGACTTAAAAACATATTGGTTGGCCATATTTTATTTGGAAATTATAGATGTGGATGTTCCATGTGTATAACATGTATGCAAACAGAACTTGGTATCAGCAACAATGGGGGGAAGGAATATAAAATAGAAAGCTTTTACAATTGTACTACAATATACGTGCTATATCTCCGTGAATGTCCATGTAAAAAATAGTATATCTGAAATACTATACCACAGGACAGGGACTGCTTTCTTCAACACAGGGGGAATATCATGAAAAAATGAAGAGTCCCAAGAAATTTTATTCACTGGAATAAATGGAGATACCACTGGGTTAATATTTACGATTATTGATCATATCCCCCCACAAGTAAGTAGAAGACACAAACAGGGGCGGATTGTAGGGGAATACCAGCCGGGCATTTTTTTTTAAAAGCAGCCCACTAGCTGCACCGATGTCCCTATCGACGCCCCCTTATGGTCCCTATGTGGCATGGGAGAGCAGGCGCAAGGATATTATGTCATATCCTGGCGCTCTGCATTGCAAGGAATGCAAAGGCTGTCACAGAGAGTGCCTGTTGGTAACACAGACCTCTCCTTCAAAATATCGTGGGACGGTGAGGTGAGATCCTCTGATCTCCCCCACCGGCCCGTGATCTAGCGGCCCACTGGGGGATGCCCGATTCCCCCAGTAGGACAATCCACCCATGAACACAAATATAAAAAACGTTGTAGGCAAGAAACCTGAATTTTCTGAATGTAAACAGGGCCTCCAAATGGAAACAATAAGGACCTGGAGTTCAGTGCTTATAAAATGTTCATCTCCTAATATCCAATATCCATTAAGAGTGTGGCTTTTTTTTTGCTATGGTTTATCTCATTCAGACTTTTTATACTTTTTTGCAATGTGCTTAAACTAACAGCTAGATATTACTGCCTGTGTATGAATGACTCCTGCCTAGGGAAACCTTTTTGTTAAGCACATTATGAACCACTTATTCCCATATATATATTTACTCCCTAAAGGACAACCAACACCTTAATAATAACCATAATTTACCATGTTATGGTAGGACAATTCTAATGGCCACTAAAAATGTTTCTCGTGTGCTTTTGTTCAAGAGATAACGTCTTTAATCAATCCTGGATGTCATGTCTGTGGAGGCAAAAATGGCAGTTGCGTGCAGTTTTTCTAGACTGAAGCAGGCAGAATGTAAGAGCCTACTTAATTCTTTAAGGACTGGAGGGGCACACAGCAATTTGGTTTAAGATCAGGGGTGATTTTCTAAAAGGAAGGTACCAGGGCGCCTCTTTCTGTAATGGTGTATTACCTTGTTGATGTCATGTAATGATGTGTTTATAGATAGAGAGGATCCAGTTCTCAGCTTAGCTGAAAATCACCCCTGGTTAAGATCACCACGTACAGTGAGCATAGCTGAGGTCCTGCTAACAACTGTCATGTCTGCCTCCATAGACATGACATTCAAGACTAATCAAAGGTGTTATCTGCTGAACAAAGGCCCAAGGGCACGATTTATCGGGGGTAGTAGGATTTTATGGCCATAGTAAGGTAAGTAGGAGATATTGTTTGATGGTGTTACCTGTCCTTTAACCCTTTGAGTGCCAGAGGGGTTCACAATGCATTGCGTACCCCTCTGGCACTCAAGGGTTAAACATCTTGCTGTATAAGGGCAGAAGGTGCATGAAAACCTACACTTGATACAAGGACTAATTGTACAGACCTCTGACTTAATATTTTATTACATTGTTGCCCACTGAATGTGTATTTGTGTTTATACACACCAAAGTACCCTGCCCCCCTCCCCGATTAGCCATACCCAACATCACACTTACTTAACACCCAGTGATTTTGCTGATGTGTGCACAGTAATCCTACATGCACATATAAACCTTTTCAGCTCCATAGAAGCGGAGAGATTGGGGAAAAGGGGCGTCTGACATATTTTTTTTGACAGATTATGAGATTTAACCAAACGCCAAGCCATCATTTCACCAGTCAAGTGTGATATGGGTGGAGGAAAGGCATATGCCTGTATGATTCTGAGGATGAATTGCTGAAATTGCAGTAGTTAGGATGAAATCAGCTGTAGGTTCCGTCATTGATGAGAGTGGAAATGTTGTTTTTTTATTCCATTTCAAGCAGAATAATGGATCTTACGATGGACAAAGGGACCAGCATTACATTTTTTCTCCTGAGTGGCTGAAAGCAGTCTTACTTAACCCTTTGATAACCAGAAAGGTGCACAACACACTCATCTAGTCCTCATAACTTAACATAAAATAAGGTGTTTACAGGGAATAGCATCCCAGCAGTGGTGGTAGAAGCTGTGAGAATTGATAACAATTTGGAATAGTCATAAGCCAGTGGTTCTCAAAATGTATTAATATGGAATCCCGAGGTTCCCTGACAGGGTACAAGGGGTTCCACAGATTAATGGTAGACAATGAAACAAGATTAAGCCAGCCAATAGTGCATGTGTGTTTCTGTGACTACCATTGGATGTGTTGAATATTGAAGTATTTCAAAATGTGCCAGCTTGTAATTTTCGTAATATATCCGCTTCTAAAAATAATTACAGATCCAGTTACCTAGTAAATATTAGCCTAATAATTTATTCTTATGGTATTGGTCCAAACTACATATCAAATCCATTTAATGTTGATACTGTGTTAATCCATTGGATGGCAGACAGCTCGCTACCATCCAAGGTGTTAATGCGCTGGATTGGGACTTAAAGGGATAGTAATACTTCAAAATTACTATCCTTCATACTGTAGCCCTTAATAAACTGAGTTAAATGACACCAGCGGCATCTCTCAAACCTTTATGGTTTAAGAGATAGCCGCTTTCAAAGTTTCCTCTCCCCTGCTGTCAGGGTTCTGTTGCCAGCAGGCGAATCTGGTCTCTGAATCAAGAGGAGGCTCTTCAGCAGAGCCTATATCTCGTTATGGAACGAAAAATGATTAATTTAAACAGTCTTCTACGTGTGCTTGGTTACCAAGCACACTTAGAAGACTGTTTCAATGAATCATTTTTCCTTCGATAACGAGATATCGGCTCTGTTTAAGAGCCTTCGCCTGTCCCGGGACCGGATTCCCCTGCTGGCAGCAGAACGCTGACAGCAGGGGAGAGGAAACTTTGAAAGCGGCTATCTCTTAAACCATAAAGGTTTGAGAGATGCCGCTGGTGTCATTTAACTCCGTTTATTAAGGGCTACAATATGAGGGATAGTAATTTTGAAGTAATACTATCCCTTTAATTCAAAATAGTGTTTCACCACATTCTACAATATGAGACCAATAATCAGATAAGGGGTAGGCAACCTGCAATCTCTCAGCTATTGTTTTACTTCAATTCCTATTAGCCTCAGATAACTTTTTACAGTTTGAAGATGATGTGAGTTGTAATTTAACAACATATGGAAGGCTTCATGTTTCCAGCCCCTGAAATAGGCTGTTGGCTTCCATATCAAGTAAGAAAAGGGCAGACATTGTGGACGAAGTGGTTGTAATCTACCTTTATATTCTATCTTTCTATTTAATTTTTAAAACTGCTGTAAATGTCAGGTTTCAGTCAGCTTCAGCCTCCAAAATTAAAATGTTCAATGTGGAAGAAAAAAAAAATTGCAGAAAAAAAAATCTGATAATTTCAGACAGCTTCAAAATGGCAAAGACAATCTCCAAAAAGTAAGATTGTATATGTTAGGCCTGAAACATATCAATAAGGATCAAAAGTCAGAGAAAGCAGTTACTAGTCAGAAAATTCAGTTACCATACTGTCCAATGATAGACATAGAGAACAGCATAATTTGTTGCACTCTTGCTGGATTTGTCTACTAGTCACTGACTATTGAACTAGTGGAAATTTCCAGACAGATTATCTATCTATCTATCTATCTATCTATCTATCTATCTATCTATCTATCTATCTATCTATCTATCTATCTATCTATCTATCTATCTAATATTAATAAATGCCCAGTCTAGGCCTAAAATGTTGAATTGTTCCTATTGGCTTTGCAGCAGCCAATAGGGACACTTGCTTCTCCATAGCTGCCAGCACTGGCTCTGGAAGGAGAAATATTGGGGGGGACATAGTCTGAGAGTTATACTCTTATAATGGTGCTGTTCCCAAAGGTGGGACTAGCGGCAAATAATAAGACTGAACAAAGCAATGCATTGGTGTAAACCTCTCTTGCATTCAAGGGGGAAGATTCACTAAGCGGTGATAAGGAGGTGATAAAGTGGAGATGATTTCTCCAGTGATATCACGTCTCCAATTCCTATGTGATTCTATGGAGCATATGCACTAAGATTTCTTCAACTTTGGGGATCTTAGTGCATAGGCTCCATAGAATAACATATGAACTGGACAACTGATAAAGAAGAGATTACTTCTCTAGTTTATCACCGCTTAGTGAATCTCCCCCATGGTGTTTAACATTCCATTTAATCAAAGGAGGTTTTCATTTTTCTCCTGAGGTGCAGTTGGTTTGCTCCACAACTACTACACGTGCTGAATAAAGTCCTAAATTTTTTATGAAATTTCCCAAAATATGGTTATTCTAAGAGGAAACCAGTGGTTTAAAGGGATAGTAATACTTTAATTTTACTAATCCCCATCTTGTAGAATGTAAAGATTTTTAATGCCCCCAATCACAAAAGATTTGAGAGAAAATCCAGGAGTATTCTGTCGTATGACCATCCAGGGCTCTGCAGCAGAGCCGAGATTGCGTTAACGAAGAAAAACATCTGTCACTGAAACAATCTTCTATGTGTGCTTGATTTCCAAGCACACGTAGAAGACCATTTCAGTGAAGGATTTTTTCTTCATTAACGCGATCTCGGCTCTGCTGCAGAGCCGCCAGATGGCCCCAGGATCAGATTCCCCTGCTGTCAGCTAGACGTTAATGTCAGGGAAAGGGGAGGGGGGGGGACTTTGAAATGAATTTTCTCTCAAACCATAAAGGTTTGAGAGATGTGATTGGGGGCATTAAAAATCTTTTTTTAAGTTGTACAAGACTGGGATTAGTACAATTAAAGTATTACTATCCCTTTAATTCCTGTGTTAACCTGATGTACAGCTTTATGTGACTCTCTCGCTCTCTCTATAAGATCTCAATATACTTTGCGCACGATAAGTAATTTCTTATTCCAACGTCCCTGTAATCTGTGTACTTGACATAGAAGCTTGCAATCCACACTTTAATATCAGATGTTGTCCATGATCCTTGGGGGATTTAACATAATGCTTTGTACTCTGGTGTCAAGCGTTGCTGCTGTTAATTGAATCTGACATGAGAGGTATGGGAAGAAGGAGGGGCACCTGACCTGAGCCAGGGTCGCCAGTTGCATCAGGTGTCAGTGCAGTAATGGGACGTGACACCTCGATTCTGCCCATCCAGCATCCCAGCCTCAGCCAGTGATAATTGCATTTATTCACAGATTTTTTTCAGCTATTTGTCTGTTTAGCAAGGAGCTGATGGGGATAAATGGGTGTCAGGACCCATTCAGTTGTAAATCGCGGTCCCTAGTGGGAAAAAAAAGGTGCATTTTAACTCCTCAACTACCAAAGGGGCCTACTGCAACAAAAAAGGAACCGCTGCTATTTCTCAAAGCCACCTTCTACCCCACAACCGTGCTAATTGTTGTGTTCTTCATCTTGAGTGCCAGAGACCCACCAACAAGCAAAGTAATGCATTGGAGACCTCTTTAGCATTCAAGGGGTTAAAAATCTCTTTTCAAGTGCATGGGAATTTAAGAATTTTTATTTTGTCCCCTGTGGTGCAGTTGGTTTAGTCCAGAATGACTTCAGTTTGCTTCTATAAATATGCCCCTTTATTCTGTGGTAAATGGTCTTGGCTTAAACCTCAGCTACATGTTGGAATTGTATGAATCTGCAGTGTAGTTACAAACCAGGCTGATGACAAATTACTCAATAGCAGTGTATTTAAAACTAGTGTAAAAGCCCGTGTACACGGGCCAAGGTACGGGTAATGTTAACCCTTTGAGTGCCAGAAGGGTACGCAACGCATTGCTTTGCAATGTGTTGCGTACCTCTCTGGCACGCAAAGGGTTAAGCGGCTGCTACCTCACTGCTCCATTCAATGCAGTCTTACATCGCCTCACTCGTGTGATGCAATCATGCACAGTAGAGACTGCCTGAATGCACTCAGTCTCTACTGAGCATGACTGCTTCTGACAAACATCCTAGTGAATTATTATATAGGATATGCCACAGAAGTGTATTTCATATTCGAATGCACGCAGTCTCTACTGAGCATGACTGCTTCTGACAAACATCCTAGTGAATTATTATATAGGATATGCCAAAGAAGTGTATTTCATATTCGAATGCACGCAGTCTCTACTGAGCATGACGGCTTCTGACAAACATCCTAGTGAATTATTATATAGGGTATGCTACAGAAGTGTATTTCATATTCGAATGCGCACAGTCGCTACTGAGCATGACGGCTTCTGACAAACATCCTAGTGAATTATTATATAGGATATGCCAAAGAAGTGTATTTCATATTCGAATGCACGCAGTCTCTACTGAGCATGACTGCTTCTGACAAACATCCTAGTGAATTATTATATAGGATATGCCAAAGAAGTGTATTTCATATTCGAATGCACGCAGTCTCTACTGAGCATGACGGCTTCTGACAAACATCCTAGTGAATTATTATATAGGGTATGCTACAGAAGTGTATTTCATATTCACCATATTTCAGTGTTTACCATAGTCCAGTTTCTCCACAGCAGCATGTTACAAACCTCTCCATGGTTTCAAATGTTCACTGCACCTTTCCAGTCCTATGTGAGTTTTCACATTGGACAGCTATGAGAAGTTTAAAGGGACACTAATGTCCCATAAAATGTTTTTTTGTTTTGTAGATTAAAAAAAAAAAAAAAAAAAAAAAAGTTCTATCCTGCAAATCCCAAACCTTTACGGTATTTGGTCCTAAAGTTCCCCCCTCCCTCCCTTTCTCCTGACGTCAGCTGTAAGCTGACAGCAGCCTGTCGGTCCCCAGACCTACAGGTGGCTCTTCAGCAGATCCTCAGTAGGGCAATTTTAAAAGAAATGCTTCACTGGAATAGTCTACAAAGTGTGCTTGGTTTGCAAGCACACTTTTTGGATCGTTCCAAAGAAGTATTTCTTTTTAAATCGTGCAATTGCAGCTCTGCTGAAGAGCCTCCTCGTGTCAGCTGACATCAGGAGAAGAGGAACTTTAGCGGTGAATATCTCTCAAACCGTAAAGGTTTGAGAGATAGGATTTCCTGCACATAATTGAGATTTTATCAGCCTCGTGGAGGCAAAGTTGTTTCTCTCAGCTCTGACACTATTACCAGCAACTGGACGTTAGTAATTATGGGGTGTAGATAAATTAACTTAAAGACACCTCTATAGGAATATCAAAACTGAGTCATTAAGTAAGATTTGAATATTCATATACGCCATTGGAGAATGATACACTTAAAGGGATAGTAACACTTCGTTTTAACTTTATTTTATTTTGTAGGCATTAAAAAAACATGAAGAATGATATAAGTCTTATCTCTCAAACCTTTATGGTTTAGGAGATATTCACAAACAAAGTTCCCCTCCCCGCCCCTTTTACCTAGTGTAAGCCATCTCTTCTCAGATGTGGATCTGGTTGTAAGACCAGACAGATAACAGAAGGGGACAATTTTCTTTGTATGAAAACAATGAAAGCCCTTCCCCCCTTGACAAGTTTTTCAGCTTTTTCCATTATCTTAATTGAAGATTGTCCCTCTCTGCAGTCTACCTGGGCACCTCCCTTCTGATCTGGTTGAACAGGGGGGGGGTACTTTGTTTGTGAATATCTCTTAAACCATAAAGGTTTCAGAGATAAGACTTATATCATTCTTCATGTTTTTTTAATGCCTACAAAATAAAATAAAGTTAAAATGAAGTATTACTATCCCTTTAAACATATTAACTACAGCAGTATCATGGTAATAAGGGCATGTTGAGGCTTTTCAAAGGGATAGAATGTTGAATACCGCTTACTACTTATGAGGAGGTAGACTTGACTCAAATTTGCTTTCATATCACCACACAAGACCCTTATATATGAGCTACTTGCTTGCCTGAAGGGTGTCCAATACTTTGCAAAGCCATAGTACTGGACAGTGTTGCAGATTAATGTGCACCCCTCTGGCAATCAAAGGGCTAAGCTTTAGTATTCGTTTTAAAGGTGGTGAAATTTTACTCCTTTTGTACCTGAATTCTAGAGGTGTCTGTGACCCTGTTGCTTGCATTACACATTATTTCTTTACACTGGAGAAATTGTATTCCATCTTAGATAATCTGTAGGGGAGAGATAAAACTAGGAGTACAGATGCGTTGCATACCTACTGGCATTCCGAGGGTTAACAGGCAGTTATAGCTTGTGCAGGAAAGTAAGGTCAATGCTTCATCCTATAATCCTCCCCTGGGCTCTCTGTCCTTCCCACCCAGTATAACAGACAGGAATTCCCCATGGAGAATCGTGCAGGGCTGGTGACTGCAGGTAGGAGGGGGTTAAGACAAGCCGCCCGCGGCTGTCAACATTAATTTCACTTCGACTCTGTAAACATCAGGAACATAAAAGGCCAATTTCACAACTAAATATAGCGGCGTACTTTGGCCTGATATAAATGGCAGATCACTGCTGTAGAACACGACAGACTGACTGTCCCGGTGATGCACGGCTCAGAGGCAGGGGGGAATATCTCATGCACAGAGGGTCACCCAGACTGACACCTCTCGACCTGGTTAACACACTGTAGAGTTGCCAAGCTCTGTATCTCTTACACAGCTTTGGCACTTCTTGGGCTTGGGCAGGAACAGGCAACCTGATGTTCTCCAGTTGTTGTGGACTACAATTCATTTAGGCATGATGGGAGTTGTATTCCACAGTGGCTAGAGGGCCACGGATTGCCCACCTATGGACTAGGGGATGCCGTCTTACATACATAGATAGGCTGGTCTCTCTCTAACTGTAGCTGAGTGAATACAATGACCAGACAAGACAGTTTTGGTGTCTTCTGGTTCCTCTGCAGCCCAGCAGAAAGAATTACATTTTCATAAATGTCCTGTGTTAGGCTTGCGCTCACATGGGCAATTTGGCTGTGCATAGTTTTAGAGCATAACCGGCTGTGACAACTTACCTCCAGTTTCCTGTGTGGATAACTTACAAGTCAGCCTCTGTGCATGGATAACTTACAGGTCAGCCTCTATGTGTGGATAACTTACAGGTCAGCCTCTCTGTGCGGATAACTACAGGTCAGCCTCTGTGTGCAGATAACTTAGAGGTCAGCCTCTATGTGCGGATAACTTACAGATCAGCCTCTGTGTGCGGATAACTTACAGGTCAGCCTCTGTGTGCGGATAACTACAGGTCAGCCTCTATGTGCGGATAACTTACAGGTCAGCCTCTGTGTGCAGGTAACTTACAGGTCAGCCTCTGTGTGCGGATAACTTACAGGTCAGCCTCTGTGTGCAGGTAACTTACAGGTCAGCCTCTGTGTGCGGATAACTTACAGGTCAGCCTCTGTGTGCGGATAACTACAGGTCAGCCTCTGTGTGCGGATAACTACAGGTCAGCCTCTGTGTGCGGATAACTTACAGGTCAGCCTCTGTGTGCAGGTAACTTACAGGTCAGCCTCTGTGTACGGATAACTTACAGGTCAGCCTCTGTGTGCAGGTAACTTACAGGTCAGCCTCTGTGTGCGGATAACTTACAGGTCAGCCTCTGTGTGCGGATAACTACAGGTCAGCCTCTGTGTGCGGATAACTTACAGGTCAGCCTCTGTGTGCGGATAACTTACAGGTCAGCCTCTATGTGCGGATAACTTACAGGTCAGCCTCTATGTGTGGATAACTACAGGTCAGCCTCTGTGTGCAGGTAACTTACAGGTCAGCCTCTGTGTGCAGGTAACTTACAGGTCAGCCTCTATGTGCAGGTAACTTACAGGTCAGCCTCTGTGTGCAGGTAACTTACAGATCAGCCTCTGTGCGGATAACTTACAGGTCAGCCTCTATGTGCGGATAACTTACAGGTCAGCCTCTGTGTGCGGATAACTTACAGGTCAGACTCTCTGTGTGCAGATAACTTACAGGTCAGCCTCTGTGTGCTGATAACTTACAGGTCTGCCTCTGTGTGCTGATAACTTACAGGTCAGCCTCTGTGTGTGGATAACTTACAGGCCAGTCTCTATGTGCAGGTAACTTACAGGTCAGACTCTCTGTGTGCAGATAACTTGCAGGTCAGACTCTGGTGGTGGTGGGGGGACCCTTTCCATCAGCAGTCCCTGGCCGCAGACTGTGTACTTATTTGTCCCTAATAACGTACAGATATTAGTTATCACTGGAAGGTCAAGTGCATGAGCCTAGTTAACCCTTTCCGGACCAGAGAGGTGTGCAACGACTTGTGAAACAATGCCTTGCACACCTCTCTGGTTAAGACTACTATGTGCAGTGGGTGAGTTTTGAAAGAGGATGCAAAAGTACCTATATTTATGTTAACTATTTTTTTATTTCTAAAAATTCTTTCAGATATTTAGTTTTAGTTACGTGTCAGGTTATGCAAATGAGCTAGTACTTCCTGCTAGAAAGTGACAGTTGGTAATGTAGAACAGCGTGGCAGTGCCTGCCACATTTGCATTTTTTTTAAATTGATAAAAATATAGTTGCTTCTGAAATTTCTTTCAACATCACCTATATTTTAAAAAAGTACAGTTCTACTTTGAGATGGCCCCGTCTGTGACTAGTTAGCATTGTGTTGGGATGCAAAAGGTTATACACATCTTGGCCTGCGCAACTAATGGGCAATGACCTTCAGAGCTTAGTGGCAGTGAGTTAGTTAATGTGAGAAATAGCACAGGATTTCCCAGGAGTGCCAGCAGTGGCTCCAGTGCTCTTGTTCTCCCGTTAGATGCCGAGATGCTCTGCATGTTAGAACAAGCATTCCCATTACAGAGGCTGGGGTGGGGAGCAGCGGGTGGTGCCTCTGATCGCTAGACACCGAAACATGAGAAGGTGGAGGGAGCCTTCAAAGCTACACAGCTCTGGCCTTTGATGAATTTTTGATGGGCAAGTAGGGGATGCAGAGCACCCTCCAAGTCTGGCAGGCCGAAGTAATTGATTAATAGAAGGTGTTTGCAGAAAAATCCATAAAGAGCCCTGTGCAGATCTGACACTAAAGGTACATGTACATAGACAGAAATCTTGGGAAGTAATGTTCTGCACACCACCACACTCACAGGATAAGCAGGTTTCACCTTTTATATCCTCCTCCACTTCTGTCTGCAATCATGTGACCTTCCAGCTGTTAGTTCTCTGTGTGCCGTTAGACCAACTTAGTATGGATTTAGCACTACATATCACAGGGCCTTATACACAGACAAAAAGAGAAGTAATTCTGGGGCAAAACTACACTATAACGGGGAAATGCTTTGCAATACGTTAGAGACCTCTAGTATTCAGTGGTTTAAAAAGCCCCATTTAAATCAATAGGATTTTAAAGGAGCAGTAAAAAATTTTTACGAAAAAATACATATTGTAAGGATTTCCCTACTGAGTAAAATAAGGTTTCTCCCACTGCCGAGAGATTTATATTTCCAGAGTAATTACAGTTTAAACCCATGTTTTTTTACATTAGCAGTGCCCTCTAGTGGTCAAATTCTAATTAGATTTCCTGTTAGATTCTAATGGAGAGGAAAGTCAGAAAAGTCAGTGACATACAGTTCTCCATAGAATGTGATACAAACTTCCTGTCACTTCCTGTCAGTTAGAACTATCAGGAAGTAAACACAGTAAATTTACTTCCTGATTATTTAAACTGCTATAAATTTTGAATAAAGCATCTGACAGGGATGGGAGTGACCTTGTTTTATTCAGCAAGAAATGCTCTATAAAATGTGTTTTCACAAAAAAAGTTTACTGCTCCTTTAAGGATTTTTTTTGTATCCTGTGGTGCAGTTGGTTATCTCTAGAATTGCTCCTGTTATTTGTGCATATGGACCTTACAATGATTCTTTGTTCATAAACAAATACCTTGTAAACACACACAGGGTACAGTGAATTCAGTGTGCAACTAAAGACCAAGGGGAGATGCACTGAGATGTGATAAAGAGGTGATAATATTGAGAAAACTTCTCCAGTGATATCACTTCTCCAGTTCCTATGTTATTACATGGAGCCTATGCACTAAGATTTTTCATGTAAGAGATATCTTAGTGCATAGGTTCCATAGAATAACGTAGGACTTGGAGATGTCCGGGTTATGCACTAAGGCGGGATAAAGAGGTGATAAAGTGGAGATGACTTCTCCAGTGATATCACTTCTCCAGTTCCTATGTTATTCTATAGAGCTTATGCACTAAGATCTCCAAAACTGAAGAAATCTTAGTGCATAGTCCCCATAGAGTCCCCATAGAGAAGTAATAGATAGTCATCTCCTCGTTATTGCCTCTTTATCACTGCTTAGTGAATCTCCCCCCTGATGTCTCTATTTGAGTGGGTGCCGTGACTGGTGCATCACAGACGTCAGCTTAGTGCAGTGGTTCTCAAACTCTTATTTTTCTCAAGGCACCCGTAACACGCAGTTTGGAATTTTCAGGGACCCCTATAATTTTATGTAATTTGTCAAGGGTGTAATTAAGGTTCTAAATGCATAAATATACAGTTATTCTTGGAGCGCACAACTAAAATAAACATATAGTAAATATAATTTTCTATAAGTATATACAACTTTAACGCTACATTCAAATTTTTATCAAAGTCTTCATAGATAAAATGGGGCGCTCAAAGTGGATGTCTGTGTCACACTAAAGTGCCACAGCACCCTGGTTGAGAAATACTGGCTTAGTAGGTCCCTATTTTTAAGTCTATATTTTTATACATTTTTACAGAAAACATTTGTTTTTGTTATTCTGATTAGGAGACATGAGGAGAACTATGTATATTATGTTTTCTCTGTCCTCCAATACAGGTTGCTGGTAACTTTGGGTATGCAATCTGCCCCTTTAAGTAGGCAGGAACAATTCTAGAAATGACTGCAGGGGGTGGAGCCTACCTTCCCTCCTTGGCTGCAGCTGACCAACCAGTCCCAGAAAGATTTGTTCCTTGGTGAAGATAACACAGGCAAGAGAACTTTTCTGCTATAGTTTTAGAAACTTTTATTTTTCTGTTAGATATGGAATACCACCATTAGGCGGATTACCATAACTGACAATGCCCTTAGATGTGGCTAGCTCAGTATCCAGGTACTTTTTGTGGACCTTAAGCCCTGAGGGGGAAAATTTTGATTACAAGTGCTTCCCCAGGAGTTACCCACTGAGGTTACTTCTTAATACATAGTAATCTGAAGACAGAAGATCTGCAGGAAAGGATAGCAACCCTTTAAGTGCTGCAGGTCCACTTGTCCCACAGTGCCCCTCCGCACAGGGGTTATTCCTGGGAGTTCTTATTGCACACTCCTGCACTCACTGTGTCTTTTCTGTTATGTCTGTCAGTGTTTGAAGCAACTTTATGTGGTAAATTAACCCTTTAACTGCTGGTTGGCATCTTTTGGGGTGGTTATTGGCACTTTCCCTACTGGGTTCAGTGTTTTCTGGGTCTGATTACATGTTCTAGTGATGTTTCATGTATTTTTATTTCTCTGTTCTAACTTTGACAAAAATTGAGTTAAAGGAGCGCTTTACCGTATAGATGCCATTACTCCATTCACTTCTATGGGACTGTACAGTTTGGGGCATATCTCTGCAACCACTCAATGTAGCGACTTCAGAGATGGCTCATTTTAATTGTCTAACCTTGCTCTATCATCTGGTTCACATTGCAAGTGTGTTGGGGGGCTTAGGGGGCTTCGGGCACTGTTGGAGTACTTTTTCTGGGAAAACTACATTTCTCATGAGCACTTGCTTCACACGCTCGTTTCTGATTGGTTCCTGCCGCGGCAGCCATTTTGTGAGCTTTAGAGAGTATCCTACACAGGGCTTGGACTCTCCTTCTCTCCTCTGCAGATTAACCCTTCACCTGCCAGATAAGTGTATTTTACAGATTTCTGGGGTGAAATTTTAATCTTTCAAATTGGGTGATTAATTATTCTGAACGTTGTTGACACTGTCAAAATGTCTACTCCATTGGAGCCATGCCTAAGACTTAAGGACGCTGGGGTCTCTGTATCCCCCATTGCGCATTGTTCCTCATGTCATACAGGGTTGTCTAGAGAATTCTTAGGTCATTTATGCCCAGCATGTTCTGATGTCCCTGAATCTATCCCAGGGACCTCCAGCCATGCATTAGAGCCAGTTTGGGTGCAACAGTTCAATGCTGCTACCAGGAACCTTAGGTCTACGTTGAAACTCTTTCCATCCTAGTTACAGGGGGTCTTCCATTCCTGGAAGACTCCTTCCTCAGTCAGATCTTCCCTGCCCAAACCGCAAGGAGTACCTGACGTTTCAGATTCCTCTGAAGAGGAACTGTTGGTAGATTCAGATGTTGAGGAATGTTCTGCTGTGGGCTTCTCTCATGTTTTTGGGGATCCTTTTGAGGTTGATCCAGTACCCTCGGCCTGATCAGGGCCATCTTAAACACACTAAACATTCCCTCAGTTCAGGAGGTTTCCTCAGATCCCTCTGATGTACTCCAGGAGCCTATAAAGCCCCATACTTGTTTTCCACCTAACCCCACTCTGGACCACCTAGTGGCTGATGAGTGGAAATCTCCAGACAGAAAGCCTTCTCTCTCCAAGAATTTTGCTAAGCTTTACCCCTTTTCCGAGGCGGCTCTTGCTCAATGGGTTCATCTTTCTATGGTGAATGTTCCTGTCTCAAGACTATCTAAGTCTACCACCTTACCATTTTCTGATGCATCCTCTCTGAAGGACTGGACTGACAAGAAGCTTGAGGTTTCCCTCAAGTCCATTTTTGCCACTGCTGGTACTGCCATGCATCCAGCATTCGCTGAGGCATGGGTTAACCGGCCATTGTGGTCTGGACTGAACAACTCACCCTAGCTGTATGTCGGAGTGATTCATCTTCGGATATGTTGCGGCTTCTTGCCAACATATCTGAAGCCCAGCACTATGTTTCTGCTGCCTTATTTGATGCTATCCATCTGGTGGCAAGGGTTTACACCATGTCTGTGGTTGCCAGACGAGCTCTTTGGCTCAAGATCTGGGCTGCTGACACCGCTTCTAAGAAAGCCTTGCTATTCTTGCCCTTTCAGGGTACATCCTTATTTAGGCCAGATCTTAAGGATCTCAATAGTGAGGCCACTGGGGGTAAGAGTACTCATCTGCCCTTGGTCCCCAGAAAGAAACCTCCTCTTAAGCCTAACAGGTTTTTTCATCCCTTTCAGACTGAGACATGTCCAGCGAACCAGGCGGTTCTCTCAGCTCCATGTGCCTCCTCCAAGCCCAAACAACAATGGAAGCCCAAGGTCTCCTCCAAGCCCAAGGCTTCCAAGACTTCTCCGGCATGACTCGCCAAACCCGGGTCCCCATTCAGCTGTGGGTGGTCATCTTCATCACTATCACAGCATTTGGAAGGATTCAGTGGTGGACCCGTGGGATGCCAGCCTCTCCGGCTGGGGAGCGGTCCTGGGTTGCCTGAGTGCTCAGGGACGGTGGTCTCCGGAGGAATCTCGCCTTCCCATCAATGTATTGGAACTTCGGGCGATATTTCATGTCCTTCATCACTGGACGCCCCAGCTGGAAGAATGCCCAGTCTAGGTTCAGTCTGACAACACCACGGCTGTGGCTTACATCAACAAGCAGGGCGGAACAAGAAGTCTCGCTGCTTGGTTAGAGGTCAAGGCTATTTTGTCCTAGGCAGAAGAACACGTTCCTGCCATATCCGCAGTGCACGTTCCAGGTGTAGACAACGTCATGGCGGACTTCCTCAGTCGACACACAGTGGACAGCGGAGAGTGGGAGCTGAATCCAGAGGTGTTCAACCTCATTGTTCAGAAGTGGGGGTCTTCCCTGCATCGACCTGATGGCGACAAGACACAACCGGAAGGTTCCAAGGTTCTGCTCTCGCTGTTACAGACTGTGGGATAGCGGTGCCTTAACCTTTTGACTGCCAGTGTTGGGTACCCCACTGGCAATCAAAGGGCTAAACAAAAAAAATTTTGACAACCACTGATCTGATCAAACATCATTATCAGAGCTGTAAAAATATCAATGGTGATCACCAGTCAGAGAAAAAAAGTTACTAGTCAGGAGATGAAAACTTACTAGACATGCAAACACTGAGTGAAGTATATTCTGAACTTGCTAGCTGAATTTTTCCTACTAGTCACTGACTAGTGCATTAGTGGAAATTTCCAGCCCTGGGCATTATAATTACATTAACATATTTGACACCAGTAGTTCCCAAACCTCTACTGAGACCCCATAACAGGTCATGCCTTTAGGATGTGCCTTGCAAATTGGCAAGTTAAAGTGGAACTACCGCCATATATACAGTCGCCCCCCGCTCCTCGAATAATTAGGCATATGGCGACTAGCTTCTTAATAGTGTTATTATCTCACATGAGTACCAGGTTCTGAAGTAATCCTTATTCTTCTGAGACTGACGGCCAGGCTTCTTGCTGTAGAGCCGTCTGTGTGCCTGCGCTGTCAGTCCCTTCCGGTGCCTTAAAGCACAGTGCAGTGCCTCCTAGAGGAGACCGGGTGGACAGCGCAGGCGCACAGACGTCTGTAAGCCAAGATGTCTGCGTGCAAGCCTGGTTTCCAGTCCCAGAAGAAAAAAAGATTACTTCTGAACCTGGTACTTGTAGCAGATAATAGAACTATTAAGTAGCTGATCACCATATGCCTAATTATTGGGCAGTGACTTTATATAGGGTGGTAGTTCCGCTTTAATCAGAGGCTGAGTCATTGAAGTAACTCACTTGTGCATAAGCAGGGAAATCCTAAAGACATGGCCTGTTAGAAGCCCCTGAGGAGAGGATTGGGAACAACCCTCTTACACCCTGTCCCTTTTTATCTGAGGTATATAAATAAAGTAAGATATTAGTTTAAGTGGGGGGTAGCCAACCCTGTTTACAAGAGCTACCCACAATGCACGTTTTCAGGATACCCCTGAATGAGCACAGGAGGATCAGTTAAAGTGACTAAACCAATAATTGTTCCACCTGTGCTCCATGCACTGCTGGGCGCTCCCAAGGACCAAGGCTGGCTACTCCTGGTTAACCCTTTGAGTACCAGAGGGGTACGCAACTCATTGCTTTGCAATGCATTGCGTACCCCTCTGGTACCCAAAGGGTTAAAACGGGTGACCAAAAGGAAAGCCTATTCTTATGGAATGCCCCTCTGGCACTCAGAGGGTTAACTAATGGTATCATGGGATGTTTGCACAAATAAAGAGAAGCAAGACTTGGCAGACTGACTAACGCTGGGGACAAATACATCTTCCACAAGCACCCAATGAATTCAACGGGACTTTTAACCCTTTGACTGCTAGAGGGGTCTTGCAAAGTGTTGGAGACCTATCTAGCATTAAAGAGGTTAAAAGCCCCATTTAAATCTACAGGAACTTTGATTTCCCCTTTGAGTGCCAGTGGGGTGCCCATCGCATTGCTCTGCATTGGGCATCCCACTGGCATTCAAAGGGTTAATCCAATATGGTCACCTGTTTTCTCCCTGAATTTCTCTTTGATTGTTTTACACATACAGCCCCTAATGTGCAAAGCTTAACCCCTTCGAGTGCCAGAGAGATATCCAATGCATTGCATACCTTTCTGGCACTCAAAGAGTTAAAAAAATATAGTTAAAAAAAAAAAAGAAGCCATTATTTTCAAAGGGGACAGCATCTATAAGGCAACACATTACTGGCAGAACAAGTTACAGTTTTACGATGGCTAAAGTGTCCCTGTGGTGCTACTGCTGAGTGTCTGAGAAATAACCTGGTTTATATGGGGGGCATAAGGTGCATGATACCTTCTTACAAGTCAGCTTCAATAAATAAAGGAATGAGTGACCGCGTGAGACTGGTGCCATGGGTAAAGATGTGTGAATAAACCGTGGTTATGTTTCTGTAAGAGGCAACCATTGGACAGCAATACTGCCCATCAAGACAAGATGGTGGGCTTTTTCCTTGAGATAATTTCTGATTGGCAGTGTCACAACTATTGAATGAATGCAGAAGTCTCACTATCCTCTATCTGCTACCAGTAATGAGACTGATGTACTAAGAAAAGTGGAAGAATTCTATGGCACGTCAGCTTCTCATTGGGTACAAATAAAAATTCCAGTTGATTTAAATAGAGTTTTTAAGACATTGAATGCTAGCAAGGTCTCCAACACATTGCTTTGCATTCAAGGGATTACAAAGTCAATGTAGATAAATGTAAGTTTATGCATTTGGGCTGTAGAAACAAACTTGATACATATACACTAAATGGGAAACAACTTGGAGAAGAGGTGTAGATGCAAGGGATGCTAGTATTATCCTACCTCTGTGTAAATCCTTGGTTAGGCCTCATCTAGAATATGGAGTACAATTTTGGACGCCAGTTCTTAAAAAAGTCATTGTTGAACTGGAAAAGGTACAGAGACGTGCAAGAAAACTAATAAAGGGATTGGAGGATCTGAGTTATAAAGAGAGACTAGCCAACTGGGTTTGTTTACGTTAGAGAAGAGACGTCTAAGGGGTGATATGATTACCATTTACAGATACATTCAAGGTCAATACAAAGAACTAGCCAATTAATTATTTACCCAAAGAGCTGAGCTAAGAACAAGAGGTTATCCATTAAGACTAGAGGAAAGACTCTTTCGACTAAAACAAAGGCATGGATTCTTTACAGTAAGGGTGGTAAAGCTATGGCATTCTTTGACTCAGGATGTTGTACTTGCAGATAATGCAACTGCTTTCAGAAAAGCAATGGATGCCTATCTAGCACAGAACAATATTGAAAAGTATGACAGATGGCTTCAAAGCAGATAGGATGTTGATCCGGGGAAATATCTGACTGCCATTTGGAGTCAGGAAGAAATTTTTTTTACCCACTTCGGGTTAAATTAGAAATTGCTTCAGAGGTTTTTTTTTTTTTTACTTCCTCTGGATCAACAGGGGTGTTTTTGGCATGGGCTGGACTTGATGGATACATGTCTTTTTTTCAGCCTCATCAACTATGTTACTGTGTTACTTAAGTGAATGGCATCTTATATATTCCCTGTGATGCGTTTGCAATGCCACAGAATTACACCACCCTTTCCTTAGTGCATCAGCTTCTGTGGACCTAATGTAGGCAATCATAGGATTTGCAGAGAGGGGTTTCCAAAATAAATAAATAAATATATACTACTAGTGTAAAAGCCCGTGTACATGGGCCAAGGTCCGGGTAATGTTAACCCTTTGAGTGGCAGAGGGGTACGCAAAGCATTGCTTTGCAATGCATTGCGTACCCCTCTGCCACTCAAAGGGTTAAGAGGCTGATACCTCACTGCTCCACGTGATTTAGTCTTGCGTTGCCTCACTACGGCGATGCAATCATGCGCAGTACAGACTGATCATACGCGGGCAGTCTCTACTGTGCATGATTGCATTGTGACAAACATTCTAACAAATTATTATATAGGATAAATACCATAGATTTGGTTTTGTGAAGTTTTTTACCCACAATCCAAAGACTCCCCTTAGAAAAGAGCTTATTAAGAAGAGGCACTCAGTATGTCAAAAAATAAATATGAAAACAGACTTTATTACAAAATTATACAAAAATATGCAAAAGACAGCTAAAAACATTAAAACACCACAGGCAGGTACAAAGTGGAAAATACATTCCCTGGCAAATAGTCAGAGTCCTATATGACACAGAATACCAAAGTGCAAAAGACTGGGCTCATAAAGGGCCCCATAAAATAGTACAAAGTGAAATACTTCTGGCAAAAGTTACCAAAATAAATATATAAGTGAAAAAGGTATACTTATTATATATGAAAAGCTAAATGGAACACACAGGGATATTAAATATTGGACACCCGCCTGTCAACCTTCAGCATTGAGAAACCTAGGATTGTAGGAAATGGAGGGAAGCACGGATTGTAGGAAATGGAGGGAAGCACGGATTGTAGGAAATGGCGGGAAGAAGAAGTACCCCCCCTTTACCCCTGTGGATAAGGGAAAGCGCAGCAATGCTGTAGAAACCAACTGCACCATAAGGAACAAATAGAAATTCCCTAAAGTTCCCCCTTAATCCAAATGGGGCTTTTAACCACTTGAATGATAGGGATATCTCCAGTGTATTGTTGGGTGAAGTGTTGGAGACCATCTTAGTGTTCATGGGATTAACTCCTTGAACGCCAGAGGGGTGCACAACACATTTGTTTTCAATGCATTGAACATCCCTCTGAATTTCAAGGGGTTAAAAGTGATACCTGTGGCAATTTTAGTTGTCCTCTCTGATGCAGCTGCTTTGGTCCAGAATTCCCTCAGGCCCAGTGCCCATAATAATGACTTGTGTGTTCTTCTGTGTTTGTCTGTGCATGATTTAAATCCCCTGAACTGCTGTGTGACCCCTCTTTCTTCCTCTCCCCCCTGCAGTTTACAAGCCCTGCGGAAAGAGAAGTCCAGGGACGCAGCTCGTTCCCGCCGCGGGAAGGAGAACTTTGAGTTTTACGAGCTAGCCAAACTGCTTCCCCTGCCTGCGGCCATCACCAGTCAGCTGGACAAGGCGTCCATCATCCGGCTCACCATCAGCTACCTGAAGATGAGAGACTTTGCCAACCAGGGAGACCCCCCCTGGAACCTGCGTATAGAAGGTCCTCCCCCCAACACCTCTGTCAAAGGTGAGCGACTGCCCAGCCAGCCTGCACGTGCTTATAGTTAGGGTGGGATTCAATGTGATAAAGATGAGCCAATCTGGAGCGCACCAAGTGCAACACAGTAGACAAACACTTAACTCAAATTCCCATTGATTTTAATTTGGATTTTGACATTTTGAAGGCTAGGGAGGGGGTCCAATTCATTGTGAAGCACTAAGTAACCTTTATGGTTTGGGAGATATTCTGCACTAGGTTTGAGAGATGGGATTGAGGGCATTTAATTTAATTTTTTAATGCCTACAAGAGTAGCTTTTTTTAAACGCTGGCAAAACTATCCCTTTTACTGAGCAAGTGCCAAACAACAGTTCATAAATAAGGTGCTGGCATGGCAGGGGTCAAAAATCTCTCTTGAGACATCAGTGGTATTTTGATAAATATTGGCCTGCACTTTGAAGATATTCCATTTCTGAGGGCCTCTTAAATGTGGCACAAGAATAATAGCCTTCTTAAAGTGGCGCTGTCCCCCTAAAATGAGTTCAATTACTTTTAAAGAGAATTAAAATGGCCTCTATGCTGTGCCAGCCATCCTATATAATAATTCACTAAAACGTGTGTAACAAAGCAGTCATGCGCAGTAGAGACTGCCCGTGACAAGGCTGATACGGAGCGTCCCGCTCTGTGTCAGCCGCAACGCGGACAGTCTTTACTGAGCATGACTGCACCGCCACTGGCTGGCACTGTATCAGCCACAGCTTGGGCGTTCTCTACTGTGCATGACTGCCCCGCGACTGGCTGGCACTAGCACTGTGGCCCGTGTAACGGGCTCTTCAACTAGTATTTTATAATACAGTAGTATATAAACAGTTTATGAGAAATGTAACTTTTACGTGGCACAGTGTGGCATTTTATGCTGATTGAGCCAGTATTACCACACACTGTTCATTAATCTAGACAGAGGCACGACATTGGGAGCATTTCTAATAGCACAGAGGACAATACGTTTGGCAGTACAGTTAATTGAATGAATAGTACAACGTATAGGCAAATTTTCGTTGTCTGTAAAATCATCTAAATGACTAGTGGGGCATGCAGCACATTGCTTTGTAATGTATTGTACATTGTTGTTGTCCTTAAGGGGCTAACCAGTGAGGAAGTGTGAAGTTGTAGCACCTGTTGAATTAAAGG